>LPNX010263957.1:5869-97021 GCA_001517045.1 Pseudotsuga menziesii
ACACTACTCTTTCTTCTATTCTGTCTGTCAAAGATGTTCTCTAAGGAAACAAAGCCACGTGTCACAGGATTGAAGCGGTTACCCTCATCCTGATATTCTTTACCTTCCTCATGTTCATTGGCTTTATAATTGGAAAATTCATCAATATGATTAATAAATTTCAATATTTGTTCATCATCTTGGAAAACCTGTCAATGTTCAATATTATCAAGAATAGAAGGTCTGAAGTTAACCTTTAAAAGACAATCCCCCTCTATGATCTCATCTTACGGCTCAAGTGCTGAAGCTGCAAACTCTATTTGGTCGGCGGCACTATTCTGATCTCTAGGGATTGCTTCTATATTAAGGGAATAAAAAAATTCCATTGTATCCCAGACTGCATTTCTATACATTTTTAATCTTTGACACTTACATGCGAACTAACCCTTAACTTGTTGGACAATTAAATCAGAATCCCCCTTAATACTAAGCAATTTGATGCCCATGTCCTTGGCAATCTCAATGCCTAGTAGAAGTGCCTCATACTCTGCCACATTGTTGGTTACCTCAAATTCCAATTTGAAAGCAAAGTTGAAAACCTTACCTTCTGGTGAAATAATGACTATCCCAGCCCCTTTTCCTGCTTTAGAATAAGCTCCATCAAAGTTCATCCTCCACAATTCATTAAGTTTTTCATTTTTAATTTCTTCTTGGATAGGCTCTATGAAAGTGGAGTTGATCTGGTACATCCCTAGTTCACTTGAGCAGTTGACATATTCATTTGATGGTTTCCCTGGGCTTTCTACATGATATCTTCGTTCTCAGTATGTAACTTAACCAATGAATCTTCTGATGCAGGTACGGTGGCGTACGTCCAATCCATTTGGATGGATCCCCCTAAAGTGGCACCAAATTTTCTAGATAATAGCATGCCCCATTTATCCGGCACATCTATGACGAGGATATCCATGGTAACATGGATGTCCGGATACTTGGCCAATCTTACGTGCTGCCTTTCAGTCATACCCTCAACTTTGACGGGTCTAGAGTCCATGGCACATACATTTTGGTAAGGGCGAGTGGTTCTAAGGCCAAGTTGCTGCATGATTTTCTTAGTCATAATATTTGATCCTGAGCCTAAATCTAGGATACATTTGTGTAGGAGAAGATCACCTATCATCAATGACACGTAGAAGGGCGAGTGATCTTCTTTTCTTGGGTCCCTAGAATGCAAAATTACAAGGGGGTCTCCACAGACATTTTCCTGACTGGGTGGAAGTTGTTCTACTATATTGGAAAAAGTTACTTTTTTGGGAGCTGTAGGTCTTTCAGGTGCAACTATCTTTGAGGTAGGGAGGGGATCATTATCAACTTGAGGCTCTAGCATTTTCAACAATTTCTTCTTTTGACCAGGAATTTTACATAACTCAAGTACGGAAACCGGAACTTTAGAGTTTGCTAACCAACTAGCTAAATCAAAAGTTAGAGCAATAGAATCTGACTTATCATTTATTTCTGGAGGAATGTCAGAAATTGTTACCTTTGGAGTAGGTTGGGTAGATGGTCCTTCCCTTGGTCTTCTTTGATATGTTATGCCTTTAATATTCTGAACGTTGTTGCTATTTGAAGGCATTTCCCCATAATACTCAGTTAAGTAATCAACCCTTTGATGAGATTGGTTGGCTTGATTCCAACTATCCTTATGGTCAACATAGGTGTCTCCTACATTGGGAATGAATTCAAGCTCGCTTGCAGACGTACTGGGACTGCAACCCTCGGGATAACCATGTTCTTGAACATACCACGCATAATGGAAGCCCGATTCCTCATGGAAATCTCTGCATTCCCTACAAAATGGTTTGTAAGACTCAACCACATTAGTAGCCTCTAGCTAATGAGGAGGCCTCTGCTCATGGTTGGGATTCTTTCTCTGCCATGTTTGCCTTGCAGCGAAAGGTCTAGGAGGTGGCAGAGGTTGAGTTCTTTCAATAGTTATGACCCTATTTTGAACCTCTTTAATCTGTGCTAAGTTTTTCCTCTCCATGTCTTGCATTTTCTCTGTCAGGTCCGTGAGCTTCTTCTCATAAGCTTCGTGTGACGGTTCTTTCCCTTTAGGTTCAACAGTTTTAAGGGGAACGGATGACCTAGAGTAACCCTGGATGTTTGACTCTCCTGAAGACTGCATATTCTTATTAATTTTAATGGCCAAATTCTAAGATTGAAGTAAAGTAGTCGGCTCCTGGTCTCTAATCTGGTACTGGATCTTGCCACTTAATGCTTCAATGTAATAATCCAAAGTGGAAGCTGCAGGAGGAGCATAAGTGGCAGGGATGGAATTTGACAACTTAGTGAACCTATTATTGAACTCATCCATGGTTTTCGTTTCAGAATTCTTCATACTAGTTAAAGATGCTACTAAATGCCTAGGTTCCTTCTTACTGCCACACTTTCCAAGGAAAGCATTCTTGAAATATTCTATGGTAGTGAAAGAGTTGTTTGGAAAATTATCATACCAATTCCCCACTTTGCCATCTAGAGATAGAGCAAACAAGGTCATGTAAACATCTTCATGTTTGTCGGCACCCCTGACATACGAACCACAGTGTCTGGAGAAGTTTATGATATGCTGCTCAACAGAAGTAGAGGCATCAATGCCATTAAAAGTCATAAGTTTATCAATAGCCTTCTCGGGAATGTCATGAGGCTGACTTGCTATCTGAGTAAAATTGAGTTGAGTAAAAGACTCGCCCATTGTGTCAAGGAAACAGTTATTGTTTTGAAAATTTTGTGAGTTTTCTTGAAATAAAAAGTGGATGTCTGAAACAGACTCAGATCCAAGTTCTACAAGGATCCTATGAGAAGCTATTTTGTTCAGTCTCCTACTATAGACTTTTTCAGGGTCAGGGATAAAACTAAGCAAACCTCCAGAGTTTCTTCTAGTTGAATATCTTGAGGTGTTAACTGACAGTGCAGTCGCTAGGTGGATTGAAGTCTAACTTCAGAGAGTGATTGGACTAAAACTCTACCAAAAAGGGTAAAAAAAGTAAAAAAGTAAAAAGAAACAAAGGTCGTCCAGGAACAAAAAAATTTGTCCCCGGCAACGGCTCCAAAAGATGTCCGCCGATCGCACACCAACAGCAGAAATCTTCTGAAAGTTGTCTCCTTACTTAGGAAAGTGGGAGAGGTGTGACCTTGGGGGCAAGCACAGAGCCAGGTATTATCACCTACTCCTAGCTCCTCTGTTTAGGCTAACTCCTAACGAAGACAAGGGGGCTAGTCCCTAACAAAGAGTTTTCTATGGCTCAATGTTTAAGTTAAGTTTTTTATGTTATGATGCAGATGGGTGTTGTTTAGGAGTTATTGTGATGAAAGATGATTAAAATTATGAATTTCAAGCACAAAAAAAAACCAATCCACGTTGCTGCACTGGATTAAAAAATGAACAATATATCAAGACTTCATAAGATAAAGATGCATTCACAGATAAAAATTTAAATAAGATAAAGACAAGTGATCCATATGTAACAATCACGCATAGATTAATAGATCAGTGCCTTTATGGAGTCAAAGCTCTACAATGCTTTAAGAAATAAAACCCAGTCCTGAAATAAAGCTAGTGGATGTAACGTTGTGCAAGTGCTCTTGGTATATTTTAAGTGTTTTAAATGGTCTTGTTTAGGGATTCAGTGAAAGGTTTCAATAGCCAGGAAAATCTTCCAAGTTAATCCGTTGGAGACATGACGGCCCGCCCAGTATCTCAGGCTGGTATCGTGAAGATTGACCAGCTAGCTGCGACTCTAGACAGCGGGGAGTTCCGGCGCCTTTACTAGGAATGACTTAGGAAACTTTCTACAATGTCGGTGCGTTGGTTACGAGCACGTTATGGGGTAAAATTTTATTATGATGAGTCTTGTGAGATTAACAATCCAATGCCGTTTTTGGGTACTCTGATTTTTAAGTCGGTCAGAGCATACTCAGGCAAGGGAATCAACGAGATAAATTAATTAAGCGGGGAATGTGAGTTGGAGAATTTTGTTAAGTAAATTAATTAAAACTCTCCGACAGAGAGCGCTCTGGACTTTTTCTTATGACAACAGTTCAAGAGACTTATCTAAACTATATCTTGATACAAGGATATACAGTGGGAATGCTCTCCAATAGAGAGTGCTCTTGACATGGATTACGGCAAGTTCAAGAGACTTTAAAGATTAATTAATTAACTAACAAAAATGTAAAAAAAGACTAATCTACCCAAGAATCTCTTTCAAGTTTTTAGGCCCTAATCGAGAGAGCATGGGGGTAAGTAAAAACGAAATAAAAGACAACTCTCCGATAGAGAGCACTCTTGATCCACAAAGTGAGATTCAAGAGATTTCTACTTTAAATAGTTTATTTACTTATTGAAAGATAAAAATTTAGAAGATGAAGTAATCAACTTAGTAATAAAACAAAGTGGGCTAATCTAGCAATTAGTATTTTAAGAAAGATAATGCAATTATTCTAAGAAAAAACACATATAATCTAAGCACATAAGAAGATAAGAATACCACAAACCTCTCCACATGGGGGAGGCTGAGAGTGGGGGCTTAAAAACCCCACTCAAACAAAAGATAAACTTTATTGAAATTTACAGCTTTCCTTTTGGAATTCAACCTTTGAAATGACTTTTGAAATAAAGCATGAAATTTCTTTATGGGACTTTATGTAAAAAGAAAAGTGATTTACTTTTTATTCAAAACCCTTTCTTCAAACTTGCAAAAAGGGGCAAAGAAGAAGATAGAAAAGAGCAAAAAAGGGGGCAAAAGAAGGTTGAAACAAAGGAGAAAGGAGGGGAAAAAGGGAGGAATAAAAACAGGAAATTGAAAGTAAAATGAGAAGAATAGGGCAGCGAACAAGACAGTCAGTGAGTTGCAAAAAATGGTGAAAACGAGGCAGCAAAAGAAGAGAAAAGTGGCTGTCATAAAAGTGCAAAAAGAGGGCAGCAAAGAAAACCAAGAAGAAAAGCACACAACAAGGTGGACAGAAGCCAAATCCAACCTAGAAGAAGGGGGAAAAATCACTCAATAATCAACAAAAAGGTGGGATCAACCTCCGAACAAGGTGACCACTAGAAGCACTAGTCCCGAAATCGTCTAGGCTAGCTGGATGTATGCAAGGATGCTAGTGGGGAAAGAGAAGTAGCCATAAAATTATGTGGCACTTGGGATCAAATCTCAAGCTTTTTTCTCAGGTCAAAAAAAACATGAGACACATGGAAATATTGTGAAAGAAGAAACTTAGATTAAACTTGAAAAAAGTGACCGAAAAGATTTCTTTTACTTGATGGATGAGGCAAAGAAATTGTGCTTCTCAATTTTCCTAAAAGAGAATGACTTCTTGTGGAACCTGCAGAGTGAATGTTAACCATTAAAAAGCCCCTGTATATCGAACGATACCTGAAAGCACACAGTCTTCAAGAGAAAAGCATATATTATATGAAATAGTGCTAGATTGTTAGCCTTCAAAATTTACACAATCAAATGCTTAAGAATCCATAAAGAAAGGAACAAAGAAATGTATCACCTTGTTGTCCGTCGATTGCACACCAGCAGCATAAATCTTTCGAAAGCTATCTCCTCACTTAAGAAAGTGGGAGAGGTGTGACCTTGGGGGCAAGCACAGAGCCAGCAACTGTCACCTACTCCTAGCTCCTCCGTTTAGGCTAACTCCTAACGAAGCCAAGGGGGGTAGTCCCTACAAAAGAGTTTCTACGGCTCTTAAGTTGTTAAAGTGTTTTAAAAGGTTGCGGATGTGGATGGGTGTTGTTTAGGAGTTATGGTGATTAAATGTGTTTTTTTATTATGAATTCAACGCATAAGATAAAGCAATCCACATTGCTATCAAGAGAATTAAAAGATAAACAATAATTCAAGACTTTATAAAGATGCATTCATAGATATAAATTAAAATGTTCCAAAGACAAACGATCCAAATATAACAATTATGCATAAAATAAAAGACCAGTGTCTTATGGAGTTAGAGTACTGCAATGCGTAAAAAAATTAACAGCAAGTCTTGAAATAAAGCTAGTGAATATTAAGTTGTACAAGTGCTGTTGGTATATTTTAAATGTTTTTAAGTGGTCTTGATTATGGTTTCAACGAAGGTTTGTCAAGAGCCGGGAGAATGTTCCAAGTTTAATCTGTTGAAGACATGACGGCCCACCCAATATCTTAGGCTGGTATCACGAAGCTTGACCAGCTAGCTGAGAAGCTTAGACAGCGAGGAGTTTCGGCGCCTCTACTACAAGAACTTAGAAAATTCCCTACAACGTCGGTGCATTGGTTATGGAGTTTAAATTTTATTATGTTTCTCTTGCAAGATTAAAAATCCAATTCCGTTTCTGGGTACTCCGATTTTGAAGTCGGTCAGAGCATACTCCGGCAAGGAGACAATGAAGTTAATTAATTATGGGGGAGTGAGTTGCAAATTTTATTAAGTCGATTAATTAAAACTCTCCGACAGAGAGCACTCTTGACCTTGTCTTATGACAAAGGTTCAAGAGACTTAGCTAATCTAAATGCTTAATGCAAGGATATGCAAGTCTAACTATGCTCTCCGGTAGAGAATGCTCTTGACTTGGATTATGACAAGTTCAAGAGACTTAATTAATTAATTGATTAAACTTAAAAGAAAAATAAAGATCAAAACTACCAAAGAGTCTCTTTCAGGATTTTCAGGCCCTAATCGAGAAAGCATGGGGGTAAGTAACAAATCAAAAGAAAGCAAAAAGCAACTCTCCAATAGAGAGCACTCTTGATCCACCTTATGGTGAGATTCAAGAGATTTTGGTACTTTTTAGTGTTTTGCAATATTATATCAAAAAGGTAAATAGAATTAAACCAGCTAAGTGAATAAATAAGGAAACCTTTTACTCTTTTCTATATTATCCATAATGAACCTTTTAGAAATAAACTATCTAACTTTAATGAAAAAACAAAACTCTAACAATTGAAACTATTCTATCCTACTTTTAACAAATTGTGAAACAAAGCATGAAAATGAGGAGACGATACAAGATTCTCCCAAATGGGGGAAGAGGGGTGTGGGGGCCGTAATCCCACTTGCTCTTTATTAATTTGTTTACAATGCTTTCATTTGCTGTCTTTTTTGCTTCTTTTCTTATTCCTGGAAGGCCTTTGGAGCAATTTGCAGAAGGGGAAAGAAGAAGAGGAAAATTATGGTTTTTTAGGGCTTGATTCTTCAGAATTTCGCTAGCATTTCCGCTGTACCTGTCACAGAAGTAAAAAATCAGCAAGTTTATATTTTTAAAAGATGGTAGGAAAGACAATGCAAAAATAAAAAAATTTAAAAACAATTTGGAAAATTTTTTATACTTAGAAATTTTTTTGAACATTCACATGCAAAGCATAAATTTTTTCCTAGATCTAATGAAAGAAACTAGATCTAGCAAAAGCCCTAAAAACAGATCTGAATAATGAATATTGAAACTTGGATCTATTTCATGAGTAAATGCAAAAAATTTAAAAAAGGGAAAGGTAGAGGTAAAAGTTTGAAGATGGAGCTTTGAAGTAATATCTCCTTATGTTTTTTCCTCTTGGACAAAGCCCAACTTTGTAGATCCTGAAAGACAACAGTGTTAGAAAAGTTCTTATGATGATGGAAATGAAATTGATGCAACTGAGCTCGTACCCTTCTCCAAACAGCAAGATCTGCTAAGACAATCAAACTCGAAACCCGGTGAGATTAAACAAAATAACTAGTATGCTATGAATATTAAACCATGATCAATACTTCATATAATTGAATACTTGTACTCATCTAAGTTAAGATAAACTTTGCATAATAATTCAAATTGACAGCTGCAAATGGAAGATCTTATGTTCTAACAATAGACTTCTAAAGCTAGTTATTTGATTCACCATATGAGTAACAAATTTAAAACAAGGAAAGAAATCACCTCATAAGATAGACATCCACTAATGAAGAAACAATCCCATAGACCTCCAAAGTCGAAAAGCTTTATTCAAATAAATAATGATTACAATTTTTTGTAGAGTTTCTATGCACAAAAGTCCATCCTGATAGAGCTAAAGAAGCCTCTATTTATACAATGAGAGAAGACTAAAACCCTAAAACCAAACTAAGAGTAACACCAGAGTAATTGAATGAGCTCGGCATGATGATTTGGAGTTGAACTGAGCTGTAACTGAATTGTAACTGAGTACTGGAGTAATGAGGGGGGTTGAGGTGGCTCATCCTCCCTCGTAATGATTATCCAACCAATAGATAACCCACACTTCAACCAAAAATGGATTTGACCAAAGAGGGCAAATTTTTGACTGATTGTTCAATTGCTACACTCCGATACTTAATCTGAAACTGACCGATATTGATTGGAATCAACATAAATGCTCCGTGCCATGTCATTTAGCCTTTTATTTCACTGAATTCGGATTACTTTGGAGAGATTTGGATTTTCTCCAAAATAATCATTTTTATTAATTAATCAATATTTTCACCAAAACTGACTTTTTTGAGAAAATATGAGTTATGTGGCCGAATGATGATCTGAAACTTGGTGCTAGCTGGCTGGCTGGTCATGAATGATTTTTGGCTTAAGGTTAGAGCCTTCAATTGCTGAATTCGGGTTCCAGATGACTAACTTATTACAAATTGAATTTTTCCATTTAAATTATGGAAAATTTTAATTAAAAACTTATGAAAAATTAAAAAATTAAAAAATAAAAATTTTGGCGCGTCTGATAAAAATTTTCCGGAATTTTTTCTGAGGGTCCTAGTGACTTAGGACATGACCATAGTCTATTCTAACAATGTCTAGTAGGTTTATACATACTCAATTGGGCTCTGATAACCCCCCCAAGGCCCAGAATTCAAAATTGGGCATTCCAGCTTTGGAGGAAGCGGGAGAAAACCTTGTCGATTATGCTCGGCTATAGGCAAAGCATAATTGTCAAGGGAAAAAACTTCCTGGAATACCTTAGTTGAAATTTTACATCTTAGGAGACTGAACCACTCAAAAACACCCTACTAGCACATTTTATTACAAACCCCGCGGGGCCATGGTCATAATTATTCAAACAAAAAACTGACTAGTCAAAACAGGCTAGACACAAAGGCGGATCATTTGATACACTGGAATCAAATATTTATCATGTTTGTCAACTGGCGGCTCCTCAGCTAATCCAACTATGGTACAAATAAGTAGATAACACACCTCACATGGTGAATCATGACCAACATAGAGCTTCCGTTTTGACCTCCAAAGTCATCAACTTTATTAAAATCTTAAGCAAAATATTACAATAGAAATATTCCAGAGTTTCTATGCCAAAAATTCGATCCCAATAGAGCTAAAAGAGCCTCTATTTATACAATGAGAGGGTGCTAAAACCCTAAAACCACACCATGCAAGGAGGGTGCAAACCTAGCTTCACAGCCACATGAGAGAGTACAAACCAAACATAAAGAAGGAAGGAGTGAGGGGAGACCTCCACCTAGGCAAGGTGCCCCCACTCCAACCCTAACCACTCACTCTCCATACCATACGAGCCCTCCATCATCAAAAGCGTGAGGCTCCAAACCTAAGGCGTGAAGGATAGTGAGAGGCACACGTGAGGGAAGGAAGAGTAGGCGTGAGGCCATAAGGTGGGCTTGATTTAGGTTTGGAGGAGCCAAAACCTAGAAGCAAAAGACACATGTCAACCCTCAGCCTCGATCAAATCAACGAGCCAATAAACAAGCTCCAACTCACCCAAGCGTGGTCATCACTGAAGGAGGCGAATTGGCCAAGTGGATGATAACTCATTGCTCTCCGATTGCTAACTGAAGAGGACTGGTACCAACCTCAATCATCATTAATGCCCGATACCATGTCATTCTGCATTTCATTTCGTTCAATTCGGATTAATTTGGAGAGATTTGGATTTTCTCCAAAATAATCATTTTTAATATTTAATCAATAATTTCCCTGAAACTGACTTTTTTGAGAAATTATGAGTTATGTAGCTAAATGATGATCTGAAACTTGGAGATAGCTGGCTGGCTGATCAAGAATGATTTTTTGGCTTAGGGTTAGAGCTTTCAAACACTGAATTCGAACCCCGGATGGCTGACTTTATTACAAATTGAATTTTTCCATTTAATTTATGGAAGAATTTAATTAAAAACTTAGGAAAAATTAAAAAAATTAAAAATCCAAAATTTAACGTGCCCGGTAAAAAAAAATTGGAATTTTTTCTGAGGATCCTAGTGACTTAGGACATGACCATGCTCTATTCTAACAATGTCTATTAGGTTTATACATACTTAGTTGGGTTCTAATAACCCCCCAAGGCCCAGAATTTAAAATCGGGCATTCCAGCTTTGGAGGAAGCGAGAGAAAACCTCGTCGATTATACTCAGCTATAGGCAAAGCATAATTGTCAGAGGCAAAAGACTACCTAGAATACCCTAGTTGAAATTCTACGTCTTAAGAGACCGAACCACTCAAAACACCCTACGAACACATTTTATTACAAACCCCGTGGGGCCATGGCCAAAATTATTCAAAACAAAAACTGACTAGCCAAAACTGGCTAGGCACAAAGGCAGATCATCTGATACACTAGAAACAAACATTTATCATGTTTTTCAAATGGCGGCTCCTCACAACTATGGTACAAATAAGTTGGTAAGAGTCAGTGATACTTGTATGTTTTTGATTTTATGTAATTTCCATTCTAGTTCTTATCTTTGCATGAAGGTTTCAGCTTTGCAGTTCATCGACGGTAGAGTAAGATTTGAGCTCGGTTGCATCTTGTTTTCTTCATCGCTTCACTTTGGATCTAACTTGTTTACCATGTAGGCACCCTCCTGCTCAACCTTGTTCAAAGCTTGAAGCTTGAGCTCTTCCTCTTCCTTCTCAATGAAAAAATGACAAAAACACTCAACCTAAATCTCTTTTCTTTTAAATTGTTTTGTTTTTGTTTGCAAGTTAAAAGTTGATCATTAAAGATTTATCATTTATCATTTTACTTGCTTCATTTAAGATCTAAGAAAGGGCTGGAATTTTACATCTTAAGGCTTAGATCTACTTTCCATTTGCTTTAGCATTTTGAGGTTAAATTTTGCAAAATCTTTTCCAAGTGTTGAAGGTGTAGATTATTAGTTTATTTTTGCATCTAACCCACTGATTTGCTATTGAAAGCTTGTTGGTTTTTAGCAGGTATATGAAAAGAGAGAAGGATATGCTACCGAAATTTTGAGTTTCAAGCCACCCAAAGAATTCATATTCAATTTTGTCTTCCCCCTTCTTCATTCCCTTGCTATCCCGACACTTTAGGGCCTTTTTTGACCCTATTTTTCAGGGCTCAAAGGGCATTATTTATTTCAAAGTATTGTAAAAGGTTTAATAAAAAGAAAGTGGGACAAAGGCCCCCACACCACCCTTTCCCCCTGTTGGGGGAAGCCTGTATCACCTCTTTCACTTTCTTTTTCTATTTTAGTTTTGCATGCATAATAATTGGTTAAAGTAGTTTAGTTTGTTTTTGCTTTCATAAAAAGAAAAGAAAAACTTTGTTTAGTTTAGTTTTACTTTCGCATTCTTTGCTTTAGCCTTTATATAAATTGCAAAATGTAAAAAGAACCAAAGCCTCTTGAATTTCACTGAAAAGTGGATCAAGAGCACTCTTTATCAGAGAGGTTTAATTTTTTATATTAGTTTTGTTTATCATTTTTTTAAGTAATAAAAAGAATCCAAAATCTCTTGAATCTTACCAAAAGGTGGATCAAGAGCTCTCTGTCGGAGAGTTTACTGTTAGTTTTATCTTTTTTGATTTATTTGTTTATTTAATCAATCCGACCGTTGCTCTCCCGAGTACCCGAAAGGTGAAAGAGACTATTCGGTTGTCATCTAAACAACTCATTGTTACATCTCTAATAAAATAAACCAAGACTCATTCTCTGTATGCTCTACACCGTTGCAACTTGTCTGATCAGTTGGCTGTATCAGAAAGGGATAGGCGCTACTAGATTTAATAGGGAAATCCACACAAGTCATTTTCTCGAGAACTCGGGAGGTTGCAAAGGGTAAGCACTACAGAGTCAGGGGGCTACTCCAAGCAGATTCATCCTCGCCCCGTTGGACACTTGGTATTACCGCTTTAACACTCAGTTTGAAGGGATTTGACTTGTTGGGTCAAACCCACAATTAACCCACGGCCTTAATTATTCATTTAATAATCTAAAATTTACCAACCGAGACACTGCAATACTTTCACTGAGACTACACTAGCAACCCACATTTGCAAGAACTCTTTTCATTTTGGCATTGGTCTATTTTGTTCTTTTTGCATAAGTGAATCAAGCAATGTGTCATCGAATTTTGTGTATCTAATTTGAGTTAAAGCATTGCTAAGGTTAATCTTGTTTCAGTAATTGGTAATCTGTAATTTCATCAATTTCATATTAACTCCTAGATTTAGTCTTTTCTTTCGTAGACTAAAAATCATAGATTTTCTTCTAATAGGGACTACCCCCCTTGGCTTCGTTAGGAGTTAGCTTAAACAGAGGAGCTGGGATCATGTGACAGCACCTGGCTCTTTGCTTGCCCCCAAGGCCACACCTTTCCCGCCTAGGAAACGGCAGTCCAAAATATTTCTGTTGACGGTGTGCATTCGACGGACAACAACAGGCACACTTTAAAATGGAAAACAACCAAGTTTATACATCAAGGAACATATCCAACTCAATAATACACAATATAAAGGAACATATTCCACTCAATAATACACAAACCATTTAATTTGATTAAAATACTCAAACTAATAGAACAGAGCAAATGCTCTCAGATCCCAATACAACACATGCAGGTCCCAATTAACATTCATGAACTACAGCTACAACCTGCAGCCACTAAAATGCATAAAACACTAAAAACAAATCTCCCGAAAACCAAAGAAAGACTCCCCCCACTCATTTGCCTAGGCCCAACCTTTTTATTCTAGAGATTTCTGCCCAAAGCCAGATCCGAAAAAGACGCAGTGATGTTTTAGTCGTGCCTACTTGAACTTGGAGTGATCCCGCCAGTCATGGATCGAAATAGTCGTTATGTTTCCAAATCCTATGCTCCGCATCACTACCTCCTCCGAGGTAGGCCTCTCTCCCACACAGTGGCTCATGATCCTCATAATGCAAGAAAAGCACCTTGTCACAAATCTCCCTGTCAAATCTCTCAAGCACCTGCAACTCCAAATGCTCCTCATGCAGAATCATGAAGAGATACTCCTCCCTCAAACCATGAGTGCCAATCAGGTCCTCATGTGACACTTCCATAAAAAAATGGTGGTCTCTGATGCTTTCAATGATGAAGAATGTGCCAAGTTCAGCTAGTAACAAAGATGCTCGACCTCCCTTGCCTTGTCTCCTACAAACATAAGAGGAAGGTCTCTATCCATGAATATATGCAAATAATCTGACTTGATTTGTTCTACGACGTCTTTGATGATGCACAATTGGGTACCAGTGACCCCTTCTGCAACTCCTCTTTGTCTCTCCTTTAACAAGGTCCCACACAAAAGATCTTTAATAAACTTATGAGCACCATCTACTTTCATCAATACCTACACAATTTGCTTTTTTGTGACCAATAGCTAGCTCTCCAAATCGTGCAATGTCATCTCATCATCATGGTATGGTGTGAGCTGTCACGCAATGGATCAACTGACTCACTAGTTGACACCGTGCAGTGATGGGACTCAAGTGGACTATCATCCTCACGCAAGCTTTCATCTGTCAGTTTTGTCCCTTCATCCCCCTTGTCCATACATAGCTCCCAGCCTACGTCATATCTAGGTACAATCATGCCTGCATCATCATACATGTCATAAACAAGATGAGGTGTGGAATCCATGCCATCTTTAGCATCAGACATAAGGAAAGAAGTTGGCTCCTTCATATCCCCAAGTCATCATAACTAGGAGTAACTGCTGCATCCTCATCATAGGGATACTCATCCCTTATACTGGTGTCATCATACTCATAGCTGCTATTTGAGTTTCCTCTATGCACAAACCATTAGTATGGCTAGGTACATGCTTCTTCTCTTTTCTTTTATGCTCAACTCTCTTCAACCTCTGCCGTATACTTTTAAAGGAATCCTCCTCCCAATCGTGAAGCAAGCCTCCCAACTTGATGTTGTAGAAATTTGCAAAAGACTCAGCTGCCCAGATTTCTTCTCCTAATGCCTGGCACTCCTTGTAGAAAGTGGTGAAATCATTCTGTGAGAACCTGTACGTCGCTCCTTAAGGAACGTTGGCAATAATTTACCCTGTCAAAATTCTGTTACCTCCACCAGTCTGGCCTCTCATACTTCCTCTTCCTTTATCTATCACTGTCTCATGCAATCACAGGCTGACAAGATAACCTCGGATATTCATCCATGAGCTCTTTATCCATCTTGTACAATCCCTCTTCACTGCTGTTATAATTTTTTTTTGCCTATGTTGTAGGTTTATGTTGATTGTATGACATGAATTTCGCCAAACATTTAGCGGTTTCTCTCTGCTGTCACTGTATTACTTCCTTTCTATTTACTACAGAATTGAAGGGAAACATGTACTGCTGATATTTAGTTGTTGTCTTGCGAGCTCAATGGGGTATTTGCATACAATTCTGGTAAATTTATGGCAATAAACAACCCACATTTTGACTAACATATTACATATAGGAGCTGCAAGCAGTAGGTGACGACAATGGTTGTAGTGCCTTGTCCTCTGCCCCCTCTAATCAGATCACTTTTTAAGAGGATGATACAACGGCTATGGATTTGTAGCTTCCAATATCCCCACAAATCTACAAAAGAGAGTGGGCTGACCATCCATGAATCCCACGGCTGCTCCTAAGCTGTCTAATCTGCAAGAGAAAAGGGGACTAAACCCCATGCTAACCTCCAAGTGCTAGCATCTTTTCCCAAACACACTCAAATGTTCTCGGTCCTCTCTCAAGGCTCACGGACTCTTTAGCCCCTCTCGGCCTCTTCTAAGTCCACGGGTTAGTAATAAATGGGGAGGCCCCTCTAAAACCACAATTTCATAAGAAATGGGCCTCAATCCTCTTCCAACTCCAATGAGACTCCAGGGACCACGATTTCCAAGCACACAGATTGTCAAGAAAGTGACGCGATCCCCCAATGAGAGAATTCGACACCCATGAATTCGGTCTCTCTCTCTCTACAGTAAGAAATTCGGCTCTTCCACAAATTCCGGCTCCAAGAATCCAGCCAACTGAAGATGAATTCGCCCTATGTGAAGTCGACCTCCTCAAGCAAGGACGCCAAGCAAGAAACTCGGCCTCCAAACAATGAATCCGGTCTTTCCTCAATAAAAATCGACCCCGATACAAATTCGGCTTCTTCTATGTTCGCAACTTCCTCTTCTATCTGTCCTCCCTTCTCACGATTTGGCAAAGGAATCAACACTTTCTCTATTGATATATCAACTACTATGATCTCCCTCTACGAGCCCACAAAAGGTAAGCTCAACCACCTCCGATCTCTACGTCTCTAGGGGAGGTGATTCAGTCTTCTCTGATGTTCATGTCATGGCCCAAGGTGATGCCAAATTCCCTTCTGTTTGGTACCACGATATATCACAAACTGTGCCCTCTTAATTGTGTCACGATCTCCTCAAATCAGCACACTGGAAACCCATGACTTTCAGCATGCATCTTGCCCACACTAATTTCGTCCAGTATGTGGAAGGAAGGAAATATTTTGACGTCCGCGAGGCTAAGAATAGCCTATGGGACTGACCAACTCGCACGCTGTTTTCTGCAATTCAATCCTTTGTCTGTTCATCTTGATGATGAGCGCCCCCAATTTTTCCACAGTCCCCTCAATAAATAAATCATCCCAAGATTTATCCGCCAAGACATTTGCGTACCTGTCCCTGTTGTCCTTAAAGGCTTCACACTCTAAAATGAAGTGTATTTCTGTTTCCACCTTACCAGCGGTGCAAAAAATACACACTCTTTCTGCCCAAGCTTATTTTGGCATTTTCCAGCGCCCATTCTCACAACGGAGTTGATGGGAATTAGTTCTTAATTGAGCAATGAGAATTTTGGCTTTCCAAGGTATATTGGCCCCTATGTACGCCTTTTGATGCTGATTGTAGGTAGGGTTAAACTCTTCAATATAATACTTTGTCTTTCTCCCTAGCTCTTTATCTCAAGTTCACTTGTGGAACTTATTGATAACAAAAGCTTTTATTTCTTTACTATTCGTAGGACACGTGCTCAAGCACATATCCCACTTGATAAGCCATTTAATATTTTGTCGCGTCCAAGTCTTCTTTCTTTTGCAGAATATGTCATTGAAGACAACCTTAGGCCATCTACCTTCTTCCATTTGCTCAACTCTTTTTAGATATCTTATGAGTCTCACCATAGCGATTGCTTCAATAGAGGCCACCCCCATTTCACTTAGCATGATTTCGTATGGCACTGAAATCTTAGTTTTGAACTTGCTTGTGATCATATGTTTTTGAATCTTTTCTATTTGCTTCGACTGTAAGTCAGAGGTACTGCTGGCCCAAACTTTACAACCATAGAGAACAACCGGAATCACTAAGAGCCCAAAAAGGGTTTGCATAGTTTTCTAGTCCCATAACTTTGCCTCTCTGCACCTATTTTGGAAAGCATAAAACGCTTTCCAACCTCCCAGAGTTCTTTTTTTCTTGCAGCCTTCCCAACTCAAACTTCTATTGAAGTTGATTCCGAGGTACTTGTAATCTTCCACTACTTCCAGGGTATGGTCTCCAAAGTAGAACTTATGTTGTTTATGTTCTCTTTTGCTAGAGAAAACTACCACTTTCGTCTTGCTAGTATTTACTTGCATCCCAACTGTTCTACAAAAGTGCTCAAGGGAAATCAAGAGCTCTTACAAGCCAAGAGCAAACTTAGCAATCAAAATAAGGTCATCTGCATACAAAAGAAGCCCTATCACATACTCACCCATGAGGACGCCATCCCCGCCCTCTAGGTTTAACCACTCTTCAAGTTTGTCAAAATATAAGCCAAAAAGGGTAGGGGATAATGGCCACCCTTGCTTGACCCCAATATCGCTTCTGAAACTTTCGAAGATACCATCTGATGTTCTGATTTTGACTTTGACCTCCTCATATAGCCTGTGAACAGCTGCTCTAAGATGTATAGGAACCCCAAGTTCCTCCATTTTGTGCCATAGTTTATCCCTGGGAACCATGTCAAAAGCTTTTTTGAAGTCAACAAAGCAACAAAAAATTCCCCTTTTTTCTCCCACACTTTTTCAATGATGTGCCTTAAAATAATGCCATGGTCCACCGTGGAATGTTTAGGTCTAAAACCTACTTGTCCTTTAGCACGCTTGTCCCTTTCTTCCGCCCACTTGCTAATTCTATTTTCTAGCATGCTCCCAAATAGCTTTGCAAACAAGGGGTTTATCATTATGGTCCTATAATTGGAGGGATCGTTGACATCCCCGCTCTTGAAAAGAGGAATTGCGAGGCTAGTTGTCCAATCTGTAGGGAATCCCTGCTGAATGATGTTGTTGAAGATTCCTGTAATGTGAGGTGCAAGAGTTTTGGAACCCTGCTTTAGATATTTAGCTTGAAGTTCTACTAAATCTTTGGCTTTTCCAACACCCAACTTCTTAATACCCACCTCAATCTCTTGCAGGGTGAGAAGCTTAGTAATAGTGGCGGTGTTGACTAAGGGTGTGCACTGATTGTGAAGGGAGCAGTACGTCTTTCCTCTATTCCACAACCCAATTGGATGAGGAAATACAGCCTTTCTTGGGAAGTCCCTCAATCAAGTCTCTGCACCTCCAATGAAAGGTAAACCACACGATGAACTTGGCCTTGGTATCATAATTTCCCCTTAGGCTAGAAAGATCTCTAGCTCTAATACCACTGAAATGTCCCCAAGTAGGATAGGCACAATTGTTGCGTGTTTGATGGTGTGAATTTGACAAACCATTAGCAATTTTACATTGATTTATAATTTTCAAAAGAAATTTGCATTCTCATCAATATTTCGTCAAACACATTGGGAACATACCAAAATGGGAAGAATATTGTTGGCACTTTTATTATGAATAATAGATGGTAGACAATACAAATAACTATGGCTACTATAGCAGCTACCAAAACACAACCGACAAGAACCTGGAAGTGATGCCAAACCTAAAGATGAAGCTCAAGTGAAGACCATGTTGTCGCCTTTCACACACCTCGGGGGTCGTGGCAGAAATTTTCGAGCCGCTCAGTGTGTCCTTGGGGAAAAGTCTCGAGTCAAGCCTGTCACCTTGTTCTTGACTCCTCCGTTTAGGCCAACTCCTAATCGGAGCCAAGGGGGGTTAGCCCCTATTAAGCTAATAAGGCTATTAAGACTTACTGTGATGGTGATGAATGTGTTATTTAGGAGTTTGATAAACAAATTTAACACAAGATATTGCTATAGTAATTAAACCCCAACATCATAAAGATCAATATATCATAAGCAAAGCATGTGGAAACATATGATTATATCAAGTAAAAAGAAACCAGTGCCAATAATGGAGTCCACAAATGAAAATGTTGTATTGTTGAAAGAAATGTTGCAAGTGCTCTTGGTCAAATTTTAGATTAATATGGGATGAGTTGATTAAATTAGGGGGACAGGGGACTCCAGATATACCCGAAGGTACAAGGAGTAAGTCCAAACTCGTTATCCAATGCAGCTCCCTACAAAGAATATGTGGGTTGGTTGGAGTCTTTGGTACGTATTCAACACTACACCAACAAGGGTGTAGCCTAACGATGTCCCCAGGTCGCTACCCAGTTGTTCCTGCTTCCTTTGTGGATTTTTCCATCACAACGGATGTATTATGATCAGTGTTGCAAACATTGGCGCGGCGAAAAAATCGGCAGAGTCCAGGAAACATCATTTCGGGATATCTCGGCAAAACATCGGCAAACATCGGAAAAAAATCGGCAAACTTAAAAAATAGAAAAATAATATTTTTTTTTCATTTTTTTAAACATCTAAAGCAACAATAACATCAAATAAACACATTGCCACATGAATATGGAAAGAAAACCGATATATAAGATATATAAGATGTCTAGAGATACATCACACATAAAAAATGGATCATGTCCCTGAATCCTGACTCATAAAAAATATAACAAATGTATCTCATGATCATCATCATGACTCACGAGTCATCTACAATGAAATAAAGTAAATAAACTATCAATTCTCTCTACCCCTTTTATGGGAAAAGGTAATCAATGTGCAAATGATATTTCCTCTAGAACTAGAAGTGTTGATATATTTGTAACTTCGGAATGTATTCACTTGTATATTTTATGTATTGTACCCCGATGGTCATTCCGGGAAGTATCCGTAATGTAATTGAGTCATGTCATATCCCGATGTTCCTATTGGGAGATTCAATAATGTAAACAAGTCATGTAAAGTCATAGAGGGTAACCCTCCTTATTGTTCAAGGGTTAAAGTCCCCACAGTTTCGGGGCATTAGGGTTATTAGGCTCTCCTAGAGAAGTTGGCCCTAGGTGAGTTAATGTAAGTCGAGTCATTAGTACCCCAGTGGTGGTTACTTGAGCCTACATAATTGAGTTAGGATTACTCGAGCCTACATAACAGATTCAAATATTAAGTGAACGAAAGAATATAAATAGAGAGTGGGACTCTTTATTTATCACACACACACTCACTCACTAGGGCGCATGAGTGAGAGAGAAGAAGCTGGGATCAGAGAAAGAGACAACTATTGTCGAAGATCATCTTTATGTTTTCGGGTTTTTACTTTTGCTATTGGTGCTCATTCTATCTCTAAGGAAGTTGCAGGGTTTTCTCCTTTATGGTTTCCCCAAGGAAAATTCTTTGTGTCTCTTGTCTCTTGTGATTATTGCTGTGCATGTTATTCTCTCAGATAAGATCCTAAAGATCATATTGCTTAAATGATAAAAATCTAACATGGTATCAGAGCTAACCTGAGAAGAAGACACTGTGCAGCTGCAGAAGCTAGGGCTTCTTACTTTTTTGGTCTCTCTCCACAATCCATCAGCAAAAGGATGCTAGACTGATTCTCCACTGAAGGGCGCATATTTCTATGGAAGCAGAATTTGATTCCGGGCATTTTCCATTTTTGGTGTGGGTAATTAGGGTTTTTTACAGAAGAGAAATTTTTGAGTGAGCTCGGCATAGGATCTCTCCTCATCAAAATAGAAGTTTAGAGACCTGGGTTGAGATTTTTGGTTGGGTGAAACTCCAGGAAAGTCAAACCCTAGTTTGACACAGGGCCTGAAAAACCTTAAAATATTGAAACTGATAATTTTGGTAGATTCGCTATATCTCGATATTGGAGAGGGTCAGGTTCTGAAACTTTCACAGTTCGAAGATAAATTCCTGATGTACACTGTGTCCAAGTTTCAGCCTAAGATTCGCTATATTCTAGGAGATATGATTCCTCCAAGTAAGGGTTCCGGCCTCTCCCAAGATTCCTCCCAAAACAGGACACCTGGGGAGAATCGCTATATCTCGGGATACGAAGGTCCAAATGAAATTTCTCAAGATGTTCCAGAAAGGGCATGAACTGTACTTTCTGTGGTAAATGTTTCAAACCCCGAAGATGAAAGAGTGACACGTGGCAGTCCGTACAACTTCTCTATGCTGGATAGTCTTGAAACAGGTCACCTTGGGAAAACTCCCATAAGTCCCAATGGGTGAAACCAATTCTAATGAAACCTATGGTGTTGGAACAAGAATAGACGAGGCTACCTCAGTACGAAATTTCAAACACAGACGAGCAGTACTTTCGGAGATACCGCAGAAATAGTATCAGACATTTCTGCAAAAGAAATTGGTAAACTAGGGCTTCTTGTTCCAGGAGCTTCCCTCCACTGTTTTCAGAAAATGAGTACATTGGACAGCTTGCCTTGAAGAGGTCTATCTTTCTATCCAATCAAATCTGGAAGATTCCAAGTTTTTAAAATTAGGGTTTCTTTGACAAACCCTAGATCAGCCAGCTCCGGAACTAGGACGGACACCTCAAATCAGTAAGATCTAATCTTTTGCTATTTGAATTTGAGGTTCTCATTTCTAAATGACTAGTCACACCAACTTGATGACAAGTTTGGTGAAACTGACAAATTACAAGCATGGAAGTATTGGATCTCACTAGTTCTTGAAGGAAATGAATTGGACACCTACATAAGTAGAGAGGTTCCAGTTCCAAAGGGAGATGAGGCTAAAAGCCTTACACAAGAAGAACTTGGTCAAGGCCAAGAAGATCATTGCTGATTCAATCACAGATTAGCTTATACCACAAGTGTAAAAACCCTAAAGACACCGAAAGAGATGTTTGATTCCTTGACCAAGCTATTTGAAGGGAAGAACATAAATTGGAAGATGACTTTGAGAAAACAATTGAAGAATGTGAAGATCCAAAATGCAAAGACCATACAGTCATACTTTACAAGGGTCTCTCAAATCAAAGAACAACTTGTAGCAGTAGAAGAAGAAGTGGAGAATGCAGAAGTTGTGATAACTACCTTGAATGGCCTCCCAGGATCATGTGATTCATTCATTCGAGGAACATGTGCCAGAAGGAAGTGATTACTTTCAGGAGACTCTGGGAAGAAGAAGAAGCTCGAATCACAATAAGAGAAGAGAAGATGGGAGCAACTAAAGATCAAGCTCTCACCATCCAAAGAAGATCCCTCAAGCGATGAGGAATATGAAGGACGCAACTCTTGAAGAACCTCTTATCCATATTCATTAGAGGAAATTTCAATTTAAAATGGGCCTTCTAAAAATAATACAAATTCCATGTCATCATGTATTAGCCAATCAAAATGCTTTAAAATTCAGAAAGGGAGCACCTCTTAAACAATTTTTTAATATAAATTTGGAGATAGGTGTCATAAAAAAAACTAATTTTTTGTTCGTATTTTCGACATATCTCCCTGTGTTTTTACTTAAATTTCGATCGGGAGAGCTCATTGAATGCGGAATTAAATTACGCACCCAACGAGTACCCACTCGGCATACTTTTGACGGGCCCCACTACCCCAAAAACAAGAACCACTCGACATACCTTTGACAGGCCCCACTATCCCAAAAACAAGAAATACCTAAAAAAAAGTGATGATGACATCATCATCACGTGTTTTCAGGTATTTTTTGTTTTTGGGAAAAAGAGGCCCGTCAAAAGTATGTCGAGTGGGCACTCGTTGGATGCAGAATTTAATTCTGCATCCAACAAGCTCTCCCGATCGAAATTTGAGTAAACACACATGGAGATATGTCAAAAATACGAACCAAAAGGTAGTTTTTTCTTCTCTTCCTCCAAAATTAATAAATATTATTTTATTATTTTAACTATTATTTTATTAATTTTCCTTAGGAGGCCCATTTTGAGTTGAAATTTCCTCTAATGAGCATTTGGATAAGAAACGATGAATGAAGAAGATGATGAAGCTAAAGGCTCAAGGAGTCTACCCACGAAACAAATACAGATAAGTATTCAATTGTCATTTCATGATATTGTTTTGTTATGCATTTGTTTATATTCAGTTGATGTATTATGCATGGTAGAATGTTTGCATTAATGACAGTATACTACTAATACGCATGTGATGGATAAGTAGCTCATGGTTCTATACAACTCTCCATTGCTACTTATCTAGAATGAAACCTCTTTGTTGACATATTGGATTAGTGCACAATCTCAATGATGTCTTGGTAGAGATCGAAGGCATTTAGAAAGTTTCCGTGAGATATGGATGAATGTTGTATTGGCTAAAATAGTTGCATGATCATATATTTATGCATAAGAATTTTCCATTATGAATATACCTTATGAAATGTTTCTAACCATACAACTAATGCATTTGATTTGTAGGAAAGATCACGTAAAATCGCCCACAAGCAAAGAAGGATGAGACTTGTTCCGAAGAACAAGTGACGAAAGTTCAAGATGAAGAATAATTCGACGAATGCAACGACATCATTGATGCAGAACATTCCAGCTATGAGGAAGTAACCAAGAAGAAAGGGAAGACCAGTTCAAGAAGAATGATGTCTAGGATGCAGTATCAATACCTGAAGGGAAGTTCGTAGTTCCATCATGCAGTAGATGGAAACATTGTGGGATACAAGGCAAGATTCGTAGCACGAGGCTTCTCATGAAAAGAAGCCATAGACTATAAAGAGACATTTGTAGCTAGTGGGAGTTGAGACCCATGACAGGCAGAATCATGTGTGCAAATGAAACAAGGCCTTGTACAAGCTCAGAAGACACCCATGGGATAACACATACATGAGGAGCTTGAAGATCACCTAGAGTGATGAAGATCTTAACCTTTGCTGTAGGTTGAAGATGGAAGCCAATAGAGGATGACAAGCTCACAAATGGGTGCGAGAAAAACTTTTGAAAAGGTTCAAGATAGAGGATCTTGGTATCCAGTAACCCTAGATGGATACATAGAATATTAGTGGCAGAGGAAGCTACTTGTCACTCCAGTATAGAATCTTTCAGTAGATAGAATACGAAAAACAGAAGGAGTATGATGCTCTGCTTCAGAGGGAGTGACTACAGAAGATCTCGAGGTTCAACATGGTACGATAGGATGGATAGCTTACTGATGACTCTAGGCTTTACTGAGAGTAAAGTGGACTCCAACCTTTGCTTCAAGGTTGAAGGCGGAAGACCAGTAATGCTCCTGTTATATGTCGATGACTTGTTTCTGACAGAAAAGAGGAACTCATTAAAGTTGCAAGAAGGATATTGCTGCCGAGTTCAAGATGAAGGACCTAGGTATGATGCACTACTTTCTAGGCATGGAGGTGTGGCAAAATGCAAATGGAATTTCCCTGGGACAAGGGAAGTATGCAATAGAGATCCTGAAGAGGTTCAAAATGATGGACTGCAAGGCCATGACCACACCTATGGCATCGAACCTGAAGCTATTGAGTGTTGTTTCATCAGAGACGGTTGATGCCACGATGTATCATCAAATGATTTGTACCTTGATGTACTCGACGAATACGAGACCAGATATTTTCTTTGCTGTGAACACATTGAGACATTTTCACCTGATGGCTGCAAAGCATATTTTGAGGTACCTAAAGGGTACAGTTGATTATGGGCTCAAGTATGATACGAATCAAAAGATTAACTTGGAGGGTTATGTGGATTCGTATTGGGCAGGCAGTGCCATCGATAGGAAGAGCACTTCAGGGTGTTGCTTCAGTATGGGATCAAGTGTGATATCTTGGTTTAGTAGGAAACAGTCTTGCGTGGCACTGAGTACAGCTGAAGCAGAGTATGGCGCAGCTTGTTCAGCTAGTTGTGAGGCAGTATGGTTGAGGAAGCTACTATCTGATTTGTTTGATCTCCAGTTGGATGCTACTTGTATATATTGCGACAACCAGAGTTGTGTGAAGTTGTTGGAGAACCCAGTGTTCCATGACAAGTCGAAGCATATCAAGATCAAATATCATTATATCAGGGATATGGTGTAGAGAGGAGCAGTGAAGCTCCAGTATGTTGCGACGGACGAGCAGATAGCTGATGTGTTGACCAAGCCATTGACCAGAGTGAAGTTTGAGTACTTCAGAAAGAAGCTTGGTGTTCTCCAGATCGAGGTTCCTTCCAAGGGGGGGTGATGAGTCCATGAACCATTCTGACATGGTGAGAGGATTGGTTCCTTCCATGGTCAGATGTAAGTGCAGAGATGCTCTGATATGATTGTGGGTTGTGTTACCACATGATCAGTGCAGAGCCATTCTGATGTGATTGAGGGATGTGTTCCCACATGATCAGATATAAGTGCTGAAGGCCATTCTTTGGGAGAATGGAGGCACCTGGTCAATTACCAGGAACACTCAGCTTAGTGTTGAGAGACCATTCTCTAGGAGAATGGAGGCACCTGGTTAGTTACAAGGAACACTCAGCTTAGTGCTGAGAGGCCATTCTCTGGGAGAATGGAGGCACCTGGTTAGTTACCAGGAATACTCACCCTAGAGCTGAGAGCCATTCTGATATGACTGTGGGATTGGCTCCCACATGATTAGATATAAGTGCAGAGCCTTTCCCCGGATGATAGATGGTGTGTCCTATCATGTCGACGAATGTAAGTGCAGAGCCTTTCCCCGGATGATAGATGGTGTGTCCTATCATGTCAATGACTGTAAGTGCAAAGCCTTTCTTTGGATGGTAGATGGTGTGTCCTACCATGCCAGTAGATATAAGTGCTGAGCCCTTCCTTGGATAGTAGATGGTGTGTCCTGCTATGCCAGAGGATATAAGTGTTGTGCCTTTATCTGGATAGTAGATGGTGTGTCCTGCTATGCCAGTAGATGTAAGTGCTGAGCCTTTCCTTGGATGATAGATGGTGTGTCCTATCATGTAGTGGATGTGAGTGCTGGGCCTTTCTGACATGGTGGTGGATGTGTTCCTCCCATGGTCAAATGTGAGTGCTAGGCGTGCCTTTCTGACATGGTGTTGGATGTGTTCCTCTCATGGTCAGATGTAAGTGCTGGGCGGGCCATTCTTACTTAGGGTCAGATATAAGCGCTGAAGAAGACCTACATGGAGGCTAGGCCTACAACCAACATGAAAAAGTGTTGGCTCTGTAGAACTTCCTATGATGAGAAGAATTGAGAGATAGCACCAATTGATCGAGATGGCAGAAGCAGTGATGATGATGATCCAGTGATGATCTAGTTTTGATGATGATCCAGTGATGACCCAGTTTCGATGATGATCCAGTGATGATCCAGCTTTGATGATGATCTAGTGATAATCCAGTGATGATCCATCCTTGATGATGATCCAGTGATGATCCAGTTTCGATGATGATCCAGTGATGATCCAGCATTGATGTTGATCTAGATTTGATCCAGAGAAGAAGACTTGTACTGATGAATTGTGTCAAGAGAATACCTTCGTAGTTAAGAGGGAGTGTTGATGTATTTGTAACTTCAGAATGTATTCACTTGTATATTTTATGTATTGTACCCCGATGGTTATTCCGGGAAGTATCTGTAATGTAATTGAGTCATGTCATACCTCGATGTTCCTATTGGGAGATTCAATAATGTAAACAAGTCATGTAAAGTCATAGAGGGTAACCCTCCTTATTGTCCAAGGGTTAAAGTCCCCACAGTTTCAAGGCACTAGGGTTATTAGACTCTCCTAGAGAAGTCGACCCTAGGTGAGTTAATGTAAGTCGGGTCATTAGTACCCCAGTTGTGGTTACTCGATCCTACATAACTGAGTTAGGATTACTTGAGCCTACATAATAGAGTCAAATATTAAGTGAACAAAAAAATATAAATAGAGAGTGAGACTCTCTATTTATCACACACACACTCACTCACTAGGGCGCATGAGTGAGAGAGAAGAAGCTGGGATCAGAGAAAGAGACAACTACTGTCGGAGATCATCTTTATAATTTTGGGTTTTACTTTTGCTATTGGTGCTCATTCTATTTCTGTGGAAGTTGCGGGGTTTTCTCCTTTAGGGTTTCCCCAAGGAAAATTCTTTGTGTCTCTTGTCTCTTGTGATTATTGTTGTGCATGTTATTCTCTCAGATACGATCCTAAAGATCATATTGCTTAAATGATAAAAATCTAACAAGGAGTAGGTGCCCTTGAGGCTTGTGGGCCTCATACTAGACTCTGACGTCCTCTAGAAGAAGACCCTACAACATGACGTCCTCTAGAAACTAGAGAAGGTGGCCAAAATTGATGTTCTGAAGAATGAGAAGGTCGAGGAGGTAGTCCTGCTCCTCTACCAGTACTAGTGTTTGTGCTACCACCGGGTCTATCTCCCTCTAGCTTTGACTGTGGCACACTCCTAGAATCGGTGTGAAACTCCTCTAGAACTGGAACATGCTCATCCAAATCCTTTGAGACTGTATGAGTCTCACCATGATCACTATCAGCAGCATGATCATCCTCTAGACAATCAGGGGCTACCTCCATAACAAGCTCCTCACACTCTTCCCTCCATGCAGCAGTGGTGTCAATCTCATCCAATGAAATGGCCTTCGCATCAACTTTTCTCTCACACTGCTTCACCCATAGCCTGAGATTGTAGTGGACGTAGACCAAATCATTAAGGCGCTGAGTATCCAACCTGGAGGAGGATCATAAATATTAAATATTAAATTCATAATTTATAAATAATAATGCATAAATTAGAAGGTAAAGTGGCATAAATCTATAAATTAGAATTTAATAATTTATATTATATAATAAATTTGAAATTCTTTAACCTGTTGCACTTTTTGGAGTGTACTTTTTCAAATACACTCCAGTTGCGCTTGCAACCGTGAAGAGCTACATGTCTAGCTGAGCACTCGAATGGTGAGCCTCTGTAGAATAGGTACACAACCACCATAGTTCTCCCACCAAGTATCTACAATGAAATTATGAATAAAATAAACATGAGAAACGAAAAATAAAATTTGAAACAAAGAATTAGAAAGAGAAAATGAAATTTTAAATTTAAACTTTAAAGTTGAAAGTTTGAAACTAGGTGAAGCTTACTTGGCATCAGGTTCGTCCTGTCATTTATTGCTATATCAAACCCAAATAATCCTGTGGCTCTCTTATACATTTCCAACTCTTGGGAAAGCTGTGTATGCTCAGCTTCATCAGGTACCATCCTCTGGACACACTCATAGAATCCAAACATAACCTCTCCATCAAATCTAAAGCCATAGGAGTAAGCAAACGAAGGGTTGAGGTATAGCCCTACAGCATGAATGGGGCGATAGAGTGTGTTGTTCCATCGCGCATCAATCACCGCCCATATCATATGTCGTCTCTCCTGCCCCTGATCTCCCTTGTCCTCATAATAAGCACAGATGGATTCTTTGGCCCTATCCATGGCCTCATATAGGTAGCCCATTGCGGGTTTCTCTCCATCAACCAAGCCGAGAACCCTTACCAAAGGTTCAGTGATGGTGCACACCTCCTTCATCGCATCCCAAAAACTCTCATCATATGCAACTAGCCTGAATGTGGCTTGCCTCTCTGGTCTAGTGCTAAATGATAAAGCACGCCACTTTGGTGAAAAGAACATCACCTGCAAGTCCCACATAGAATTCTAGAGTGACTGAAGAGAAATAAAGCTAGTGGCAAAGCGTGTGATGGCAGGATGCACCAACTCTTTGTCACCTGTGAACTTTCTCATCAAGCTAAGCACTACTGCATGGTTATATATGAATTTTGTGATGCTCCGTGCTAAATCAACAGTATCCTTAATCCAATCAATCTTGCCTAAATCCTCTAAGATCAAATCAAGGCAATGGGCAGCACAAGGAGTCCAAAATAGTGTAGGATATCTGGCCATGAGCATCCTACCAGCAGCCACATAGTTTGCAGCGTTGTCCATTATCACTTGGACAACATGTTGCGGCCCAATCTCTTGGATGAACTCATCCAACAAGCCACATAGTAAAATTGCATCTTTGACATGTGCATATGCATCCACAGATCTCATGAACATAGTCCCCCTAGGGCAATGATCCAAGAAGTTGAGAAGTGTCCTACCCCTCATATCGATCCAACCATCTGACATCACACTGCATCCTGTTAAGTCCCGTGATCTTTGAAGCTCCTCCAATCTGTGAGTGCAATCAGTCTTTTCATCCTGAAGGATGGACCCTCTCAACTGCTCATAACTAGGGGCCTTAAACTCCACTCCAACTATAGTAGCCACCTCAAACATGGACACATAAAATGGGTTCTTTGCAAAGTTAAATGGAATAGCACTCCATAACAAGCATCGACCAATAAGTTTGTGTGCGTCTGCTTTTTCCTTTACTTTCACCATGGACCTTATAGAAGGTTGTCCACCAGGATTGCATCTTGAAGATACCATGAAAGGCGATGTGGACTGCTGTTTGGACTGGGTATCGATATCTAGGCTTGTCCCACTAGCCCCTACTCCTGCCGCGGACCCGAATCTTGAAGCAATTTGATTCCTCGTGGCCTCCCTGTATTGTTTCCTTATCCCAGTGCCCTCAATCGCTTGTGTGACCTTAGCAATGATTTCCGAAGTTGTTTGGTTGCAAGCACCCACATCATGCCCTGCTATTTGTGCAAGGTGGTATTTCAACCTACTTATCCCACCTGTCATTTTTTTCCCACATAGATTGCAAGTGAGAATTTGTCGATTGAGTGGGTCAACAAGTGAGCCCCACTCCCAAAATGGATCCAAATCCATTGGCATCTTGTATATGTATTATGGAGTTATGATGGACAAAATGAAGCTTGAATCTTGATAATTTGAACTTGAAGTTTGAACCTAAGGCAAGAAAAAAAATGTTTTTTAGCATATGTGATTAATGAAAATGTAAAACACAAGAAGAATTCCAAGAAATATTGAGCATTCAAACATTAATTTGATGAGCCAAAATAAATAGACATTTTTATGAGGATTTACAAGGATCTACTATGTAGGGCAAGAAAAAAAATGCCAAAACGTTTTTTGGCATGCAAGCAACAAAATACATAACAGTTGAAAGAAATGCTTAAAACCCTATAAAAATCGTTTTTGAAGATGGAGAATTACATGGCAACGTAAATCAACAAGAATCCCTCTTGGAAAAATGAGAAATGATGGGCAAATTTTTTACTTATCTTCAGCTATGATAATTGTGGAAAAAAACCCCAAATGGCAAGATCCAATCTTCAATTTTGATGCTTGATGGTGAAGAAAATGTTGCCTAAATTCGTTGTTGGTCTCTTGAAACTCTCTTCACTTGCCCTCTCAAATCCTTAGCTCACCTCCCAATGGATTGTTAGAGTCAAAATGAGCAAAAAAAATGAAAAAAAACCAACTTAAAGGCGTCTTTTTCCGACACTGTCCGCGCGACTGCTTTTTTCCATCGATTCGCGATTTCTCGGGAAAAAATCGGTGATATATCGGAAAAAATAGGGGGCGATTTTTTCGACGATTTTTTGGTTAAATCTCGGCGCGGCGGAAAAATTGCGATTTATCGGACATCGGCGATAAATCGGCCAATGTTGGTAACACTGATTCTAACTACTAATTTCAGGGAGTCCATGTTCCATAACTTGATTTGCGATGTAACAAGTAGTTTCCTGATGAAACTTAGAACAAGGCCTACAAAAGGAATTACATCCTCTACCATGTTGGTTGAATCTAACTAGTTTGGAATTCTAGGCTCTTGAGTTGATACTTTCTTCTGGTACATTTGATTAGAATTTTTTTGAAAGTTCCTTGGTGCATGAGAAACATGATTTCTCCATCATAACCAACCTATTCTAAATATGATTTAGTTGTGCAGCATGATTGGTCATTTGTTGGTTTTGATTAGTTACCAAGGTTTTCATCATTTCAGATATTTCCTTCATAGGATCTTTGGATGATTCCTTGCTCTTTGAGTGAACAACTTTTCCCTTAGACTCTTTATTATAGGAAGAAATTCCTCTAGTGAATCTAGGTATGTTGGACTTACCGGATGATTTCATATTCTTTTCAATTTTTTCGGCCAATTCTTGGGCTTGCTTTAAGTCAACAGGTTCTTTATCTCTTAACTGACACCTCAAATCTACAGTGAATGCTTCAATATAATAGATGAGGATAGCAGCATCATGTGGCTTAATGTCGTTATGAAGGTCAGAAACCAGGTCCCTGAACTTCTTATTGAATTCCTCCATAGTTTCATTTTCCATCTTTTTAATGTTATGGAGAGAAGCAAGATGATGCCTTGGTTCCTTCTTTTCTCCCCATTTCTTCTTAAAACCCTCCAGGAATTCATTAAGTGTTTTATATAAATTATCAGCTAATTCAAGGTACCATTCTCCAACATCTTCTTCTAAAGATAAATCAAAGAGCTTCATTTTTACGTCGTCATGGTCATGGGTAGGTTGATTGCAATAACAACTTAAATGCCTGGAAAACTTCTGAAGACGGTATTGAACTGTGATGGCATTGTTTCCTTGAAATGTAGGAAGTTTCTTGATAGCATCATTCGGAATGGCATGCAGAGCACCTGCTATCTTAGAAAGGTCAAGTGGTTTAAAATAATCAAACATTTCTTTGGACTAATGGATGTGACTCTCTACAAATAGATGATGGATATTTGAGAGGGATTGGGACCCTAAATATTCAAGGATTCTATGAGAAGTCTATCTATTCAATCTCCTTCTATAATCCCTTTCAGGCTCAGGGATGAGATCAAATACTCCTTCGGAGTTCCTTCAAGTAGAATACCTTGGAGGGATATTAAACAGTGGAGTCCCCAGATGGATCGATTTTCAATTTTAAATTTAAAAGACAAGATCTATCAATTTTTTTTCTATCTTTTTATCTTTTTGAAAAAAGAAAAGTTAAGTCATACTAGGGAATAAAAATATTTATCACCGGCAACGGCGCCAGGAAATGTTGCCGCCTTTCACACACCTGGGGGGGAACGTGGCAAAAATAATCAAGCCACTCGATGTGTCCTTGGGGGAAAGTCTCGAGTCAAGGCTAACACCTTGTTCTTGACTCCTTCGTTTAGGCCAACTCCTAACGAAGCCAAGGGGGGTAGACCATATTTAGTTATTAAGGTTGTTAAGGCTTTTAGTGAGATGGTGATGAATGAGTTATTTAGGAGTTTGATGAAAAAAACTAACACAAGATATTGCAACAGATTAAAACACAACAGCAGAAAGATCAATATATAATATATAAAGCATGTGGAAACAGATCATTATATCAAGTAAAGAACCAGTGCCAAAATGGAGTCCATAGATAACAGTGATGTTGTATTGTTGAAAGAAAAATGTTGCAAGTGCTCTTGGTCAAATTTTAGATTAATGTGGGGATGAGCTGATTAACTTATGGGGAAGAGGAAACTCCAAATATACATGAAGGTACGAGGAGTATGTCCAAAAACGTTGTATGATGTGGCTCCCTGCAAGGAATATGTGGGCTAGTTGGAGTCTCTGAGACGTGTGCCTAGAATTGATTGCTAAAGGTGAAACTAACAATACCTGGTTTGTGAAATTCAAAATAGCCACTTCCCCAAGGAGGGCGCCCCTTTTCTATGGGTAAGACTAGTACCTTGGGTGAGAAAATGGAGTTCGATGATCATGAAAAATTTAGATATGAGGGTTTTAAATTATTTAAGAAGTGGGTTTTCAGTTTCAAAGCTCGCTGCAAACGAGAACCTACAAATCTAAAGGATGAGGGTTTTAAGACTAGAGTTTTAATTTTATTAAGACCGAGTGGATTGAAATAATGGAGATAGAAGAACATACCTTGTGAAAATATACCTAGAAATTTAGATGAATGCCGAAAAGGTGAGTATTACTCCCGCAAAGATCAAACGAAATAATTTGTTGAAGATCCAGCTAAACGCCCAAGTGAAGTGCAACCCTCTTCCTACCAAGCCTAGGAAAAAAATCAATAAGATCGACAAGAAAATGAACTACTGTAAACAAGAGGTAAAGGATCAGAGAAATGATTGGTCATAGCAAAAACACTCCCTGTTCAACAAATCCAAAAGAGAAACAAACTATGGGTCTCCCCAAATGACGCGCCCCTCCAAGACGACCTCTCTACCTACAATAAAATAATAATCCACAAAAATATGCTAGATTTTGTTATCGACTAGGCTGCACCTAGTTGGACTTTCAATGAGACGCCAATGATGAACAAGATACTTGTTCATATTCAGAGTTCAGAAGTCCTTTTAGGCCTTCATGGCCGTTTTATTTTTTGTAACACATGTTCATACTCCCTTGGGGAAATTGTAAAAAATGTCCTAGCATTTAATTTTTTATAAAAGGCTCGGCTTCCTGGACTTAAGCATCAAGCCAACTAGCCTAGAGTGTTTTTTTCCCTTGGTTATTATTGGTTGTTGAACAAACGACTAATAATTTCTGAGCTTTTCACTCACACCTCCAAAGCTGGGGTAGTCATCTTGTTGTTTCGGCCTAGGGAGGTTATTAGAGCTTTCGTGTCAGTGTTTTTCACCAGGTTAGGCATTCATTTTGAGTCGTATGGACATGTACTAGGTCCCCCTAGAGTTTCGTCAATTTTCGCAAAAAATATTTTTTTTCCCGTTTTTTAAGCCATTTTTTAATAGTTTAATTAAAAAAGTTCAGAATGTAATAAAAGTCAGATATAGAGTCCGTTTCTGACATGGGGACACTCGTTTTCACACTCGAAATTTCCACTTTACCCCAGCGACCACTTTCTACATTAGTCGGGCAGCCGAAGCATCTCGTAAGGCATTATTTGGCTAAAAGTGCATAAAAATGGCATTTTTATGCTAAAATATGACAAATTGACACAGAAGGACAAATTTGAATAAGTCAAAATTCAATTTGTTTTATGTTAATTTGACATGGTAAAGGGGTTCCATGTTGCTAACGATTTATACATCCACTCATATGAGGACAAAGTTTGGTTATAACGTAGTGAGGTATTAAGTTATGGTGATGACGTGAGCATTCAAGGGTCTTGAATATGGTAAATGGAGCTGCGGTAACCAAGAGTGAACCCCCATCCGTTTACTATCCACATCAGCATTAAAACTTTGGTTTAAGATTTCGCCATACGTTGATGAGAGTAAGGTAGCGTGACCATGTAAGAGGGTGACGTCAAGCTTTGTTTTTTTTTTAAACCATGAGCATGGTTGGAGTAATAAGGAATGGACCCCTCGTATATATTTCCCATTTAAATTTTTTTTATGTGGTGGATTACTATACCATATGGTTTGGAACCTGTGCTCTCTCATTGACATCATCTAGCATATGTTAAAATCGTGAGCAAGGTATGTGAGGTTCACGCTAGCCTTTATGGTGGTAGCGAATAGCAAGGAGTGGGCCTCCTTTCATCCTCATCACTTTAAAACTTTGGGTTATTTCTTTAAACTTACCATAAGTCAAAGTTTGGGAAAACAAGCGAATCTCATCTTGGAGCTCACGTCATAGCAAGTCCGTATATTCGCGTGAGGTGGATGAAGATTGAGGATTGGAATTTGTGAGTTGGCTTGGTAGGTGAGTGAAGTTGCCTACCTCATCTGAGGTGGCACCTCCTCCATACAATATCTTCAGTTAACTGGATAATCACCCCACTGATTTTGTTGATTGGTTCAGTTCAGCTCAGCTCAACTCAGTTACACTTCGGGTTGATTTTCAATATTGATGAGGCCCCCCTGGATCTCTCTTTTCTTATTTAAGCAGGTCACTTCTCCATTGTTGAGGATCAAAAGGTAGAACCTCTACTTGTCAGATTGTAATAGTTTTCTTCATTCTTGTGAGTAAAAGGCTTTGGAGGCAATTTCTGTGTGGGATCTATGAATGTTTGGATGGAGTTTACTCTACATTAGTGAGGTAACATGTATTTTTTTTCATGCTTGCATATGTTTGGGATTAACTTGCTTTCAGAAGGAAATGGTATTTTTGTAAAGATAAAAGGTAATTCTTGGTACGTTACTCTTTTATTGCAAGTCGAAGAAGACTATTTGATATATGTATGATTTCATGCTTGGATCTACATTGTTGTTGTAATCTCTTTTGGTTTACACAGGTATTTTTTAATCCCCATTTCTAGTGTTGAGAATCTTTTGCAAGGAGCTAAAGTTGGAGTATTGATAAGCGAATGTGTTCTACTTTTCCTTCAGTAAAATTGGAAAATAAGCTTTGTCCCTCTGATCTCACCAAGGAGGCGTTTTCTCTCTTTTATTTGTTGCTCTACTCTGGGTTCTTTAACTTTTGATCCACAAATTTCTTAAAAGTTTCTTTCAGTTTCAAATGTTTCCATATTAGATCTAGCTTGTAAGGTCATATTAAAGGTAGATCTAATGTCTAAAAGTTTCTATTTCTAGTCTGCTTCAAAGGTACATTTAAAATTCTAGATCTAGTTACTTTTCTCTTTTTTCGGCAAGTTTAAAAAATTTGAAAATTAAAAAAGCTTGTTGAAGGAGTTTTGTACATTTTAAAGTTTGATCTATCATTTTAGTGCTTGATATTTGCTTGCCATTCTTCTCAAGAGGCAAGCAAAGATCCTAAGAAGGCAAGCTTTCTAGCTTGCCTTACTTAGTTGTTTCCTTTTTTTTATAGTCAGTTGTTACTTAGAATTTTTTTATAAATTTTGCATGTTGTCCAAAGACACTTCCAAAGTGTTTTTGGGCATTTTCACTGACATTAGCTTGCTGGCTTTTAGCAGGCCCATAAAAAAAGAGAAGGAAACTCTGCTCGAAAATAGCTTTTTTGGACATCCGAAGCTCCCAGGAGGCTTTCCCCTTAGCTAGGCATGTTTTCCTTGTATTTTGTAAGCCTTCGGATCCCAGATAACAAGGACCAAAGAGCATCTCTGCTGAAGCATTGTAACCAATTAATAAAAGCAAGTCTGAGTAGGCTCGGTAGAGCCCGGTCTCCATCCCCCTTGGGGGGATTTGTATCGGTGTCCTTTTTTTGTTTTCTTTATATGTTGTTAGCGTAGTTGTTTTTTTTTATCATTTCATGCTTTGTTTAAGTTTTGCAAAAGTAACTTGAATACTTACCCACTACGCTATACCGAAGTACCATAAGGAAAAATATTTGAGTAGTGTAGTAATTAAAAAACAATTTTGTTATGCACTGTTAAGTTAAAATAAACCCCCTCGATTTCTCGAGTACAGGTTCGTGGATAAGGGCTTTCCAAAGTTCTGAATCCAAAAAGAGACTCTTGGGTTTTATCTTTTTCTAAATCAGAAAACTTGTTCTAAAACTTTTAAAATAAACCAAGACTCATTCTTTGTATGCTCTACACCGCTGCAACTTGTTTGGCTATATCAGAAAGGGATACGAGTTACTAGATTTAATAGAAAAATATACACAAGTGATTTTCTCAAGAACTCGGGAGGTTGCAAAGGGTAATCACTACAGAGTCAGGGGGCTACTCCAAGCAGGTTCATTCTTGCCCTGTTGGACACTTGGTATTACCGCTTTAGCACTCAGTTCGAAGGGTCTTGACTTATTGGGCCAAACCCACAATTAACCCACTCCCTTAATTATTCATTTAATAATCTAAAATTTACCAACCGAGACACTGCAATACTTTCACTGAGACTACACTAGCAACCCACGTTTGGAAGCACTTTTTTCATTTTGGCACTGGTCTATTTTGTTCTTTTTGCATAAGTTAATATTGCAATGTGTCATTGAATATTGTGTATCTAATTTGAGTTGAAGTGTTTCTAAGGTCAATCTTATTAGCAGTAATTGGTAATTTTTAATTCCATCCATTTCATATTAAAACTCCTAGATCTAGTTATTTCTCTCATAGAGTAAAAACCCTAGATTTTACTTTTCATTAGGGTCCACCCCCTTGGCTTCGCTAGGAGTTGGCCTAGACGAAGGAGTTGAGTATCAAGTGACAGCACTTGGCTCGAGCTTGTCCCTAAGGTCGCACCCAGTGGCTTGAAGATTTCTGCCACGTTACCCGAGGTGCAAATTAGGCGGCAACAAATTCTTCCCAAAGATATTTCAGTGCAAAGGAAAAGTAGCTTCAATCACAATTGCTGACATCCAATCCATAAGAACATAGGTATTTCTCACAACATAATTTTTTCTATTCCAATAAGCCAAGAGCCAAAATTCCTAATGGAATACAATGAAGGGATCACAACTCTTAAATAGATCAAGAGTGTGTCCACATTCTAACCAACATCAATCCAACGGTTGAGATTAAAACATCATCAACAGTGGAGATCTTTTAATTTTACTTTACATGGATCAACTTAGACAAATACATTTGAGGGGGGCGAATTACCTCATAAAGCCCATTTTTACAACATGATCTATCATAAGTTTTACAATTTTAACACTTAGGGGACATGGGGGGGTCATTAGGGGGTCCCTCCATACATATTTCTAAAGATACAACTTGATTTATAAACTTTTATTTTGGCCATTTTGTCCAATTTCGCCCTATGGGGGACGTCCTCCCTAAGAGAGCCAAAAAAATAATATGGAACATCAAATTGAGTGAAATTGATGCAAATATCTCTGAAGAGACATAATAAATCATCCAGAGAAATTCTCTTGCCATTTCTTTGACCACACAAGCCAAATTGATTTCTTCATTGATTTCCTAGTTCATTTTTTAGTGGTACATCCTCTGAAAATAATAATAATCATCATGGCTTCGTTCAGGATGAGAACTGGGGAAAACAGACTACACAAAAGTGTCTGGAGACATAGTAGAATGGTACAAGTGACTACTCATTACCCCTAGAACACTATGGCACCCTAGGAAAACCATAATAACTACAATCTGTAATAAAAAATATGATCTGACCAATAATAAAGTGATAATAATCATCAACCATGAAATATGGGTCCAAACTCTGAAAACTAAAACCGTAGTATTGGTCCTAGGCATGCCTGGAGCAAATATAAGCATTGTCAAACCTTTAGCCACTGCCTTGGGAACCATGTTTGACTTGGTCAACCTAGTTGACCAAGTCAAAATACCCAAGCAGAAAGTGAGATACTAAACTAAGTTGAACCTGCATGCATCCAAGGTAAGAACTACTTCAAGATGTATATTAAAACCCAACTTAAATCATGCTAATCAGAATCATGGTGACAATAATAATAATAATAACTAGTAAAATATACCTGTGCTGTTGAAAAATCTTTGAATCTTCTAGAAGTCCCTTGTATATGCCATACTTACAAAGTTTAATCAATTTTCTAATGTTGGGTGAAGGTGAAAAACAAAGCTAAGGTAAACGGGAAATGACTTCTAGTTGACTTTGACCATATGATCTCTCTGAATGATGATAAGTACACACAACCATAGTGACATATGCATGATAGATAAACAATAGGGAATGGTGGTGTCTCACAAGTGGATGAGTTGATCTGAAAAGAGTTCATTCAACTTTTAACAGCATGAATACAACTCACATCCAAGCTAACAATCAAGCTCCGTGAGGATCTTTTCTAGCACCCTTGCGTTGAGTACACAAGAAACTGCAGGGAAGAGATCCTAGGGGACACTTAGAATTAGTTGTCCCTTACTCCATCTCACATCAAAACCCACAGGCTCCGTGAGGAATTAATCATTACATTTCAATAAGATGGTTAGGAGTCTTTATATTTAGCATTTATTTATCCACCGCTTTATTTGGGCCTTTCACAATTTCATTTCGTAGCCCTTTTTGAGTTGTGTCTACAGACACAGTTTGCAACTTTATTTGAGGGCTTGCATTTCTCAATATATAGCATATAACACATAATGCATGTAATGATTGATCATCGCAGACATATTGCTTCAAGTCTTAGCTGACACTCTTCGGGGAAGTAGTGGAGAATATCCATAGTCAGGACCAAACATCGGGGGCAACCGAACATAGAGGTCAAGGCTTCAAAACCCAACTCGCCTAAGCTCAAGAACCAACACCAACGGGTTCTCTTGGCCTAGAAGGATCAAGGAGTTGGCAAATTTTGTTGCACAACTCAGAGCCAAAACACAAAACAACATGGGATCCATCATGCATACAGGTCAAAGTGGGGAAGATGATCTTCAATGTCAGACGTCTCAATCAATCATAAGTCATGGGTAAAATCAATCATGAATGATATTGGATGGATGAAGACAAGTAATACATGAAACCAACATAGCACTAAAGTTTAAAAGTTGTGTAAAGCATGGCATAAGCAATGATCTTCAACATCATATTCTCTAATCATTCTCAACACAAGTAAATCATCAGTGGAATATATAATATAAGCATAGGTCACCATAATCATCATAGCATAAAAAGTCAAAGATGTTAATATACATCAGAGAGAAAAATCCTACCAAGGAGCAATATACTTGATCTCACCATCTACATGCCTCTACCTAATATGCCCATATGTGAACTGTGTACCATCTCTGTTGCTCTGCTCGAATGAACTAAGTCATCACTGTAGTCATCTTAGTAGAAAAGGAGATCTCAGTCCTGGCAAGGAAATACTATGCATCTGCTACTAAACAAGGCTCTGAATGGATCATGTTGTAATGATGATCCATGATGTATCCCATCAATATCTTCGGCTTAGAGAATAAAGAGAAAGTGCATATGTTGCATCATAGTATCCCAGCTACAATATATGTGATAGCAGGGACATTACAGACTCTTTCAAGATCAATACGTATCCCTTATTTGGAGACTATAAGGCCCAATAACCTATCTTGATTTACTCCAAACACAAACTTCTTTGGATTCAAGGAGATACCATATTGCTGACACCTATCAAATGTTAGTTTTTATAGACAACACTATAATTCAAATATTATGTGCAGTAGAATATCAACTAGGATCACTAAAAGAATAACCAAGCACATAATCAATAGACACAAAGAATTTGATCTAGGAAACCACAAAGGGAGAAAACCAGTGTTCCACAGGGACGCGTCTCCCAGGATCGGGTGCTCGTCCCCTACTTTTCCCACTCCCCAGGGGCTGGGAGGCTCCATGGGAAATGTTTCCCACCACCCCCCTTTCTGAGAAACGTGGGGAAACGTAGGTCTAGGAGATTCACGGATGGGGGGGGCCTCCCACATGCCCCCTCCTGAAAATGGGGGCCTCCCACACGCTCCCACCTCCCTCGAATTTTTAATTTTTTTTACTTAAAAACAAAGATGGTTCATCTTAAATTTTAGACTTTTACACTAAATGGTCATTATAAATCGAAATAGAAACAAATAAAAAAGAAACAAATATCAATATGATATGCTTGGCTATAACGATTACATTTACATTACACTAAACTCTTCGAGAACATAAGGATGCTAGTATGCAAATGGTGATGGGACGAGGAATTGATATGTTTATATGTTGGAGTTCATATTTTTATTGTTTTTTTTTTATAATTTTAGAAACCACCCCCCCGATGTTAGGGACCCTGACGCCTCCTTGCCTCCCCGTCCCCCAAAATACCCCAAAATTTTGGGGTGTCTCTGCATGTCCCCAATGTGCTTTCCCCACTCCGACATTCCCGCATCCTGGAAACTTGGTGTAACACTGGAGAAAACCTAGCGACCTTCTAATAGAGATAACCAAAGCAATGTACATCCAGATATATAGTAGTTGCATATAGCAGAAAGATAAACCTGAGAAACAAAAGATAAACTCCTCCAATAGTAGCGAGCCCTAGAAATTCTTCTTCTTGCAACAATAGTGAACTTCTTCTTGAGAGGAGCGAACATGCTTGATTGCTTGGTGGTAAATGAGTGAGGGCGCCTTATATTTATACTTATCATGTTGACATTTTCGCTTCCAAGTGGAGCCGACTTATCTCTTTATCTTGGGTCGACTTCTCGTTTAGAGTGCAAAATAAGTGTTCTCTTCACATCTCTTCTGGAGCCAACTTTGTGAGGATGCCTCACGCAGCTACTACATCAACACTCCCTCTTAGCCAGGGAGGCATCATCATAATGGACCACATTTGGATATCATCTGTATATCACAATTGTCTCGAAAATATCTATATCATAAGGAAGGTCTTTCAACACAATCTCAGTCCATCAGGGAGTCAACATGCACCAACTCAACCCAGTCCATCAGGGAGTCAATATGCACTATCTCAACCCAGTCCATTGGGGAACCTACATGTGACAACTCAACTTAGTCCATTAAGGAGTCAACAACTCAACCCAGTTCATCAAGAAATCCACATGTACCAGCGCAATCTAGTCAATCGAAGATCCTACATGCAACAAGTCAACTTAGTCCATCGAGGAGTCAACAACTCAAACTAGTCCATAGGGGGATCCACATGTACCGGCTCAATCCAGTCCATTGGAGATCCTACATGCAACAACTCAACTCAGTCCATTGAAGAGTCAACAACTCAACCAAGTTCATCGGAGAGCCTACATGCAACAACTCAACTCAATCCATCAAGGAGTCAACAACCCAACCCAGTCCATCGAGGAGTCCAAATGCACCAAATCAATCCACTCCATTGGAGAGGCTACATGCAACAACTCAATTCATCCCTTTAAGGAGTAAAAAACGCAACCCAGTCCATCGGGGAGTCCACACACACCAGCTCAATCCATTCCATAGGAAATCCTACATGTAATATACGCCAGTATGCACCAACCTCTCCACCCTTTCACAGATTGTTCAAGAGATATCCCCACTCCTTCACAGAGTGTCTGGGAGAATGCATTAAATCTCTCCATCCCTTCACAGGATGTCCAAGAGATATCTCCACTCCTTCTCAAAGTGTCCGAGAGAATGTGCTAGCCTCTCCACCCCTTCTTAGGGTGTCCGAGAGATCTCCCCACTCCTTCATAGAGTCTAGAGGAGAATGAAGTGGCCTCTCCACCCCTTTACAGGGTGTTCGAGAGATCTCCCCACTTCATGACAGAATGTCCAAGAGAATGCAGTGGACTCTCCACCCCTTCACGAGGTGTGAGAGATCTCCCCACTCCATCATAGAGCGTCTGGGAGAATGAAGGTGAATAAACCTTCCCTATCAATGAGGCTAACAATCATGGGACTAATCTCCCCACCCCATCACAGAGTGTCCAGAAGAAAATACTAGTAAAATAAACCTTCTCTCTTAATGAGGGAGTTAACATGGGACTAATAGCCTACTTTGGGACATGTGCTCTTCACAAAATCTATAGACCTGCACACTTTCAACTAAAAAAGGAATCAAATGTATTAGCGGTAGAAACTTTTGTCCTGCCTTATTCAAAAACATGAAATGCAAATATTTTTTAATAAATGAAATAACAACTATTCACATGGCTGAATTCATACACATGCATGAGCAAGTATCAAAAGACTAGGCTCCCCACCTCATCACAAGGTGTCTGAGAGAAGATATGGTAATGCCAGCGTACCACTCACCCTTATCCAAGTCACATGGCTAATACTGGGGAACACTTGTTCGATATTGCAAACTTCCGTCTTCAAGTTCATCTTCCTCAGTGCTAGAGTGCCTTGCTCACACTACATCTGAGCATCCTACTCCCTCTGCATCTGAGAAACCTAGTCTCTCTGCATCTGAGCATCTTGCTTCTTCTCTGGAGCGGCCCACAAGCTAGTCCATCAGCAAATATGAGGTATCACTTTAGGTGCCAATCTGAACATCAGCTCTCATGAAGCAAATAAGCATGGTTCTTTACTAAAATGTAAGTATTCATCTTGGTGACGACTAGGTACATCAAGGATCCTTTCAAATGTTTGTTTGAATCAAAACATCATCTCCATCAATGTAGCCATGTACTCATAATCATCATGCTAGATCTGCTCAGGATCTCAACTTTGTTCTTCCCTTAACGTAGGAAGATCTCATCCGGTTTTTGCCACACCACCAATAAGTGATGCAATAGGCCAAGATCCTTATCTCAAGCTCAGAGGCTAACTCTCTCTGTCTTGGAGAGGAATTGATCACTAGTATATAGCATTACGAACAAGGGATCATCAACATTATGTTCTGAATCCTGAGGCATAGCTCTAACTGAATGGATTTGTACCTCCTTAGAAATCAACTGAGTAGTTCTTGTCCTTCAAGACTATCATACTCTTAATCCATCTGTCACGACTCCAACTGGAAACTAACTGCTTTCCATAATCATCAAAGGAACGAACATCTGTAGTAGAGAGATCGACATCCATTGTAGCCTCTTGCTCCCAATCGCCAACCTCTATATTAAATCCTCTGGACCTATGAGTTATGTGTCTACATATGGCTAGATGTATTCTACTGTCATTGTTGGATAGTCATGATTTCCATGGAATCCATCCTTCTTCTTGATCTGTAGTCTGAGCCGAGAGTCATGCTCCTAGAAGCTTCCTGCTTCTGATCAATCTGCTCTCCCTTGATCACTAAATACCAACAATATCTATATGTCCATCGCTTTTTCTTCAGAGCAAGTCTCATCCTCCTTCTCTTGTAGGCCATAGCATATGGTCTTTCCCTACATATCAAATTCAGTCAAATAGTTAGCAACATTGCATAATAAAATTAATTCATAATTCAATGCAATTGCAATAGTTCACATAGTTATGTAAGCATCTTGGCTAATGCTTCAGCACAACATTTATATATATCCTAAACACATGTTGTAACTACCTAGATGTCTTCTATCTCCATTAGAACATACTATCAAGAGTGTGCATTTATCTCAGCATGTTAGAAGGAGATATCATTCTAGACTAGCTCCATCAAGAAGTCATGGAATGTTGTGCAACACTAGGCTATTTAAACAATCATATACATACCATGCACTACAAGAGCCTACTGCTTGCCAATAAAAGAACTGTATCTCATGTTCAAATCTGATCTACAAGAGCAATAATAACAATTGAAAATCCAAATACTTATCTTTTATTGTTTTGTGGGTGGGATTCCACTACCTCCTTATAGGAATCATGAGAGTCCTCTAATCCTCATATTCTTGTTGGAATCCCATCGCAATCTGGATCTTCAGAAATTACTAATGATAATCACATCATCTCACCATGGAGAGTACTAGAAGAACTCCTTTCAACAATCTTCTGCACTTTCTTCAAAATCATCATTCCTTGACCTCTTATGCGGAGTATCTTCAACGATGTCAATAGTTGAAGCTTGGTGTTTTCTCTTCTTTGAACCATGACACTGTTTGGCATAGTGACCGTACTTTTGACATTTGAAGCAGTAGATATGTGAAAGATCCTTCTTCTTCATTTGTTATGGAATGGGACTTGAGCTTTCACCTTTATCTTTCTTGCCACGATACTTCCTTCCCTTACCTTTTTCCTTCTTGATATGAGATGTAAGGGCTTGATTTACTTCGTGTTGAGTTCCATGCAATCTGCCTCTAGCTGCAAGTCTAGTCTCTTCTTGTGTACAATCTGCCCATAATCGATCAAACTTGGGCAACTTGGATCGCCAACTAAGACTCTGGATGAATGGTTCCCAAGAGGGAGGGAGACCATTAAGAGTCGTCATGACAAGTTCTCTGTTTTCAATTGACTCTTCAATGGTGCTCAATTGATCTCTTAGCTCAAAAATCTTCATGAAGTAGGTAGAAATTGAGTCTGACCTTATCATCTTAATATTGGATAGTTGTCTTAGGGAATGAGCTCAATTGATGTTGCTATTTTCAAACAACTTCTTCAAGACTCCAAACATCTTCTTGGTTGTCTTCTTTTGAGAAATTTGAGGAACCAAGTGGTCTTTTATTGAATCTATCAAGATCCTTCTTGCCTTTGCATCATTCTTTCTCCAGTGAGTCTTTTTTGTTTCCTCTTTTGGTTCTGGAACCTTCTCATTGAAAAAATTCTTGAGAAATCATTTTCTTCCAAGATGAGGAGAACCTTAGAATTCCAAGAGTTGAAGTTGGAAGCCCCATCAAGTCTATCTTCAACCTTCATACCAATCATCTTGACTGCAGGTTGATAAAAAAACCTTAGCAAGATCTAGTTCAAATTTGAAGTTTGGATTCTTGCAAATATGATTCCATAGATAAATGTGCCCTCCTAGGGCTAGTTGAATAGACCTTTTCTCCTAGATCTGTGGACAAAACAATAAGAAAATGGAAACCCTAGTTTCTGGTACCGGCAAAATTAGGTCAAAACTAAAAGTTCTTGAAATGAGGATTTGCTTCCACAGAGAGATACGCCCTACCAAGGCAAGTTGGAGAATGTCAAGATCGAACCTAATCAGTGGACAAAATGGCTCAAACCAAGAAACCCTAGACCTTGAACCCGACAAAGTTAGGTAAAAAAAATGAAAGTTCACCACTTTGGATTTTTCCTCCATGGAAAGGTGCGCCCTCTTAGGGCGAGTTTTTCAATACGCTTTCAAGATGAAATTGAGGTTGCAACACTCCAAAGTATGGAGCCCTAGTTTCTGACAGTTGATTCTTTTATCACTGCTCTGATACCATGTTAGTTTTTATAGACAACAATATAATTCCAATATTATGTGCAGCAGAATATAAAGTAGGATCACTAAAAGAATGACCAAGCACAGAAACAATAGACACAGATATTGATCTAGGAAACCAGAAAGGGAGAAAACCCGACAACCTTCTAATAGAGATAATCAGTCCAAAAAGCAGTGTACATCCAGATACATAGTAGTCACATATGGTAGAAAGATAAACCCCAAGAACAAAAGATAAACTTCTCCATTAGTAGCGAACCCTAGAAAGTCTTCTTCTTGTAGTAGTAGCGAACTTCTTTTTGAGAGGAGTGAACTTGCTTGATTGCTTGGTGGTAAATGAGTGAGGGAGCCTTCAATTTATACTTTATCATGTTGACATTTTCACTTCCAAGTGGGGCCGATTTGTCTCTTTAGCATGGCTGGACTTCTCTTTTAGTGTGCAAAATAAGTGCTGTCTTCACGTTTCTTTTGCGGTCGACTTGGTGAGGATGCCTCACGCAGCTACTAAATCAACATCAAAAACCTTTTGTAAGTGAAGGGCATGCTGATTCTTTTTCTTACAGAAATCGGTTAAATCATCTTGATATATTGCAATCATCTTTCCAATTAAACCTCTAAATGCACGATCCATTTCCCTTTGAAAAGTAGAACTAGTGTTTATTAACTCGAAAGACATCCTTACATATTCAAAAGTTCCCCAAGAAGTTGTGAAAGTTTTTTTGGTGCGATCCTCTTCTTTGACTAAAACCTGATTATATCCTGACAAACCATTTAACATAAATAGCATACCAAGTGGATAGCGTGAGACATATAGATGGCGGGGACCCATTTGTATAGCTTTAGTAAGGCTCTAGGGTTAGTTCGCCCCACTCACTTTATCTTTTAATTATATTTTAGAAAGAAAAAAAACAAATAGCAACCCTTCTTGCACGGTTTGACAGAACCAACCAATTCCATACAGAACCGATGTTTTCAGTTTCAGATCAACCCGTTTTGCCAAAACCACTCCAATTCCAACAACTTGGGTCTGTATTATAGTAATAAATGTCCTACTAACCATGACTTACCTTTACCCTAATTATTACCATAATGTACGAACAACTAGCATAAAATACATACAACTAATATACAATTCTAGTGACTAACATAAAGTACCAATGACTTCATGATTACTTTAAGTGCATCTGACTAATAGAAAGTATACTGTCTTTAGGCAGCATAACACTCTGATATGCATATATTTTAGATTTTACACCATTGTTTATGGAATCTCAATTTTATTAACAATTGTCTTATTGTATTGCTAATGTTCTGTTTTTGCAGAGATCTATCTTACAACCAGTTTTCAGGAGCTCTTCCAACATGGCTTAGTGAAGGCAATTTGGAAGTGTATGCAAAGAAGAGTAATTTCTGATACAAATTCATTAGTTGTCTTTTCAAATTTTTGAAAAAAAATTCATATATCTCTTCCACTCTGCCTTCTTTTCCCTCTTTGTATATGTATGTCATCACCCGTCTTTATTTCCATCTTTGTTACAATTAGAGTCTGCTTTACTCAATTGTTGAGTGTGATGATCAACATGCTTATTTCTATCGAATACATTGTCCAAGTTATAGTATGTAATATCATGACATGCAGGAATCTCGTAGGAAATTACTTCGCAACAAATGAAGCAGATAATAGGTAGGCACGCTTCCTTTCCCTCATATTTTATTAAAGAGGAAAGATAAGGAAAAATATTGACTTAATATTAAAAATATTATTTTATTTTATTTATTGAAGGGACAAGTGCTAGAAGTTAATAGACTATACCAAATCACCGTTCTAATATTAATTCAGGATGCAAGCAATTGGGAATGAGTCTCAAACCTGTGCACTAGTACCTTGAAATTTTTTCTCTTTGATATATTTTGAATATTAAGTGGTGTTTCTTTTATTTTAGGCTATAATCATCGTGAATAATCATTATATTTGGTAATTATCAACAACTTTGCTATTACAGATTTTCTGGGAGAGGATTAGGTTGTCTCCAACGGACCTTTCCTTGCAACAAAGGAGCTCCACGCTGTGAGTTATTCTCGTTGTTTCCCTTAAGTACAATAAGCTGCATTTTCGAAAAAAGTTATATGTTTTATTCCTATGCAGTAGGGTGTGTATACAGAATCCTGTACTAGCCAAGTTGGTGTATTCATGGACATGAATTATTAATAAAAATAACAAAGTCGAGTTTTTTTTTTCATTTTCATTTTTACAATGTTTTCATATGTTCTTGCTTTTAATTAAAAAAATACCAATATAAAAGACAGATTATAATCCGAAGGAGTCAGTGGTCATTTCATTCCATGGTTTATACAACCTTTGATTTTAAAATCTCCATTGACAAGATTTACTAATGAACTCCCGTTTAAAAGATCTAGTAATGAACTCTTTGCTAAATTCAATACAATTTTCCAAATTCTCCTTAATTTTTAGATTGACAGCTTTACAAGTGGCAATAACTAATTTTGCTATAACCTCATCCTTGTCTCATATGTTCACACACTGATTATATAACATTTTGCTATAACCCCATCCTCTTCTCGGATGTTCACACATTAAATTTGACAGTAGATACCAAAGCTAAGACTCCATCCTTTTCTCATATGTTCACATATTAAAGTTGACAGTAGATACCAAAGCCATAACACCATCCTCTTCTCATATGTTCACACATTAAAGTTGGCAGTAGATACCAAAGCTAAGACCCACCCTAGAAGATTCCTACACAAGAGAACCTTCTCTTTGGTCATTAATGATGTCATTTATCTAATTTTTGATCAAATCTTCGTGACTCTGCTATATACTGGACATAGGCTGATGGCTGACCCTCAACATCCTTGGGATCATTTTTAAGCTATTACTGCTATTTTCAAATGACACAAACGCACAATGATATCAATTCAAACCAGAGTTTGCAGCTGTTGCAGGCTCCAGGAGAGTGGAATTGATTCTTAAGAATTTGCTAAGCCATAAAAGTGAGGCTAGGGCTTATCTTGTAGTAACATAGTTATAGTCCAAGTAACAGCATTACTGGAATTTAATCCTTCAAGTTAGAATTTCGGTGAATTTCATGGTTAGTTGAATAGATTCGTTGAATTTTGGCATTAAATTCATCGAAATTCAAATTTTAAATTTGCTGAAGTTCAAAATTTAGCGATTATTTTTTTTAAAGTTCAGAATTTAGCGATTATTTTTTTTAAATTTGGATTAAATTCAAATTTAGAATTATATATTTTATTGAACTTAATTTCAATTTTATCAAATATTTTTGCAATGACAATATTCTTTCGAATTTCATGGTCGTCGAATAGGAACTAGGTGATTTAGGTTATAATTTGACACCATAATGATAACTTGCTTCGATTTAAGTAGCCTATGTTGAACTAATTGAACTCAGCATTGGCAAAAACTTGGCAACGATCATCAACTAGGAAAATTGGAAAAAGCATGAAAACTGTGGTAAAACATGATAAGCATAAATTGAACCTGAAAAACTTGGAAAACTGGACATTGAACTTGGAAAATTGGACAGCTTAAAATGTAATAAAAAATGTTAAACACAAGAAAAATAAAAGATTTCTGTAACATTGGTTGTAGCATCCTTTTCATCGAAAGAGTTTCCAAAGTGGACAATGCCCATGATATAGTTCCAAGGTTCAGATAGTTCTTGTATTGACAATTCTTCTGTTTTTTTTGTTAAATTATACTTAAGCACAGTCGTTCATGTTAAGTTTCAACAGTTCTAGTTCACTTGAATTTAGTAGCTTTCAAGAAAAATAAATTCTCAAACAAACATATAGGTTGTGTGGATTATTCATCTTAGATATTCAACTTCGCAATTTCTAATTTTTGACAACCTTCAAATAAAATTGACTACAACTGACCTCCACAAGCTAGCAAGTGTGGAGTGTCGTGCACATATCAAGTTATGTAAAAAATTTGTTTTTTTACTATGTAAACTTAAGATACCTTTTATGAACACTGTGCTTGCATGAATTCTAATGCAAAATTCAAAATGATCCCTTTGCATTCATGTATATAGCTCCAATAGATACCATCATTTTATTTTATAGACTTCTTATAAACCCACTCCTATTCCCTACAAGTTTCAGTGAACCTCATTTACTCACTCAGAATATCAGCATGGACCACTTTAATAGTTAATAGTTGTTACCGTTTTATTTTATAGACTTCTTATAAACCCACTCCTATTCACTACAAGTTTCAGTGAACCTCATTTACTCACTCAGAATATCAGCATGGACCAATTTAATAGTTAATAGTTGTTTTAGGAAATATAGGTATGAATGATTAGGATGGTTTAAAATAAATGTGGGATAAAGAAACAAGTGGGTTTCAGTTAACCCCATTTACTCACTCAGAGTATCTTGGGCCAATTTAATAGTTGTTTAAGGAAATATAGGTATGAATGTTTAGGATGGTTTAAAATAAATATGGGATGAAGAAGCAAGCATACTGGATTAGGGTTATTTTAATTTAAACTTAATGTTAATTTAGAATAATCTTTTGTTATAGAAACAATGATCTTGTGCAAAGGAAAAAAGTGGACCTTTATGTGCACAAAAGTTCCAAAACATATAATTTGCATGTATTAAAAAAAAACTTAAAATGTTTCTTATTGCAAAATCAGAGAATTTTTCAGGCCTGTTTTGAACCCATTTCTTGTTTTTTTTAAAACTTGGTCCTCTAACTATTTGTTACTTAGACTCTTAGGATCAAAGAAGCTTCATGAATTCTCATAATCCACAATGCTTTAGATATGAATAGTTATAGGCATTAAAAAAATGTCATTGTATACTAAATAAGAGCCACCTGGTGGCAATGTCCTTGACATTGCCATAGCCACAAGCTGTTGCAAGATGGGAAAAGAGAACAACAAAGCAAAATATAAAAATCCTAAGCATCAAAGAAAAACTGCCATACCACAAAAACTTGCCATTTCTCTTTCTTCAATAGAAGTAGAGTATTGAGTCACACTTAATGCAAGTGAAGAATCATTGTGGATTCACCATATCCTTTTTATATTTTGGACTCCAATAGTAGCATCCAACTACCCTCTAGTGTGAACATTAGAGTGCCATCAAGCTCGCTAGAGATCCAAATCAACATTAGTGCAACAAACACATTAAACTACACATGCACTACAACAAAAAGATTATTTAGGATCGCATTCTTGAAGTGCTCTTTTTACCTACAGATGATCAAGTTGCTGACATTTTCACAAAGTCTCTTATAGAAGCGAAGATTTCCAAACTTCAATCTATGTTAGGAGTTCAAGAAGTTGTCATTAAGGGGGAATAGGATTTAATTCCTCCTTAGTTCTCCTATTGTTTCATCTTTATAAATCCTTCAATCCTATCACAAGTTATTTTTAACGGGGGATATTAGAATATTTAGACACTTAACAGTTAGTTCAGATCAACTTGGTCTAATGTGTTTTTAGGTAAATTTTGTTTCTTTAGTATGTGTTTGCACTTATGTATTTCAATTGTCACAATATGTTATAGATATAAATTGATCTGATGGTTCATCGTCTCCTTGATCTTAATGACTATATTCATTCATGAATTAACACTTGATTGGTCCATAATCTCTATTTAAAGAGCATGGAGGGCCATTTTCTAATGATCGATTGTGAGAATCTCATATGTAAAATATTTTCCTTTTGCATTAATATTTTGCTCCAAGTCACCACGTTGGATGGAGCCATGGATTGTTTCCTTCTCTGAGGGTTTTAACCATGTTATACATTGGTGTGCCAATATGTGATTTGTTTTTGTGAAGGGTTTTAACCATGTTATACATTGGTGTGCCAATATGTGATTTGTTTTTGTGAAGGGTTTTAACCATGTTATACATTGGTGTGCCAATATGTGATTTGTTTTTGTGAATGGTTTCTTAAGGTGTTGACCTATGTGGTATTGTTTTAGTGAAAATGGTTATTGTATCCTCAAAGCTCAATCCCCTTACTCAATTTTTCAACATGAGAGTTAAAAGACCAAAAAACTAGTTAAAAGGTGAAATTGATGCCGATAGAGTGATAATTTCCATTAACTCATGATATTCACTAAAATTATTGCAATAATTTGAATTTATCACAATAATTTTTTAAGATGGAATTATTGTGATAAATAGCATGGATAATATCGGCTTGGGTATAACTCCCACAATATTAATGATATATTGTTGACGAGTGTAACACCACGATATCAATGATATATTGTTGATACGTGTAACACTGACAATTACTCATTTCCAAAGAAATGTTTATAGGTGTAAATGAGGCAATATTAGACCTTAGGAAGGATTATTTTGATAAACAAAATGAGAAATAGAAGTAGAAGGATTCTATTGTAAGAGCAAAAATATAGTAACTTTTATTTTAGAGTTTTTTCCACTTTTCTCTAGGATGGTAATCTTGTCAATTGTGGTCGTAAAGCACTTACTAGAAAGGGATGGCCTTTTTGTAAATTGATGGGGTTCACTTATCACATTCCCAGAAAAGGTTTTGACCTAAATAATAGGTGTTCTTAGATTACTATGACTCTAGTAGATCATGCTCTAGGTTTTTACTATGTCTACAATCCAAAAACTTTTTTGTGTAAAATACACGAGGGCAGGGATGGAGAGAGATAATAGAGAGAATTTAAATAAGTTCTCTATATTATCTATTCCTACTCCCAACCTTATGATTTTTATTTACATAAAACATTTACAAAAGCTTATACAAAAGGTTGTATAAAAAGGATGGAAGGGCATGTATAGATGATGTCATATTCTCTTCCTCATAGCAACAAGAAATAAAATATAGTCAAAATACTCAACTACGTCCAAAGAGAAACATATTTTATCAATAGAGCTCCTTTAGTTAGAAGCATATGGAAAACTTCATCCCACCACTTAGAACAAAAGGAATACAATGAGCTCACCTCATGTGCAAAAAAATACCTTGCGCCTAATCTTCCATAGCATAAGTAAATCTATGATTCTCAAAAAATGCCAAAACCATACATGTACAGGGTGAAATTTTGTTCATTAATCACCAAATACAATAGACCACTGGAAAAAACTACCCTAAATCACCATTGAGCATTGATCCTCAAAAAACCTAAAACACTACTTGGCATATTGAAACTCCCAAAAGATGTGGTTCATAGTCTCAGATCATTGAAAAATGGGATGGATGCCATCAGAAAGCCCTCTTTTTGGCTAGCCTTTCCTTGGATGTAATACCTTGATAAATCACTAGCCATGCAAAAATCTCAACTTATAAGAAAGTTAATATGACCAAACATTGTGCAAAGAAAAAATCTATCTATCCTATGAATCCTTGGATATTCATCGAGCATTTAGTACTAAGGATCAAAGATGCATATGATGAAGTAGAAAATAAAGATGACAAAAGTCACACCATTGAAGTGGCTAGACAAAACACCAACTTAATTCTCTCCATAAATGCCTAGGCATTCCAATGTTCAATTTATACAACTTGGCCTATGGGATAATCCCTCTTAGATTAATCAAAGGAAAATCAAAAGAAAGGAGACCATACTCTTAAGCAAGAGCACACAACTCCTTCTAAGAATGAGAAATTGAATACCACAAATCACCCTAGAAAAAAATTCTCATCCTACTCAATCTATGAGACAAAAAATAAGTAGCTTTGCCACACATGAATTCTAAACCCTCCAAATCCATATGGGATGGGAATCTAAATGCTAGATAGCCTATATTCCCTCCCATTGCAAATGAATAAAACCAATAACCACCTTCTAGGAAACTCATATGCTTTAAAAGATGAAGGACCTAGACACTTGAAAGAGATGAGGAGACATGTTGATATTGGACAATATAAAATTCCCATGAACTCTACCTAAATGTTACAATGAAAGCACATGTTGTTGCACAACCTAGAAGCCAAATGATTGCAAGCTAAATTAGTTTCCAACCCAATGTTTCACTACCAGAAGGAAACCCAAAGACTTTCCTTAATACTAACCAGCGATTTCCAGCTTTGATAAGTACTAGTCCAGTTGGAAGTGTGTCTAGAATTACAAGAACTGAAATAGGACACACTTTGAAAATAATCCAAGGAATTGAATTTAGGATCAAAGTACAAATCTCGTACCTGGTAAAGTTAAAGGTGAATCTAGGAAAGTTGGTGTTTAAGTGTCTGAAAGTATTGACCCTTTGTCATTTCATGTTTGCTACACCAAGTGTTTCCCTTGAACTATATCCTGCTGATGAACTCGGCACTCAATGTTACCCCATTTCTCTACTTTGACACTATTTCACTAGTCCAGAGATGTTTTACTATGTGCACAAATAAAATAACAAAGCAAAGACTTACAACTCTACATATTTCTAGTGTAACGATCTACTTCATTTATCACATCCAAGCGACCCTTGTCTATATGTAGCCAATGCTATCCAAACAATGCTTTGTTGATTCTAGGTGGAATGGGATTCTTTGGATGCCTACTTCCCATGTGTTGAATTATCTAAATTTTGTTCAGTGACTTCGTCAACTTCTTGCTCGTTTCATTGCTAAGACTTCTTGTTTTGTTTAATTGTTGTGAGTGTCGGTTTTTCCTTGAATGCCCAAAACAATCATTACATGACCAATTTTTTGGAATGCAAAATCATAAACAAACTTCTCTTCTTCTCAAACTACCTATCATGCCGACATGGCTTCACATATCAACATTCGTGGATATTGTAACCAACCTTTCTCAAGTATAGTGAAGAGCACCCAAAATAAGCTATGATACCAACTATCATAGCAAGGAAAGTTGTGAAGGGATCTTTTAGAAATTCACTTTCAGATCAAATCAAGCTAAAATACCAATTGCCAAAAACCCTAGGGAAACCACCATCCTAGTGCCCCAATTTTTCTTTTCAGTCCCTAGCTGTAGTGCGACACCACCTAAATTTTGACATGGGTACTTATCCACCCGCATCTACTTATGAATGGACTACACCGAGATTCACCTAGAGATCAACCATACCTCCACTTTAGGTTACAAATTCACTCAAACTTGCAGTGCCAAATGAACTTCCCATGTCCAGTTGTAGAATTAAATCATTAAGTGTTGTCTTACTTAAGCATTGTTATACTTATCCATTTTACATAACAAAAATTGAAACAAGCCACAATCAGATAGCACAAGTGTTCAACACTCAACCCAAGTGTTGTCAATATTTTCTTATTGAAGAATACAATATACAATACAATGGGGGAGATCTTGCACAAGTCCATGAACTCAATACAGAGAAGGATTTATCCTTCCATTGTATTTGTTTATAGTAACCAAATAAGACTAGTTGTTTCCCATCCCTTGCCGCCTTGCTTGGCTACGACACCTTTGTCACTGCCTATAATACTAGCACTTGCAGTTCTCCAATAACCTTGCATGTCACAACAACTCTTCCACCGACCAAGATTAACCCTGTGCCTTATCTTTATATGGAGAGTTATGCCTTTGGGAAAACTTTCAATTCAGACCTCTATTTTGGTTGTTCTACCCATCCCTTTCCAATAGTTCACATCTCTTGGTTTGTTACTTCAAACTTGATGGCTAAATCACATCTTGTCTTCTTGCTTCCTACCTCCAAGTTTAAGTTATTTCCTTTGTTATTTGGTATGACCTCTTTATATAGAGGGAGACATACCTTGTTGATTCTCTTAAAGTGGACATCACCTACTCTTTGAACATCACAAATGGATTCCCATTGTGCAATAACCTTTGCCAATGGTTACAATGTTTCTCCAAGGGACCAATGATGTCCACTTATGCTTACCACTTTACAACCATTTTTCCCTCATCAGGGTGCCTTACCATCACATCCTAGGCTAAGTGGTGGGCTATGGCCTTATTCTAATTCCAACCAAACCCTTCCATTGCACCAAAGGTTCCTTTCGTATTTCCAACATTCCCTTACAAAACATCTTGTGTCCATAAGTTGAAATTTGAAAACCTTCATTGACACCTTGTTCAAGTCTATTTGATGCCCATGCCAATTGTTGAAGCTTATTTATTGAATTCTCCTTTCTCTAATCCACTTTTTTGAATGCCTATTTTCTGAAGCCTCTTTTCAAATGCCAAGCTACCGTGTATGCGCTCAATTTGCCGTTCTCTAGCTCCATATTTCCTTACACACTACCTAGAGTTCCTAATGTGTCGATATTTTCCCTAATTGTGCATGGGTGTGCCAATTGTGATGTGCCCAAGCCCAATGAGGACCATAGCAATGGGGTTCATCACCTTCCTCGAGGAAAGGACATTAAAATATGTTTCTAAAGTGTGTGTGTGTGTGTGTGTGTGTGCTATTTGAAATTTAACATGTTTTTCCTAGTAAAAGCATTTCTATTCCCCTCTATTTGCTAACTTGGTTGCATTGAATTTAGGTTTGGTATGATGATCTTTGTGGTTTAAACTACAATAACTACAAAACTTGCATTTTTCCAAATGCCTCTCAATATCTCCATTTTTTCAATTGTCTCTCAACGTCTCCATTTTTCACTTATTTTAAAATACACTACGCAAATCCATTACCAATGAAATTATACACACAAATAGATTTGATTATGTAGATTCCAATTTTATAGTTCTTAAAAAATATTAATATTATTTACTATTTTTAATTTATTTTTTTTATAGCCTCAACAATTTTTACAAAAAATTATATGTTGCACTAGCTTAGACCAAGATACACCATCTAAAATAAATAATTGTTTGATGTGCTAAGATCCTCAAACCCCTAATGCATGAGGCTTGTAATTTCATGGTTATATATATATATATATCCTTTCACAATAGCAATCCACTTTCTTTGAGGCTTGTAATTTCATGGTTATATATATATATATATATATATATATATATATATATATATCCTTTCACAATAGCAATCAACTTTCTTTGATTGTACAATTTTTTAAAACGAAATTTCATCATTTAGATACTAAAACTTTCGTTAATGAGAACATATGCATTATATTTTGTAGGGAAAACAACATACCATTATTAAATAAACTTGAATTTCACATGGTTATGAAAAAATCCATAAATTTTTTAATATTCTAGAAGCGACTTTGGTTTTCTATATTTCATCTTGCACCATATTCAAGTTCATTGTGAAAGTTCCTTTAATGATCCCTACAAGTCAAAATATTATTGTTTTTTCATGTTTACATTGCCACTAATGCACCATGAGAGACCATCGTTAACTTTCACTCGCCCTTAAAAGAGGACCACTTAATTTTTTTTCTTGTAGGTGATATAAAGCTTTGAGAGCTAAACTAAAAACCTTATTTAGGGTGCCATTAAAATTTCAATTTTCTTTTCTTTTCTAGCAATTTTTCTCACTTTTAATGAAGCCCAATTTATTTGAGTTGAGGCTCATAAATATTTAAAAAGTCCGGTCCATTTTATCATCCAATCTTAAAGATCAAGCCTACTTGAATCATCAAGGTCCAAGGCCATGTGATATCTAGCCATCTAGGTTCAAGGTTCTAGAGAACTCAAATTCCTACTAGGGTTCAAATCTAGCCTAGGTCTTAGTTAAAGAGCTTGGGGACAAAGAACAACAATAAAAGAAGTTTTAGAGGAAAATGATGCACAAATGATGGCACCCATGTTTCAACACATTTTTCTTCAACAACACTAGGTTTATATTGAAGAGGTTCAAACTCAACCAAATCCTTAACAATTTTCATGTTTACATAAGCAATAATGTCTATTAGTTCAATGTGCATCACTTTGTAAAGGGAATTTCTACATGTTGACTAAGCATATCACTCAATGAGTGGATTAAGTTCACCAATACACAGATGGATCCCTATTTACCTTTCCCTATGGCTTACATGCATATCAAAAGTAAAATATGGAAGTAGAAGAAGAGAACAATGATATTGACGGTTGTTCGTAGCTTTGTATGATTGAATAGATTTGATTATGTATTTGATGTTTCTTCTATTATATTCTCACACAAATTAGACAAGGAAAACATTTCGCATTCCATGTTTACCATGATAAATAAATAACATAACATGAAATGCATGTAAAAACCCTAGATAATGTAACGTACCCGATTTTCTTTGCACTATTTTTGGAAAATGGGTAATTCTTTTTCATTACAATACATGCAACATTACCATGAACAAACCTTTGGAATTTTATCTAAGAGATTCAAAACCATTTTAACATGCTTCAACATCTTAATTAAATAAGTGAAGTCTTTCTACTTCTTTTGAATAGAGAAAATATACTTATCTGACTAAGTAAATTTGAAAAACCAAATGCATCTGAGGACTTGACTTCGACTATTCACGTAACCAATCTGATGCTCTACCTGACATGCATTCCTTCCATCGAGAGGCCACCCCCGATGGGGAAGATATCAACTAATGGTTATCTGTCATGAACCATTGGTTATCCATTCATCAATTCATAGTTATCCATGCATTGGCTACCAACCATCCATGCATCAATTACACGTTTTTATTTTATTTTTATTTTACTTAATGTATTCATTAATGGCATCGTGTTGCCATAGAATAAAAATACGTATATGTGTAATTTATTAGTAATATAATAGGGAACTTATCTCATTTCTATGTAGGAGTCCTATCTTGCCTCCTAGCATATTTTGTCGAGGCTAATATATCAATGGCATCCCATCTAACTTGTAGACTTTATTTATCAACATTTAGTACTAATTATCCTCCTATTATTTGTTAAGTTACAGGTGTTTGTTAGTGCCTTGCGGCGACTAGTGGTTTCTTCGGTGTCCTCTTCTAGGACTAACTTTTAATCATATTTTATGTGACACATATAAATTTAAGTGTCATCTTAGTTTATTATTATTGTTAAGTTCTCGTGGAACTAAGATGACACCCATCATCCACTCATGGCCACTTAACCATTCAACCTCTCCCTCCAGTGGATTCCATGCCCTTATCATTTTAGTCGATTCAAGTCTTTAGTCTCATAAGTCTACAATTCACAATACAACTTAGGAATTTACATTTATACTTACAGAGTTTCACCTATGGAGTCTTTGCTTGATCCCTTGCCATAAGAAAATACATAATTTCACTTTCGGTTACAAATATCGGGGCATGGAGGGAGGTATTATATCCTCCCCCCCTTAAAAATAGCACTGTTCTCGGTGTTTGTACCCTTTCAAAACTTTGTCTCATTTATTTTGTCTTTGCAACTATATTTTTCCATCTTTTCTTTCTTTGCATTCGCATCCTTGCTTGCATGTCTTCAAGATTTCTTTCTTTTCAAACATGCATTTACACAAGCAATGAAAATCCTTTCGATATTTTAAACAAAAACATGTGCATTCATATGATCATAAGAATCATAAACCATCATTTCTGTGCAACAACCTATTTTTTCCTTTTCATAACAACTCCTTTAGAGTTCATTTTACTCACAAAAATTTGTTTTGTGATTTTCATGTACCTGCACTATCTGTTAGTTATACACGATATGCATATAAACCATGATATAAGATAAAATATTCACAATATTCTTTTTCATGGCACATAACCTTGCCATATATTCTTATCCATAATCCCTATATGGAAGTACTTCTCCCTAAATACCTTTAGTCATTCTCGACATGCTTTTGTTCACAAAGCAATTATATCAATTCTCATAATATGAGCTACTCATGAACATAACATAACATGTGCATAATCTAAGTATAACATGTGCAAAACATATAAATAATTAAGCATAACTTGTGCATACATATATATAACATAAGCATAGCATGTTCATAACATATAACATATGCATAACATAAGCATAACATGTGTATAACATATACATTAGCATACCTAGCTCTTAATGCACCTGAGCATACCATCTCAACACTATGTAATACTTATCATTCTATGTGCTCTAGAGCGTACCATCTCAACACCAAGTAAGTATAATCAATCTAGGTGCTCCAGAGCATACCATCTCAACACCAAATAAGGCTTATCTTTCTAGGTGCTCCAAAGCATATCAGCTCAACACCAAATAATGTATGATCAATCTAGGTGCTCCAGATCATACCAGCTCGACACCTAAATATCATAATGAGTCCAAGTAATGTAGGTGTTCTAGAGACACACAAGATCAACACCAAAATCTTATCAAGTACTTAGCAAATTTGTTTAATACTAAAAAAAAAATGTTACCTCTTTGTCGTGGACTTAATCATAATTTCAAGGTTGTTTTATATATTTATTACTAATGAAAAGTAGCCACAAGGTCCATTTACCAACCCTTTGTAGAGTCCTGTAAATAATATCCCTTTTATCCCGCAGTCCTTCATGGACTAGTCGTGATGGAAAACTGAGCGCTCAAGGACCTACGGCTAAACCGTCCAGTGTACTATGGACCATTACCCCTTGTAATGTCCTTTCCTTGCAACATTTCTTTTTGAGAAATTATTTTATTCCAATTCAGGTATTCTTTCTTAAACTCATATTTTTATTATTCGATCCCTTTTCTACATTCTCTTTTACGAGTTTTGTTCAGTGTATAAAGATTTCATGAAAATTCAATAGATTTATAATCTTGAGGCGTTCCCCATGATAAGCTCATGGTTTCATAACTCTTTTAATGAATTTAAGTTTATTGATTTTTAATGTAGGTTTCATAAATGTATATTTCGTTTTTAGTTTATGGTCTTATTGAAGCTACCCTAGTTTATTACTTGCAATAAACTTAAAGCATTGTCAATCATCATGGAATATAATTTCAAATTTGAATAAATGAAAACATCATAATAATCATATTGCTAATAATACCTAATGTTCCAAAGCCTGCATAATCACCACATTATTAGTCAGCATAAACACATAATAAATATGGTTAATCTCAATGCCTTAGAGACCACATGTTCATCATCAAATCAACACACTACGTTAACAATCGCTTGATGCTCCACTACTCCCTTGCTCAACATTAATTTAAGTATATAAATTCTAAATAGTATTGATGCTCTAGAGCTCACCCACTCAACATCAATCTAAGCATATAAATCTAGTAATCTTGATACCCCGGAGTCCTCCAGCTCAACATCAAACCATAATAAAGGTAAATAATCATGATGCTCCAGAGTCTTTCCAACTCAATATCAATCTTTGTATTAACAACTATGCATACCGAATATGCTAGCCATCATCTTATACCTAATTTAATAAAATGATACTTCTAGTATCTTGCAAAAACATGTATCAAACATTCCAGTAATTTCTTTATTTCCTAAATCAATTGTGTATGCCATTCCATCACTTAACATTATCTGAAATGTTTCAATAGGATTATTTATTTCATGTAATTGGCTATCATTAGCATCCAATTATCTTTTCAAAAACCATTTGTTGAATCGCAACTCTTTTTAGAAGTTTACCACATGTATTGTTTTTCCATTTACCGAATTCGACGAAGCCTTTGTATCCATGTGCACCTGCATGTTTCACTAACAATTTTCTTGCTAGAAGTTATTCATATCATATTGTCTTATAAAGGCATAAAATATAGTAGTAAGTTACTCTTTTGCATAAATCACTTGATGCAACAAATGTTAGTATGCAAAAATCTCAAAGTATTATATTTTCAACCATCATAGTCGTAGCTAGACTTTAGTTACCTATACTTGCAAATGTCATTCATTGACTTGTTTTTCCAGTATATTGAGTAAAATGCATACCTAACTTTGTTTGAAAACATATTATACCTTCACGGGGACTTCTCTTAGTGAACCTCTCACATAGCACGTGCAATCATGGGATATTAAAGAATACCCTTAATTTCGAGAGATATTGACCCAAACTCTTTTTGTTGAAACCCCCTCCCAATACTTAAAACCTCCTCCCCACCCCTTTTTATACCTCAATTCTTATAAACCACCCTACCCACCCCCACCTTAAACCCCTCATCCCCCCAATACCTGCAATATATTGGTTTGATTTTTTATAATTTTAAAAGCCACAATATGAACTAACGTGATAGGATATTGGTAAACAAGTGAATCCCCCATACCTTCAAGACTATCATTAGCCTTATATCATTTCCTCACACATCTTTAACAAAAAATATTCAATAACAACATTCATGGAAATTTACTGTATTCTTAACCTTTCTAGCATAATTTCACAAGTTATGTACATATTTTTGTATTCCTTTCTTAACATTATGTATGTGAAAATTAGCATGAATATATCTAAGCGTATGTATTCATCATAGTTCGATCCATTTCATTGTTATTTCAATAGCATGCAATCAAATGTTTTCATAATTTATTTTCCTAACCTTCTATAACATAAGATAATTGCATGCAATGATTTTCTACTTATACAAGAAGGAAAATATTTCTATTTTTACTTGAACATTTACACTTCATCCTAGAAACATTTTCAACAATTACCCAAGTCAATCATGTTGTTGCTTATATAATAGTTATGCTTCTAAACAACAAGAATATTAATTATCAAGAAGTGAACTCTATACAATGTATAGAAGGATGAGCTCATGATAATAATTTACATACCTTTATGTACAATTGTTTATAAAACAGTTTTAACAAAATCTCATACCAATGTAATTTTTCAATATATGAGGGATATCCACCCATTTTAACATAGACTTGATTAATGGGATCCTTAACCGTTAACCTTAATATAATAGGCTTATCCTTTATAATAAATACCTGCTTGGTTGTCATCTAACAATCTTTTGATTTTAATCATAATCTTTATTTTTAAGACCATATTTGTTAAGTAGGCATATAATACTCTTTCACCTTATAATTATCTTCCATTGAAGTAACATATACATAAGTACATCTTTATTTCAATATCCTTATGAAATTAGCAATAATTAATAATCTCATGTTCTCATTTGTAGAGGAACTTCTTAAATCGCTTTTTAATACATAATTAAGGAGGTTTTCATGTAGATATGAAATACCACTTCATCATAAATGTTATCTAAAGATGCCTCCTTCCAACCTATAAGGTTAGAAATGTTTTTTTTTCAATAATATACATTCTTACTATCATATAAAAACATCTTTTCAAAGTGCATATGGCTTTATACTTCTCCACACTGCCATCAGCAACATGCTTGATTTTATAAAGCCATCTGGATGTCACCGCTGACTTTCCTGTTGGTATGGGAACAACTTCCCACACATCATTCTTCATGATTGAACTATACTCTTCAATCATGGCATCAACCCATACCTATAGACTTGCTGCTTCTTCGTATGAAGAAGGTTCTGCACTGATGAGTTGGCTCATAAGACCAGAGTACTTTCGTGGTCTTATGCTTTCTCTGAAAGTCTCGGAAGGAGCTCTATGCTTCTCGGTTTCTTGTACCATTTCTCGGTACCAAGAAGGTCTCCTTTTGGAAGGAGGAACTTCAAGCAGTTCTTTTGGTGGAATTTTAGTGTCCTCAGGTGCATTTGGAATTTGATACTCAAATTCCTCTTCCTCCCTCTAAACTTCTGAATCTGGAAACTCAAGGGGGGGTACTTCATCTTCCTTTGAAAGCTCTTGTGTTTGATGAAACACAATTTCCTCATGGAAGATCACATCTCTGTTGACTTCAATGTACCTCTGTCCAGGTACATAGATACGAGAGGCCTTCAAGCAATCATTGTACCCGACAAATATACCTTTCTTACCAGAAAGATCTAGCTTGGCCCTCTTTTCCTTTGGCACATGAATGTAAACCAGAGTGCCAACTATCCTCATGTGGTCAACTGTAGGTTTCTTCCTGGTGAATGCTTCTTCTGGAGTCTTCTCCCCTAAACTAGCCTGAGGGCTTCTGTTCTGGATATACACAGCAGTATCTGTAGCTTCAACCCACAAGGATAAAGGGAGATCTAGATCAGTAAGCATGGCTTTGGCAGCTTCACAGATCATTATATTCTTCCTTTCTGCAACCCCATTCTGTTGAGGGTTGTACGGTACTGTCAGCTCTTTCTTGATTCCGGCTTCTCGACAAAAATCGTCAAAGTCATTAGATTCATACTCACCTCCGTTATTTGATCTAAAGATACGGATGTGTTTTCCAGTCTTATTTTCAATCAGAGCCTTTTCACTCTTTGAACCTGTCAAAAGTTTCACTTTTGGCCTTGAGGAAGTAAATCCATGACTTCCGAGAGTGATCATCTATGAACGAGACATAATATAAGCACTCACTTAAGGAGAGTGAAGACATAGGCCCATAAATGTCAAAGTGAATCAAATATAAAATGCCTTTTAGATCTATTCTTACTTCTGGAAAATGATTTCTTAGTGTTCTTACCTAGAGCACATCCTTTGCAAATTCCATCATGTTTTAGTGATACCTCAGGCATACCTGCGACCATCTTCTGCAAGCATGGAAGAGCTGTGTAATGAAGGTGTCCAAACCTTCTATGCCACAGCTTACATGGGTCAACTGTATGATGTACCAAAGCATGAGTGGAATCTTCGAAATCCTTGTAAAGGCGCCCCTCTCGAACCCCAATCTGTACAGTTGAGCTTAGATTTTCATCCATTGCCCATAGAAGGAACTTCTTGTCCATGAAAAGGAATCTGTAGCCCTTGTCCTCTAAGCCAGCAACAGATATAAGATTCTTCTTCAAAACAGGAACATATAAGACATCATCAATATGTAAAACCGTACTTGAATCAAGTTGAAGTGAAGTTGAGCCAACTCCTTCAATCTTGTACGTGGAGTCACCTCCAAGTTCCACATGAGTAGTGAACTTCTTCTTCTATAACTGGTGAGAGCTCCACGGTTACTCATCATATGCGTGGAGGCACCGCTATCCACCAACCAAGAGGTAGCACTGTCTGTGATGGATCCAGATAGAGCAGATATCAAGTAGTGCTCTCTTCTAGGTTCGTCTTATTTGTTAGTCTCGGTGTTCTTCTTCTTCTTGGGTTCTTCTTCTTCTTCTTTTGTAGCAGACACTTGAAATCTTCTCTTAAATTTCTTCTTGGTCTTCTTGCAATCCTGGCAAAGTGTCCAAACTTGTGGCAATTATAGCATTCCACTTTTGAAACATCAAAGAACTTACCTTGAGGTTTATTTCCCTTCTTTTGTTGAGAGGATAGCTTCTTGAACTTCTTTGTCTTTGTTGCAAGTGCAAGGTTTCCTTAGTTTCCTTGCCTAAAGTCCTCCCCTCTTCTTCTATGCAATCATCCCAAAGTATTTCAAAGTTTGGTTGATTCTCATGTCCACTAACAGATGCCAAGAATGTTTCTCAAGAGCTTGAGAGACCATCAACCACAGTATGCACTAGGTAATCATCATAAAAAACAATAATAATAGCAATAAGTTGATCTCTTAACTGTGCAATCTTTGTGAAGAAGGAACCAACCCCTTCATCCTTGTTCAACTTCAAAGTTCGTAGCCTTTTCTTCAAGACTCTCTTCTGACTTGGAGCCTTCTTCTCGTACAAGTTAGTCAAGGTGTCAAAGCATTCTTTGGCAGTCTTTAATGTTGTGATGTTGGGCATCACAGTTTCTTTGACAGAATCATAGATGATCCTTCTAGCCTTATCCTGCTTCTTCTTGTAAGCAACTCTGCCATCATTAGATGTTGGCTCTTCACTAATGTTGAACACAATGTCATCAAGGTCATTTGCTTCTAGAATAGTTGTAAGCCTAGCTTTCCAAGAGTTGTAGTTAGTTGAACCTTGAAGCTTCTCTTTCGGTCTAAAAATGTTGATGTCCATCTTTGCCACTTAGTCAAATATCAAGTCTGCAAAATATCCCAAGGTCTAGGAAGACAACAACAATTTCTTCTAACTAGGTCTTCACATGCTAAGTTTTGATACCATGTTGAATTTTAGCGTTAGCATGAATACTTTTAAAAATTTGCAGACTAACATAAAAAAAATGACAAGGGCTATAAATCACATCAACACACTAAACACAATAGTTTTTTCACTAGGGAAACCTTTAAAGGACAAAAAATCCAAAAGCATTAGTGATTCATCTCGTAAATGAGATGACTGAGTTCTTCAAGGATTCTCAAACCTTAATTAGGTTTGAACCATAGATCCACAATAATCTTTTACACAGAAAATTCCAAATTAGGATTTTATCATATTAGGGATTTCCTAAGTTGCTAGGAAATTTGGGTATGGGGACGCCACTTTTTGAAAAATGGTACTTGGGTACATCGGGGTAATATATATATGTCATAGTCACATCATACATGCATATAGATTTCTTCATAAATTATGAATCATGATTCATAATTATAACTTCGATGATTATTTGAATGAACATTTGATTATTTGAACAATGAACATTCAGATTGAAAATTTGAAACATAAAATTTGATAAATCATAGACTTAGTAGATATGAATTAGAAGACTGGAAGTTACATAAAATTCAATAAATCATTGTACCAAGCAGTTGTAACGGAGAATCAAACTCAGACATGAAAGTACACTTGAAATCTTATTTTAAACACCTATTTGTACTGCTGTTACAGGCAATAAAAAATTGAAAATTGTCAAATATATTCCCGCGTTGATGTGAGTGTATTTCTCAAAATTAAATACATATGTATATTTTTTATGTGCACATTTGGTAGTCAAATTATGTTCCATGAGTGCTGAACACAAAACCATAAAAACATTCATTGTAAATCAATGTAAAATCAATCTACTAGATTTGGACAATATTCAGTGGAATTTCAACAGTGTTGCAAAGTGTTTGACATAAGTCTTGAACCAAACTCCATACATAGTTAGCAAAAAATTATTTCAGATTTGGTGCGGGGTCATTACATTTTCCCCGATGAATTGCATTTTATTGAGTCAATTGTACCCCCAGAGTACTCAAACATGGGGTACAAAGTAGCCAAACACGGGGTACGGCATACCATTTCGCCTATAAGTACCCCTTTTTTATAACAGAGTCTTGGATAAGTGGATCCAGTATGGGGTACGACAGGAGATGTACCCTACGAGTACCCAAGTACCCAGTACGGGTACGTGTACCCTACCCCCGAGTATGGGTACTCTGGCAACATAGGGGATTTCTGCCCTAATTTTCTCTCTCCTTCCGAGAGATGAGGCTTCCCGAAAATCTTCTCTGCCTGCCTGTGATCTGTTTTACACTGTTCGGGTTGCTGATACCCTACCCTGACGATTCTGTCTGCTGCCCGTACGATCCTGCTACTGCCTGGATCTACCCGAAGTTTGCCCTATTCTGCCCGGGCTCTGTTGGGATGTTTTGTGGGTTGTCTGAGCCTAGTTGGGCTAGTCCCTAGATTGCCCGAGGGTCTGGGTCAAACCCAACACCCTCCGAGCTAGTTTGCATACTGCCCGAGGGTGGCCGGCAGCCCTCGCGAGCTAGCCTTATGGAAGCCCGAGGGTCTGTACAAACCTCAAACCCTTCTGGGTAGGCCTGTTGGCTGCCTGAGCGTTATGAGCGAACCGGTATCCCTTATGGGCTAGCCTTATGGCTGCCCAAGGTACTAGAAGAAAGGGTCGAGCCCTAGAGGAAGCTGCCTAGAGGTTTGGGAGTTGCTCGGATGAAGGAGGATGTCTAGTGGAGTTTTGCAGCTGCCTGTGAAGATTGTGATGTAGTCGTGAAGGAGAAGAAGAATAGGGTAAAACCCACGCTGGTGTATGCCGCTGCAAAAAGGTAAAACCATAGTTTAGGGTTTATAAAAAAAAAAAGAGTGAATTCCCTAGCTAGACTCATCCATGTTAGGGAATTACATCAATCATCCTTCTCTTCAACAACCATCAGTTTTTTTCTATTGGAGCAACTATACCTGTGAGAGCAAAGTGTGTGTGTAATAATGAAATGGATTGATCTTCTTTTATTGTCTTTGAGTCACTTGTAAGTGGACCACAACTCAAAAGAACAAAATATTATTATTTTATTCTTTTATCACTTTGACTTTTACCTTTAGTGGTACTAAAGGTCTTTTTTGCACTTTCACTTTGACACCTTAATGGTACTGAGGGTCCTTATGTATTTTAGACATTTGCTTTGGCCTTCTTCAAGTGCCATGTGGTCAAAACAAGTGGTCAAGGTGGTCAAAACATAAACAGAGAGAATTACTAATGCTTTTATCTCACACTATGTGTGATACCAAGATTGGATACTAAGGTGTCTTAACCAAGGGTAGCTAAGCCTTGGAGAAGATCACAAAGGCCATTGATCGAGGGTCAGAGTGTCACACATGCCTAGATCTGGTTTAGGGATGATAGTGTTATTCCGGTAACAGACCAGGTGCCTCAGCCATAGGCTACATAGTTTGACACAAGGCCAAATACTTGGTAACAGACCAAGCGCCTCCATTCTCCCGGAGAATGGCCCTCAGACCCGGGCTGAGCCCCTAGTCCTGGACTAGGTTAAATTCCTGGTAACTGACCAGGTGCCTCCATTCAAAGAATGACCACTCAGCACTAGGCTGAGTTCCCTAGTGCTAGACTGGTTTCACATCCTGGTCCCAGACCAGATGTCACCATTCAACAAAATGGTCACTAAACTCAATGTTGAGTCCCCTAGTGCTAGACTAATTCCATATTTTGGTCCCAGACCAGATATCCCCATTCAATGGAATGGTCTCTCAACTCTAAGTTGAGTCCACACCTTGGTCCCAGACTAGGTGTCTCCATTCTCCTAAAAGAATGACTCTTAATGTTGTTCAAAAAAATCAACACAAATAACATGTTACACTAAAATATTACTTAAAACATAAATATATATAAAACTACTTGTATAACTTTCCTTCCAGCCCTGACATGCATTCCATCCATCCGCCCAAAGGCCACCCTAGAACTAGGTGGGCCCAAATCCACCAAGATAAAGTACTAAGAAACCCTATCCCAAATATTTATTCATATGTATGATTTTAATCTAGTTTTTATAGATTTTTTATATAAAATCAATTTAATATTTTTATAAGACATGTATAACTTTATCCGTACTTTTAATAGAATTCGACTAAGATCATTTGTAATAGTATACATCCGTATTTAGACTCATTAAATACGATTAAATCTGCATAGGTCGTGGCTTTCCAAAGGCCAGACTTTTACTTCATTTTAAACATAAATGTTATCACACCAGTCATGGCTCTCCCAAGGCCAGACTTTTGCTTTATTTTAAACATAAATGTTATCACACCAGTCATGGCTCTCCCCAGGCCATGCTTTGGGATTTTAAATGTCAAAAATTCCAATCAGGTCGTGGCTCTCCCACGCCAGACTTCTTGCTATGGGAAAGTTTCCAGATTAAAAACGTTTTATCAAGCTATCCCGAAACGTTTTTTTTTTTGTAAATTCATCTCCGACATAGTTTCCAGATAAAAAACGTTTTATCATGCAATCCCAAAAAGTTTTTTCTTTAAAAGATTCATCTCAGCAAAGTTTCCGATTCAAAACGTACAATCCCAATACATTTTTCTTTAAGAGATTCATCCCAGGCAAAGTTTCCAGTTTTTCTTTAAAAGATTCATCTCAGGCAAAGTTTCCAGTTTTTCTTTAAAAGATTCATCTCAGGCAAAGTTTCCAGGTCAAAAACGTTTTATCAGGCAATCCCATAACTTTTTTCTTTAAAAGATTCATCTCAGGGAAAGTTTCCAGTTCAAAACATTTTCTGAGGCAATCCCAAACCGTTTTACTTTAAAAGATTCATCCCTAGCAAAGTTTCCAATTCAAAACGTTTTATTAGGCAATCCCAAAAACATTTTCCTTTAAGAGATTCATCTCAAACAAAGTTTCCAGTTCAAAACGTTTTATCAGGCAATCCCAAAACGTTTTCCTTGAAAAGATTCATGTTAGGCAAAGTTTCCATATCATAAACGTTTTATCCAGCAAGCGCCTTCACAGAGCTCACCCTCTGGGTTGAGATAATAATATGTGTATTAATGGACTGCTCACCCAGGGACTGCGCCTGCTCTATCAATCAATAGAGAGTAGTTTGGAGGGGATAGGGTCTTGCACTCTAAGATCACATGCAGAAATTTAAATCTTAATTGGATCAGCTCATGAAAGGATTGAAGGTAAAGTTAACTGACTCGGTTGGCACCAACCTTTGGTTGGATTTTTTTTTTGTATCTCCAGGGTCACCAACTAGTCTCTATCTCACTGATAATCAATCGTATCTTTAAATAATTAAGATATTTTATCTTAATTTTAGATTAGTTTTCTTAATTTAGTCAATCTCAAAATAATCAACTTTAAATTAGCTAATTTTTCTTACTACTTAGGTTCATTTACCTAAATAACATAAAATAATTACCTTATCTTAACTTTCATTTACTTTAGTTAATTATCTTAATTTTAATTGTAAGATATTTAACTCTTAATTTAACTAAAATTAACTCACACTTTAACTTTACCTTAGCTAACTTTATTGAACATTAGCTTAACTTTGGCAAATTAACTAAAGATAAATAATCTATCTTAATTGTAATTCAACTAGTTATTTCTAGTTAACTTTAACTTAGCTAATTTGGCTATTTTGACTTAATTATTATTTTCTTGATCTCTTTTGACTAGGTTAGGATATTAATAACATCTCTACTAGTTTATTGATGTTATTTATCAGCTTTTAGTGCTAACTAGTGTCTTTGAGTGGCTAAAGGTTTATTCTAAGTTCTCTTTTAGGACTTCACCAATTAATGACACTTATAGGTCACCTCATCAAGTGAAGTGTAGTCATAGTTTACTTTTTTATTGTAAATGACAGTGACACCAAGATGACACTCATCATCAACTCATGATTACTTAATTATTTAGTAATAGCATCAAGTTTTCATTCTCCTAAGTCTAAAATTTACAATACAACTTAAGAATTAATACTTTAAATTTAACTCCCCACCACAAGCTAGTACACACTTTCAGCTAAGAAGTGGTATATTACAATCAACTTGTTCCTTGCCACAAGCTGCTAAGAAGTGGAATATTACACTAAACTTGGTGAAAACTTTTCTTTGGTTAGTTTTTACTATTGAGTGATCCACAGATGTATACGTTTGAATTTAAAATGTATATGCAGAGCTAAAAGTGACCTAATTGATGTATACTCGATCTATATTTTGGAGATCAACTTCTTGACATATTGCTACACATTTCAGTGTTGTTATTTGAAAAACAACAAAACTCACATTTTGAGTCGTCACATTTTAGATTCTGGCTTTGCTATAAATTGTGGAGGCGCACAAATGATTTCTGCTACACGAGTTGTTTATGAGCAGGAAAACGAAATACTCAATGCTCCCTCATTTTATGTAAGCAATACACAGAAGTGGGGTGTCAGCTATACTGGACGTTTTATGAGCTCTTCCAATCCAACTTATGTAGCAATCAATCAGTCTCAATTTACAGATACATTAGACTCTGAACTGTACCAGACAGCACGCTTATCTCCCAGCTCTCTTCGATACTATGGTTTAGGGCTGGAGAATGGACTTTATACAGTTAAACTACAGTTTGCAGAGATAGAGTTTGAAAATACAAAAAGCTGGAAGAGTGTTGGAAAACGCATTTTTGATGTTTATGTTCAGGTATGATTGATATTTAAGTGTTATTGCTGATTCTCTCCCAGATAAAGAATAAAATATTTTTATTTACGTCCACTTTACATTATTTATTTTCTGATCTTTTGCAGGTAGCAAATGTATTAACATACCATTCCTAAAATGAAAAAGTATATTTTTTATTTGTTAATGTTCCTGGCTATATGATGTTATATTATCGTCACTAAATATTGTAAATATTATGTACCTTGATGTTTTAGGGGCAGAAAGTATTAACAGATTTTGACATCCGAAAGGAGGCCGGAGGCTCAAATATAGCTGTTGTTAAATCTTTCAATAAGACCAACGTGACAGCAAACTTCCTTGAAATTCATTTTTTCTGGGCGGGAAAGGGAACTTGCTATATTCCATTCCAAGGAACCTATGGAACATTAGTATCAGCTATAAGTGTTACGCCTGGTAATGATAAAGGATACTGTGTTTTATTAAATAAAAATGTTCTTGACAGAACAGTTTTCTACGGCATAGTGCACCAGGTTCAAAATATTGCAGTAAAATGATTCTTATATTGACTGTCATATTTATTTTTTTATCATGAAACTGAAAATGCATTGTCAGTTTCAGCTTGCGTTGTCATATGATTTTTCAATGTGTGTAGAATTCAATCCCACTGTTGGTGGCACGACGTCTAAAAAAAGTAAGACAGGAATAGTGATTGGAATCACAACTGGAATTGCTGCAGCTTTGATATGCATAATTTTGGTTTTCCTTCTTTGGAGGAGGAGAGTTCATAAGCTCACAGCAACAGATGTCGAGGAAGACGAAGGAACCTAGAAAAGATTTAAGCACATTAGCAGAGGATAAGATTTTAGCAAGTTAGCAGAGGATAATTCTCCTAAAATGCTTTCTCCTGACATTTCTAGTTTAATTTAGTTGCAAGAAACAAGGATTGGCATGTATTTCCATCTTTAATGATTGCTACTTTTTGTCAGCCATAAAGGGTATCAATTCAAAACTGAAAATTTTCAGCTATGCGGATATGAAAACTGCAACAGGAGATTTTGATAGAGAGAATATGTTAGGCGAGGGAGGATATGGTGTAGTTTATAAGGTGTGTTAATACTCTTTCCATCTTTTGCACTCCCTTTTTTTTATGAAACCGTGTCTATTGTAATTGAATTGTGAAAGCAGTCACTACTTCCTTTATGTTTCTGTTTTCTCTTGAATTTGTCTGACTACTGTCATTCTAAATTGTGGCACTATAATAGGGCACTCTTTCATGTGGTGAAATGGTGGCAGTAAAGAAACTTTCTTCTGAATCTAGACAAGGAAAACGCGAGTTCATAAATGAAGTTGCTTTAATATCTGCCGTGCAACATAGGAACCTTGTAAAGTTGCATGGATGTTGTAGGGAAGCAGATGATCGGCTCTTGGTCTATGAGTACTTGAAGAACAAGAGTCTTGATAAAGCTTTATTAGGTAATAATGTATAAACGTATTAGTTATTCTGAATTGAAAATTTCATTTTCTACTCATTCACCACAAAGCAACAATTCCAATTCCTGGGCGTTATGTATGTAGGTGGGAATGAGAAATCTCATCTCCATCTGGATTGGCCTACTCGATACAATATCTGTGTTGGCACTGCACGTGGACTCGCTTACCTACACGAAGAGGCCAGTCCTCGGATAATTCATCGAGATATCAAAGCCAGTAACATTCTGTTGGATGACTCTCTGAACCCTAAGATTGCAGATTTTGGCTTGGCTAGGCTATACGATGAGAAGACAACTCACATCAGCACCAGAGTTGCCGGCACAATGTAAGATGATCATGTTCCCCTTAATTGTTAGAAATATAATTTTTGAGTTCACACAAACAAGGTGCTCTACATAATGACTCTCTGTGACTAGTGTATGAATCTCTCTACATAATGACTCTCTGTGACTAGTGTATGAATCTTTCTGTACTTAGGCCTAAGCAACTACTAAAATAATCTAATTCCACTCATTCCGTCTTTATATTTGAAGTGGTTATCTGTCTCCCGAGTATGCTATGCGGGGTCATCTTACGGAAAAGGCAGATGTGTTCAGCTTTGGGGTAGTTGCTTTGGAACTTGTGAGTGGTAGGAGCAACACAGACACAAGCTTGCCAGAAAAAATGGTTTATCTTCTCGAATGGGTGTGTACACTCTCAACTTCTAATATGCAATTCATGTAATTTAACTTGGAGCAGTCTAATCCATGTAATTTAACTTGAGCAGTCCAACCACGGACGATTTTGACTTTCAGCGTGATTGTAGGTCTGAATTCATATATAAAATTCACAAAATATGTAATTTCTGTTGTTTGAGGCTATTTAAGTAAAAAAAAAATAACTTAACACAAATATCTCCAACACCCACATTCAAAAATAAAATCACTTAACACAAAAATCTCCAACACCCACAAGAACTAGCAATGGTTTTGACCATTTTGAAAAACCATAAAAAAATTGTCCCCTGTTTAGGCAACTCGACAATCGACAACTTGATTCAACTTTAGCCATTACTAACTGCTTACTTCTCCATATTGCATGGCGCTGCAGACCTGGCATCTGTATGAGAAAGGAAGGCCGCTAGAGTTGATGGATCGTGACATAGAATCAACATGCTCAAAAGAAAATGTCCTCAGAGTGATTGAAGTAGCTCTTCTTTGCACTCAAGCTGTGCCTACAAAGCGTCCATCGATGTCTCGTATTGTAGCTATGCTGACTGGTGATGTACAGGTCATTCCCGCCGCTTCTCGCCCTGGTTACATTAAAGATTTGCAATGTAACAGTGCCATTGCAGGAACTCCCGGCACAGGCAGTACATCTGTCGTAGCAAGAAAATCAATGCGCAACAGCACGGAGAGTTCATCAATTTTGGGGCGTAGTTCATCAATTTTGAGCTTGACATCGTCTTCAGCAGATGGAGAATGTTACTCCATCGATCTGTAAGATTATGAAACGGCAAATTAGATCTTTGCTGGGAATTCTCTTTAAATAGTTTAAGAGCCCACTTGGTATGCAATTAAAGTATAACGTATGGGCGAGTATGGTAAGATACTTTTACGGAATATTATATATCAATGGGCGAGTATGGTAAGATACTTTTACGGAATATTATATATCAATACAGTAAAACACTTATATTTTTCAACAGGAATATTAGATATCAATACAGTAAAACACTTCTATTTTTCAACAAGAAAAGAAAACATTTTATCTGCTATTAATTAGCTTTAGCTTTATAGACTATTTTTTATTTGAGACTTGGGGTGGACTACACTCTATGCTTTTTCATCTAGAGATAAGGATAAGACAAGTGTATTGTCCAGATTGATTTTATTCAAAATAAATAATTATAAAAGAAAGGAATATGTACCTAGTTGATGAATGGATAACTCGTACCAATGCATGGATAACTCATAGCTTATGAATGAATAAACCATAGTTAAAGAACTAGAAGAATGTGATAAAAAGAAAAAGAATATAAAAATAACTAATAATTGATAAATGGATAACATGAAGAATGTTGATGATAACATGTAGCTAGGCATGGATAACTCACACTTGAACTGGTTTAACTAGAAGAATAGAGAACTAAAAAAATATTTCCAAACTATCTTCCATTCCATAACTTTCTCTCAACCATTTGATCCCAACCACAAACCTATATAGATGTGCTACTATTAATATGTAAAATCAAGATAAAATATAAAAAGTCATCTACCCAGATTCTACACACCCCCATCCTTGAAGGAAGACACCCCAAACCAAAGCAGAGAAACCACAAATGAGACCATCAATGGAATATACAATTTTAGAGGCTGCAACAGTTTAATCAAACCTCAACAAAAAATAGTCTCAAAACTGCGACATATTCAAGGTTTGGGAAGGCCTTATTCTTGCACCCAACCACACTAATCAGGATCTAAAAACAACACTCATAATGAAAACAACACTAATAATAACCTTGAGCTTTCACTTCAAGGGACATTCAAAAGTATAAGAAGAAAATAAAAAGAAGTCTGAATATGACTTTTTTTGACAAGTTTTTGATCCAAAAATCAAAAGTAGATATTGAATATAAACACGGGGACAAATGAAAAACTCTGGAAATCTACTATAAGATTGTTATAGTGAATGATTTTGGAAAGAAACCAAATCAAGCAGTGAAAAGGATTAACACCAAAAACATTACTAAAAAAGACCAAATGCCCAAGTAGTTGAAAAGAAACAACTGAGAATGATCAAAGAGGGTAGTTAAAGTACCTCTGATAGGTTACTATAAGGTTTATACAATCATAGACTTACCAAACTTTTCAAACAAACAATGAAAACAAATTAGGGAAAATACTTTTCACAACAAGTTTTGTTCAATAAGGTCCAAAAAACCAAGAAAAGATCAATCACTAAGCATATACCACACTTCTAAGAGGTACTAACAAGGCCTAGGATGAGAAAAGACCCTCAAAAATCCACAACAAATCCCACATACAAGGGTAAAAGTGAAAAAAAACACCCTAAAGGACAAAAACATTGGTGAACCAAAGCATAGGAGCCTTCAAAACGCTATTTTTATGAAGGTCAAGGGTATTTTTCCACCGAAATGCCTATGTTAATAAGGTGAAGGGAGACCAATCGTAACTTGTAAATAGACTCTAAACAACCAAACAAACTAGAGGAATCAATCTAGAAACCACAAAGCATATGGATTTCTCCCCAATGGAGTCACCAATTCTATTGTGAGGGAAACTATCCTGTGACTGGAGTTGAGGTCACCAACATACAAGGTCTTATAAGACAAGCATCTAGGGTTTTACAATAAGCAAAACAAAGGCTAGATTCAAGAAAACATACAAAGAGTTTGAAAGATAGAGAAGGATGCACCTTGTTTATGTCAATCAATCTTAGCATTCTTTGATCCTTTCTTTGCTTCATATCTAGTCCAACTGCCCCAAACTTAGAACTACAAAATTGATAGAAACAACCTTCCTGAAACACTTTTGACAATAGTAAAGAATATTGAAATGAATTTAAAGCAAAACAAGAACATGAATCTATAAGAAAGCTAATTACTTCATCAAACATGACATTGAACTCAACATTTTGGAAGGGAAAGATGTCAAATCTCTATTGAATAGTAGAAAAAAGTGCAACATTACCTTATCTATGGTTTGGCACCTCGCAAAACCTTGACTTTGGATCTCCTACTTCTCTTCTCTAACAATCCAAAGAAAAGCTCCAATGTATAAGGGTTTGAAACTAACTAAGGCAACAATTTCAGAACATGGATAGAAAAGGGATAGGGACTGAAGATTCCTCCAGCATAACAATTCTTAGGCTAAAAAAGTCCCCTTTCATGGCTCATCTGCCTAGATTTTATAGTAAGTGGAGATATTTACGTTCGGGTAGGGAGCAATTATAACTAAAGGAATGTTACCAAAACCACCAAAACTACCCTAAAATTTGAATTTTAATTATTTTTTAGGTGTTTAGAGAAAAAAAATTGGTGAGACAAAAGAAACAAGTGTGTACACCCCTGTCAAACAAAGGCAACAAACGTTTTCAGGATGAAAAAATTAGGTTGACAGATCACAAGAAGAGTTTTTATCTCCAAACCTAGTATACATCTTAGGAGTGCTAGGTAAATACTAGATGAAAGTCCATGTCATCAGATACCAAATCAAGTCTCTTTCATCCATAATGTCCTTTTATGTGGCCGACATTTGACATTTAAGTGTCGTCATGAAACTATTGTCACGGATGGAGAAGAGCCAATTTAGGCTATAACAACACTTCATAAATGAATGACATCATAGTTGATAAGGTATTTCCATATCATTAAGTTGTATCTAAAGATAATTACTACTAAAACATCATCGTCACTCTAACAATAGTTTTTAGCAATTCTAGATAATTGTCATGAATTCCATCATTGTATAGAAAATTTTTACTTAATTTGTTGTTGATTTTCTCATATAGCATCCTCTTTATTAAGTATTTGGAAAGCTTATTCCACAAATTTTGGTGACAACAACTTTTGTTCTTTATGTGGCAAGGAATTAGGGTTTGTTTAAACATGATTAAATTTATATAAAAAAAAATACGATCATGACAAGAGGCCCAAATGGTCTACACATGAGATCTTTGAATTGGAAAGAAAAAAATGAAAAAATAAATATGTATATAGTCATAATATAAATAATAAATAATAATTAACATTTAGTGAGAACCCTCTATATCTATATCTTTTCTCCTTGCAATGGGGATTTTAACTTTGCATTGAAAACAAAATCAATGCTCTTAATAGATTTCTGCATCAAATAATTAAGAGTAAAATTGAATATCATGAAAATAAAGTATCTAATAAATAACATGTATACATTGAGTCTTAGAAAACAATGCACACATAAATTAGAAAACCAAAGTAACAAGCCTTGTGACAATATAACCTGAAAAAATAGGTCCATTCTTATTAGTTGCATTAATTAGATTTTAGGAAATTGATAAAAGTCTTCATAAAACATTTTCTATTATAAAATGAAAACTATAGTTCTCTAAGTGGTACCTTGAAAAACAAATTCTCTATATTTGTCAAATAGGAAAGCCTTTCCCACATGTATCTATATTTTTCCAATAAGAAAGTCTTTCCCACATGTATCTATATTTTTCCAATAACAAAGTCTTTCTCACATGTACCTTCAATCCTAATGGGAAGCAATCGATTTTGGAAAATGTCATAAAAAGCCTACTTTAAAATCGTACAAAAATAATCTATCTTAGAATCAATTTTTAACTCGTAATTTTTTTCCACAATAGCATAAATATATGTCTTGCTTATATCATGTACCTTCAATACATGATGGAACCTGATTAAAAATAAAATCGAGCCTAAAATGAAATGTATATTCCAAAAATATAGTCATGGAAAAATAAAATAAAATAAAATTATCTTACCAATTAACCATCGTCATTTTTGTTATGAAGACTTTCATGCAATCTGATTTGATTTGATCAAGGAGTGCAAGTAATAAACATCTTAAAATTGAAGGCACTACCATGGGATCTTGTTTATCCCCTATTGCTTCCAACATATTTATGGAACACTTTGAAACACTATCCCTTAACTCTTCTTTCCCTCAAACCAAAATGTTGGTTTCAGTTTGTAGATGAATCGTTTGTTATTTGGTCACACGGACACACCTCCCTTGAAAACTTTCACAATCACTTAAGTAGCATTTCATCTCACATTAAATTTACCATGGAAATCCAACAAGGTGACTCAATTCCCTTTCTTGATGTCTTGGTCACCCGAGAACAAGGTGGTTCTCTCTCTTATCAAGTGTATTAGAAAAGGACCCACACCAATCGCTACCTCCACGCCCACTCCCATCACCACCCTTCTAAAAAATATGTTGTCCTCAAAACTTTGATCAATCTCTGACCCCCAACATCTTAATCAAGAAAGAGCACACCCTACTAAATCCCTTACGACCAATGGGTACTCTAGATACCTCATTAACAAAACTTTTCAACAAGTCATGCATTCCAAGCCCAAACCCTCAAAACACTCCCCACCACCACGAGAACTTCACTTAGTGAACCTCTCACATAGCACGTGCGATCGTGGGATATTAAAGAATACCCCTAATTTCCAGAGATATTGACCCAAACTTTTTTTGTTGAAACCCCCTCCCAGTACTTAAAACCTCCTCCCCGCCCCTTTTTATACCTCAATCCTTATAAACCACCCCACCCACCCCCACCTTAAACCCCTCATCCCCCCCAATACCTACAATATATTGGTTCAATTTTTCATAATTTTAAAACCCACAATATGAAGTAACGTGATAGGATATTGGTCAACAAGTGAAGTCCACGTGCCCACCACCCCTTTCAATTCTCTCTCTTCCTTGTACTCATGGAACCACAAATCGCATTTCTAAACTTTTAATTAAAAGGAACATCAAAACCATATTTAAACCCCATAAGAATCTTAAGCAATTATTCAGGAGCGCTAAATATAAAACCAAACCCCTACCTATCCCAGGGCATCTACTAAATTCATTGTTCATGTGGAAAAACCTACATTGGAAAAATAGGATCCATTCAAACCCGTCTCAAAGAACATGTCGTTGATACCAATCATAATCGAGTTAACAAATATGCAATCACTGAACACTCTTTCAAGTCTAAACATCACATTTACTTCAATCAAACTAAAATCCTTTCCTCCACTTCTCGTTATTCCGCAAGACTTATTAGAGAAGCCATAGAAATTGAAAAACATCCTAACAACTTTAATCAAGAAGATGGCTATAAAGTAAGTCAGTTTTAGAAACCTCTAATCTATCAACTTAGTCACCATTGATACCTTACTCCTTTATTCACTATCCTTTCTTACCTTTTCACCCAAGGTTTTTATTATATTTATTTAATTTTATTTTTAATAATTTTATTTATTCTTATTTTAAGTAATTTATTAATTTATAGGTTATGAATGTTTACCTTTCCATCTTTTCTTAATTAACCCCTTCCTTTTTTTTAGGTTTTAAATAATTCTTTAGTTAAGTCAAACCTTTAATTCCCTCTTTTTATTCTACTTTCAATTTTTCTATTTAATTATGCGTATATTTTTAATTTATTTTTCCTTTTAGTTTTAACTATATTTTACTCTAAAACAATTACTTATTAATTATCTAATTAACCCTTATTTTTACTTCTTTGAATCTCTTCAACTACTATATTTAAATTAATAGATAATTAAATAACTTTTTCCATCCCTTTTTATTTCTTTTAATCTTTTTAAGCTTTGACTTTTCTCCACTTTAAATTAAAAAAAAAAAAAAAAAATTTAATTAATTAAAAAATAAAATAAATTAAAATTCTTTTCTATATTATATTATTTTAGTTTTTAACCTTTTTTTTAACATTATCCCTGAACATTTTTTTATAATTTTTTATAATTAACCGTTAGTTTTCTATTTATACTGAAGTCTTCTTTTATATTGTGCCATAGGTTCGAATGATCCTTCATCGCACACAATGACTAAACACTCTGGAAACATTCATGGGCAGGTTATGATTTTATCAGTGTTTTTTTATGTAGGACATCTAACCCAGTTTGCTAAAATGGTCCTCTCACAATGTTCATAGTTTTTTGTTCAAGCGGGGAATTCGACTAGGCTTTTTTTTAGGGTTCTCTTATTAGGTTTGCTCAATAAGAGCATCTATCATGGTATTTTCATAGGGTTTCTTTCAAAGTTTGTTCAATTAGTAAAAACAATTTGGTTTAATGATAGGTTTCCAATAGATCCAAGCTTAGCAAAAAAGTAGGGATTTTCCAAATGCTACCCACTTTCATGAAAATAGCAAAATGTTGATTAAACTCAATATCATTTCATGTGAAAAACAAGTTAACCCACATTGTTTCTTCTACAATTGAAAACAATTTCCAAGGAAAATAGGAGTTTCACTAATTATGTGATTAACTATGTTAATTACCTTTTAAGCACCTTTTAATTCATTTTTATTTTAGATACATTTTGAGGGAGGTAATTTCTTATGTGATACTTTCCCTTATCTCCACCAAGGAAAGATGAAGTCTAAGAGAATATACTTGAGGCTCACATTACTTTTGAGTTGACTATTGGAATTCTCCTTTTTTTATGTTTTTAGAGAATATACTTGAGGCTCAAATTACTCTTGAGTTGACTATTAGAATTCTCCTTTTTTTTAGGTTTTCACTGAGTATTGTTGCTCTCTTGACCCCAAGGTGTAGGGATAATTTCACACCACTTCTATAAAGGTGGTTAATCTGGAGGTGTTGCACCTTTTTCATCTCTCATTTCCTACTTCCCACGATATTTTCAAACATGTTATATTCCATATGAGTGGTTATTATGAATCTACAGCCATAAGGATTTCATTTATCCTCTTTGTTTTTTTTTCTTTTCCCCAAAGATCATTTCTCCTAACTAGAGGAGTTCGTACCACTTCTTCATTAATTTCCTTATCATCGACACTTTCTTCATTGTCTTCTCCACAATTCTTTACTCGTATTTAAACAAAATTAATTTCCTTATCATCGACACTTTCTTCATTGTCTTCTCCACAATTCTTTACTCGTATTTAAACAAAATTGAGTATTTTCGAGGATTCCATTGAATTTAACATTATGATTATATATATCCAACCTCCTCAATCACCATGCCTTAATTTTTTTATCTCTTCTGTGATTTATTTCTCAACATATTTTCTAATGATTAAAGGAATTTGGTATTTTTTTTTAAAGAGTTGGCTAGCGATGACAATGACATGAAGTTAACATCTAGATATGTGTTTCATATTGGTCTAGGACCCTTGGTTTGGTCGTGAAAGAAGCATAGGGTGGTCTCTGTTTTTACCACAAAAGTATATTAGTGTGGTGTAGCGAATGCTTACATACAACTGGTATGTATTCAACAACTCTTGAGAATTTTTTTTTTCATTCACTTCAATGATTATAATATTTTGTGATAATTAGAGTGAAATACGTGCTGGTGATAATCCTGTTGCACCTAGTAAGATGAACGGGTTCTTTCAGAAGATAGTTGATACATGACTATGTTGAAGGATGTGAAACTTCATGTGTGTTACTTGAGATAGTTGATACATGACTATATTTTCAAGTTTGTCTACTACATAACAAATGATTAGATTGTTGATATATTTATAAAGTTCTTATTGGAAGCAAACTTTGTGAGACTTATAGCTTTACTTGGGTTTTAGGAAAATGAAATTATGGGAAGTGGCATATTATAATTTCACTTCCTCAATATCCAGATTGTTGTGTTGATGGGTGCGAGTTGGAACGAAAAACCTTTCTAGTTCAACACACCTCTAGATCTTACAGAGATAGTCAACTAAGTGGTCAACTAAATGATCGATTGATGGGATGACTAGGATCTCGACTAGTCAGATCAACTGATCGATGGAGGATTCAACTAACTAACTAACTCATTGAATAATTAGAACAAAACCATCGACAATGGAATGAACATAGCAAAACTTTCAAGGAGGTTGTTATGTGTTATGACTCAAGTATGTGGATGCATTCTTCCTCACTTTAAGAGAGTTAGTTACATGTTGGATATATATAAGGATGATCCTATCGATTGAAATGTGTGTGTGTGTGTGTGTGTGTGTGAGAACATGGTGAACAATGCATTTCAAGGTATTGTCAATTGTTCTTAAGTGTTGAAATGGTGTCTTTAGATACAACCTCTTCTTGGAATTTCTTAACTCGTTGATTTTTATCTTTCTAATTCTAGGGTTCTCCAACATGGTATCAAATCTATTGATTTTAGACACAACCTATTGTCTACAAGTCCTTTGAGGTGTCACCTGAACACACTCTATTGAATCTTATCTATTTGTGTTTGACTCTAGGTTTCAACTTCTAAACTAAATTAGGGTTTGGATTGATAAATGAGCATCATGGATTTCAAGCAAGAGCCTATGATTTTGAATGGTCGGAACTATGGAATATGGGAACAATATATGGAGACCATATTGAAAATTAAGGCCTTTTGGTAATTTACCAAGTCACGATCGTAGATCTAAAGGATGATCAATAGAATTTTGTTTTGTACAAGAATAATGATGAGGATGTAGGAGTGAGAACCATCTACATTTTCAAGGGAGATTCACTTTCATACAAGTGGTTTCCACTAACCTTATCAGGTTTAGAAGAAACTAAAGGGTTTGTTTGACAAATTCAATGGAAGTTAGGTCATGCAAATTGAGAAGATTTTATCTCTTTGGATCCTCTCTGCTTTGAAAGGATTGAGGACTACTTGGATTATGCCAAGGAATTGTTGTTAAAATTGTGTGAATGCGGGAAATACTTTCTAAGTAAATATGGATAGCTCATTGAATTGATCCTCATGATTCTAAGACACCTTATGATGTATTCTATTTGAAATTTTGTGCTAGTTTGGAATCCCGAAAAGAATATGGTAAGGACTATACTCTTAACTCCTTTTGTGGATTGTTGATTAGGGAACATGAGAAATTGATTGATGAAGGTAAATTAAGAATTAGGTATTAGGTCCATTTGTTGAAGGGAACGTATCAATTAAAAATAAAAATAGGTCATCAAGGTAACCCAAAGAAAATTCAAGAGTGTGTCGAGCATATTGAGAAGAATAAGCGTGATGAGACAACTAAGAAGGAGAAGAATATGATGACATCTCATTATTATGTAAAATTAGGACATATGGAGAAGACTTGCTGGAAGAGAATCAAAGGTCTATAAGAGAAGTTCAAGAAACTTGAAGCAAATGTGTCTGACTTTTAGAAGGCGTGGCATGTAATTATCAATTTCTTTTTAGTGCTTCTTAGACCCTACATGCTCACACTTCTCAAAGTGAGTGGATAGTTGCCTCTGGTTGTACTTGTCATATGGATAAGGATTCTTCTCTAATTTCTTCTTTAAGTGAAGCTACATAAATTTTTTTTATAGAAGATGATTATGTACTATTGCTGATTATGGTAATATTGAATGTCAAAATGGTGCAATCACTAATGTATATCATGTATCCAACCTAAGTGAAAAAAATTATTGGTACCTTGACTTACCTAGAATGGAAAGAAAATTGAGTTTTGTCTAGATTACTTCATTGTGAAAGATGTGAACAGTTGTTAAATCATCACTAAAGGGTTTCTTGATCCCTAATATGGGTTGTACAATATTTGTGATGTTCCCAAATTTAAAGAGATTTAGGATTGATTGCACAAATAGCTCAAATTGGAAACTTTAGTAGAGTTTGGCATGAACAACTCAAAGACCTAAACTTATAAAGCTGAAAACTGAGGGTGAAACATGACATGGTTGTTGGACTACCTAATATCATTCCCCCTGATGGAGTATGTGAAAGGTGTGCTCTTGGAAAGAATCACTAGGTTCCCTTTCAGACTAGAAAGACGCAGAGAGTAAAGACTTGGTTGCAACTTTTGCACAATGACCTATGTTACATGAAAAAACCATCCCTAGTAGGTGCAAGGTATATTTTAACTTTCATTGATGATTTTTACAAGCGCACTTGGGTATATTTCTTGAAGAATAACACTCATGTATTTCAGAAGTTCAAGGAATTTCAAGCATTGGATAAAATGCAATGTGGTTGGATAGTGAAATGTTTGAGTTCATACATGGTAGATATATGTACCTTACACACCTTAGTAGAATGGATTAGAAAAAGGGGGAAATCACACCATGGTCAAGGTAGTGCATTGTTTTCTTCAAGCCAAATATTTTTCGACTAACTTCTAGGAAGAATTTGTCTACTATTCAAATTACTTGTTGAACCTTATTATGACTACAATAGTCCTTAACATGACTCTTATTGAGAAATGGAGTGGAAGGAAACCCTCATTAAATCACCTTAGAATGTTTGGATGCATTGCATGGGCACATATACTAAATGAATACATAAATAAATTAGATGCAAATAACAATGCTTACACCATGATGGTCGATTTCGAAGAGTCAAAATCCTATAGGTTACCTAATCTAGTCAAACAATAGAACATCATTAAAATAGGTGTTGTCTTTTGTGAGAATACCTCGATATTAAAATATTGAATGCCTATTTTGGTTTGGTAAGTAGTGATCCTTTTGAAATTATGAGAGAAACATGATCGACTGAACCTTTTTTTCGGAGTCTCAACTTGATAGTTGACTTGCATTTATACTTCAAATTGTAGTCAACTAGTGACTATGAAATCGACTACCATCTTTGCAACTCCTAATTGATACTCTAGTGAACTAGTCGATAAGAGGAATCCTTCTTTTTAGAATCTTGTCTACCTTGTTTCGTTTTTAAGATACTTGAATATATTAGCATAGAGTTCCAACTCATTGTGGGAAAAAATAATGAGCTCCAAATACTTCCCAATAACTATGATAGTGGAATCATCCACACAAACTAATGGATCCCATAAAATGGTTCAATAGGTTGGAAATCCTTCATTTAAGTTGGCCTTCCTGTTGGTCGGGAGTTGGTATGCATGGAAAATTGGGGATGGGAAAAGAGTAAGAATTGGAAGTGATCCTTGGGTAGGTGCAGGAGAGGAATACAGACTGTCAAAACCGGTAATTGCTTATCCAAGAGTAGAAAGGTTATTTTCCTTAGCAGATGCACAATCCCAACTACCACAACAAAGGGGAAGATCATGTTGGAAATTGTCCCATGACCTAGGGTTAGGAGGTGAAGAAGTAGTGGAATGGAACAGGTTTGCGAGTAAGTTGGTTTATAATTTTGTTCACCTAGGTGAGGATGAAAAATATGTATTATATGAACAAAGAATGTGGAAAATGGAATTTTCTCGGCAAAAATAGGATATGAAGTTGCAATAGTTGAATCCTTTGAAGGAAAAAAATGATGGTGGTGGGAAAATTTCTGGAAGATCTTGGGTCCATTTAAAGCCATTATAACAATGTGGTTTGCACTAAGCAACAAGATATTAACGTGGGAAAACCTAAGAAAGCGAGGAATGCAAGGAACAGGTGTGTGCATTCTATGTAAATTCATTGAAGAATTGAACTCTGACTTGTTCAGTACTTGTCTGTATGCAAGATATGTGTGGGACTAGGCCTCAAAGAACCTCAATAACAACAAGGTTATTTTTAGAAGTGATTTAACGTTGTATCAACTCACTCAAAAATGACGGCAAGAGGCAAGGGTCTATTGCTATGGTGCTTTCCCCACTCTGTATGTTTTTAGCATATGGGAAGCTTGTAATAAAGAAAATTTTCAAAACATATGGGTGTCACCAGACATAACAGTTTCTATGTTAATGTAGAAAGTTTTGGAACACAAAATTTCTCCCAAGTCGATTAAGAAGTAAGTGCTTGTGAACCTGGAGATTGATAAAAGCTGCCTTTGGGCGTACTTCAACGAGACCAATCAAAGGGAGCCACCACTTATGGGAGCAGGGGGTGTGCTCCTTTTCTCAGAAATAACAAAATTATGCATTAAATTTTCCCTGGACATGCTTCAAAAAACAGAGTGAAGCTCACAACCTTATTGGAAGTAGTCCTTAAGCTAACACATCGCAAACAAGTGTCAAGGATACAATTGTTTAGAAACTCAAAAATGGTAGTAAATTGGGCCAAAGGGAAGATCCGAATTGGAGCTCCATACCTTCAATATATTATGTCTACAATTTTTTATTTGGTTTATTCCTTTGATAATGTATCATTTTCACACATATACAGAGAACTAAATATAGAGGCATATTCATTATCCAAAATGGAATTGCCTCTTTTGTTGGTTGTGGAGCCTGATCTTCTTGATTCAAAGATGTTATTGTTCAACTGTGTTTGTACCCTAGTTTTACTGTACACTCGTTTTAGTAGGGGGTGCATGGGCGAAGCCCTTGAAAGAATCGTTTTGGATGTGTGTTGGCCAACAATTTACAGGCCCATGGTATTGAGTGACCCGTGGTATTTTCCCATGGTAATTCCCCTATAAAATGAAAGTGCTATAACACAGTTGTGTATTGTGTTGTAGAATTGTAAAACAATATTTGTGATTGTGTGAGAGAGACTGTGAGAGAGTGAAGAGGAAGTGCAGCGAGGTTTGTTGCAGTTTGTATCCCTTCATTTTTGTTGGATGGTATAGTAATAAAGGACTGGAAATTTATGTGTGGACGTATCCCATCTTGGGTGAACCACGTTATATTGGTGTCTTTCTTGTAATGTGTTTATGTTTTAATTTTTGCATCTTGTTTATTGTTATTTCTCTACAATCCTATTTTCTAACTATTGGTATCAGAGCCAAAAGGCCTATTTGGTTGGTAAACTTTCAAGAAATAAGGGTTCCTAGTCTGAGTGGCAGCAATGGAAGAAGAAGGAAAGTTTAGGGTCGAGAAATTTAATGGCCAAAACTACCAGTTATGGAAGATGCAAATGGAGAACTATCTCTACCAGAAGAATATATTGCTACCATTGGATGGAAAAACAAAACAACCGACGACTATGAAGGATGAAAAATGGGAGGTTCTTAATAGAAAGGCACTGCAAAGAACACAGATGTGCCTAGATTTGTCGGTGGCTTTCAATATTTCAAAAGAAAAGACAACGGAAGGTGTGATGAGTGCATTGGCTAAGCTCTATGAAAACCCTCAACTTCCAACAAGGTATTTTTAATGAAGTGTTTATTTAATATGAATATGTTAGAAGGTGGATCTGTTGCTAACCATTTAAATGAATTTAATGCAGTTACTAATCAATTAAGTTTTGTAGGAGTGAACTTTGATGATGAGTTTATGGATTTTCTAATCTTGTGGTCAATGCCAGAAACTTGGAATGGCTTGGTCATGGTTGTAAGTAACTCTATCTCTGGTTCAAACACTCTTAAATTTGATGATGTTGTCGGTGTTATTCTTAGTGAGGAAATGCGAAGAAAAAGCATAGGTGAGACATCAGGTAATCTGTTGACCATGGAGATAAGGGGAATACAAAGGGAGAGAGGAAGGATCCCAGTTAATCACAACAACTCTAGAAAGGGAAGATTCAATTCCATACTAGGAAATATGGAGTGAGGGAATTGTGGTAAGAAATACTGTAGAGTTCCAAACAATAAAGGAGATGGGCAACATGAGACTACTCAAGAATCTAATGTAGAAGGTGGTGTGTTACAAGATGCTTTGATTCTTGCATTATATAATACTAGTGACTACTGAGTAGTAGATTCAGGGGATTCATTTCATGCTACCCCCCATAGGAAATTCTTTCATGATTATGTTCCAGGTGATTTTGGACATGTTTTATTGGGGGATGATGAACCATGTAAAATTGTTGGAATGGGTAAGGTACAAATTAAGTTAAATAATGGAAATGAATGGATGAAAAAGGATGTAATGGATATTCCTACCATGAAAATAAATCTGATATCAACAGGGAAGTTGGGAGATAGTGGTTGTTTGTCTACGTTTGGAAAAACATGGTGGAAGATCACTAAAGGAGCACTAGTAATAGCAAAAGGAGATAGGATATGTATGTTGTATTTGTGTCCTCATAATACTGATTATTCTATCTCTGTAGCTTCCACGGAAATAGGTGCAGCACTATGGCATCATAGGCTTGACCATGAGTGAGAAGGGGTGCAAATTCTTCACTCAAGGAAATTGCTTCCAGGTCTATAGCATATAAGTTTTAAATTCTGTGAGAACTGTGTTTATGGAAAACAAAAGATAGTCCAATTTCTCAGGGTTGCGAAACAGAAGAAGTGTGAAAAGTTAGAGCTTGTGCATACAAATGCTTGGGGACCGGATCAGGTACAATCTCTTAGTGGATCTCGTTATTATGTTACTTTTATTAATGACGCAACTAGAAAAACTTGGGTTTATTGCATTAGACATAAATATGATGTGTTTGCTAATTTTAAGAAGTGGAAATCTTTGGTTGAGAATGAGTTAGGTTAAAGGTTGAAATGTCTGAGCTTTGATATTGGAGGTGAATGTTGTAGTAAGGAGTTTGATAGTTATTTTTCATACGATGGGATTCGTAGAGAGAAGACAGTCCCACGAACACCACAATAAAATGGTGTCTCGGAAAGGATGAATAGGACAATCATGGAGCATGCAAGGTGTATGAGATTGCATGTAGGGTTGCCCTTACAATTTTTGGATGATGTTGTAGATATTGTTGTTCACTTAATAAATATAGGGCCTTCAAGTGCTTTGGATGGTGGGATTCCCGAGGAGGAATGGATAGTTAAAAAGGTAAACTACTCATTTATGAGAAATTTTGGTTGTGAAGCATTTGTCCATATTGATAAAGAAAATAGAACAAATCCTGTGACTAAATCCAAGAAATGCACTTTTATTGGATACAGGGTTGATGATTTTGGTTATCGCTTATGGTATTATGAAAATATAAAAATCATTAGGAGTAGAGATGCCATATTCAATCAAAGGGATATGTACAAAGATCAGTTGCAGGGAAAGAAAGAAGAAAAGGAAAACACAAAATACACAGTTCTTGATGAAATCAAAGAAAATGAAGTTCCAAAGGTACCAAAAAATCAAGAACACTAGCAAGTACCACAAACTCATGCAAATGTAAGAAGATCTACCAAGTTAAGTAGACCCCATGAAGGATTTTCTCCTTCATTGTATTAATTATTGATGGCAGATTCTGGTGAACCATAATGTTTTGAAGAAGCAATGCAGGTGGAAACTAGAAAGAAGTGGGAGCAAGGCATTAATGAGGAGATGGACTCGTTCAAAAGAAACCATACTTGGGATCAGGTTGAGTTTCCTACAAGTAAAAGAGCATTGCGGAATAAATGGGTTTACAGGTTTAAGGAAGAAAAAGGAGGCAAGAAGTGGTACAAGGCTAGAATTGATGTAAAGGTGTTTGCACAAAAGAAAGTTATAGATTTTGATGAAATATTTTCTCCTGTTGTTAAAATTACTTCAATTGGGACTATTTTACGTCTAATGGCAGTAGAATATTTTCATCTTGAGCAGTTAGATGTAAAAATGGCCTTTCTCCACGTGGATTTGGAGGAATATATTTATATGCAACAACTGTTATACAGCTGATTGGCACCTCTCCGTCCGAGTGCTGACATCCCTCAGGTCGGCACACAAAAGGACACTTATGGATTGAGGTTTGCCCAGTTTCATTATACCTTGGTTGATGATGAAATACATTACCTATATGCCCAGCTAGTTACTTTGCTATTTTGAGATTTTGAGTGCATGCGCGACTATCCCTATTGACATGTCGCGCATATGCGCGAGTGTTATGTTCAGCAGGTCGCGCATACATCTATGCGCGGGTTGCCCTTATACAGAGTCGCGCATGATGCGCGGGTTGTCTTACTAAAGACCCGCGCATATCTTCCTCAAAATTAGTTTTTAAAACACGCGTTAATGGGAGATTAGTTGTTTCATTTACCTTAATCCCATTAACTGCTGCAACCTCCCTAACCTTCGAGAACTGCCTCATTTCCTTCAGATAAATAGAGGCCTTGGGGAGGGTTTTGGATATTGATACTTGGAGAGCAAAGTTATGCTGGTGGATTTTCTACAGAACCTTTGGAGCAGAGAAACTCAGAGTCCTTTGGTGACAGAGGAGTCCCTTGTTCAGACATTGGGTTGTAACCTAAACTCCCTCTATTATTGTTAATAAAGCAGATTACTTCTTCCATATTGTGTTTCATGTGTTGTGGCTTGGTAAATGTTTATATTTTATTATGATATGTGATTTGCCTAACCTGCATCTTTATATATGAATCATACTGTATATTGGAAGAACCTTTGTTAACAGGTTGAAGGAGGAATTATCCTGGAGATTGTAGGAGTGAAGCAAAGAGGAAGGAGTTAGCTTGGATCAACCTTCGTTCATTATAAGTAAGTTCCTGCTACTTCCCTATTTCCAATTTGTGCTTTTATAATCAAATTGTGTGCAAGGTCATAGTATGTTGGTAACCCCCAGACCTAGGTTATTAGGTGAATTATCCATTACAACAGAACTGGCGACTCCGCTGGGGAAGCCAAGTCTTCTTTAGGTCTTTTCTATTTTCCTGGCCAGTAATTGCTCGAAGTCTTGTCTGTGATATTTTGTCCTGCCTTCTTACATACTTACAGCATTTGAAAGTCTTGGTTTTTCTCTGTTTTTTGAGAAAATTTTGCACTTATGCGCGGGTTGCCTTTATAGACAGTCGCGCATATCTAGTTGCATACGCGGGTTGTCCTTATAGACAGTCGCGCATCATACGCGACCTGCACTATTACACAGTCGCGCATACCCCTGAAGACTGTGGTTTTTGTGTTGAAGTGCTTGTTCTTTGGCATGTTATGAGTCATGTCTTCTGTAGAGGCTTTCTTTAAGAGTGTTGCATAGTTGTCTGAGTGTATCAGGTGATCACGTTTGAGTGCTTTTCGAAGCCCTTGGGTTCCTTTTACTTGTGTTATTTACTGTCTGCATTTTGAAACTTTCTGGCCTGTTTGGGTTATTGGTTGAGTACCTGAGTCTAGATCAGTGATCAGGGTCTTAGACTCTGTTTGTCCAGTATGTTGTCTCTCAGTTTTTGGTCTGTACTTGCCTGTTGGAAAGTCTGCAGTGATCTTTAGGTCATTGTTTGCACCCAAATTGAGGTCCTGGCCTGCTTCTTTTGCTGGTTTTTAGGGTCTGTCTGCCTTTCAGTTTCAGTTTGTGTCCTTTATATAGTATATAAACGTCAAGTCTACTCAAGCATTGCATTTATACATGCACAGTACTTTTTTGAGCATTTTTTAAAGTGAAAAATAAAACATAGATAATCTTCTGCATTGTAATTTTTGCATTAGAATAGTGTTTGTTTCAGTTTAAGAAATACCTATCTCAGAAAAATACAAAACATATAGGCTAGTTTCTCTTATTTAAGTGCTGATAGTTCATCATATATCTTTAAAAAATAAAAAATAAAAATGAAAAGAAGCTTATTTTTATAAGTGTTAGATTGCTTTAGATGCACCTTTATTTCATTTATTTTCTACTGAGTCAAAACACCACACAGTCCATCACTACCGCTTCCTTTGAGTAAAGAACAGCCCTTAAAATTAAC
>LPNX010263959.1:0-50261 GCA_001517045.1 Pseudotsuga menziesii
ACCATTTTTGAAACGGGGGTAAAAATAGCTACTAAAATTAGGAGAGAGAAAAACGAGAACTGTGTCGAGTTCTCGTTTCATAGTATAAGTGGTTTACCTCGTAAATAAGCCTCTACACCATGGAATAATTTGTCGATGGATGCTTCTATTCCAAGAATTTGAATTCAAAGTTGTTGTCAGATCAGGTAAGCTAAATGCTTGTCCCAACCACTTATCCCGAATCGACACAGGGGAGGAACCGACAGGAGTCGAAGACGACTTACCGAATGCACATTTATTTCAAATAGAATCCGTCCCAACAAAGTTAGAGGAAATAGCTCAGTTTTTAGAAGATGGACAGGCACCAGAAGGCATGAGTACGAAGAAGAAACAAATCCTAGCCATGAAAGCTGCACCATACAGTCTCATAAATGGATTCCTATATAAAATGGGGTTAGAAGACATTCTCAGAAGGTGCGTACTAGAACATGAAAGAAATAATATCATGCATGAAGCACATTACAGACCTGCAGGAGGACACTTCCAAGCAGACACAACTACAAAGAAAATCCAACAATCAGTGTTGTAGTGGCCGACACTCCACAAAGATTCCAAAATTTTTGTAAGCCAATGTGACAGATGTCAACGACTGGGTCGATCCTTGCCTAGTACAGAAATGCCTCTCATATCAGTAAATCCAAGTTTGACATTCAAAATTTGGGCCATCGACTTCATAGGACCATTTCTTATACCAACAAAAAGAACAAGTGCAAGGTACATAATAACTATAGTCGAATACGTAACCAAATGGGCAGAGGCAGAACCAGTCGACACATGTTCCAGCGAGATAGCTGCTAAGTTTATCTATGAGAATATAATTACTAGATTTGGATGTCCATTAACCCTAATCAGTGACCAGGGAACACACTTCATAAATAAAACTATTAAGACACTAACATACCAGATCCAAATCGACAACCATCGGAGTACAACATACCATCCTCAGTCGAATGAAGTAATTGAAGAATTTAACAAAACATTAAAAAAAATGATTAACAAAAATATGTAATGCTGATAAAGATAACTGGGATGAAAATACACCTGTAGTACTATGGGCATACTAAACGGTATACAAGCATTCAACTGACCAAACACCGTTTCGACTAGTTTATGGATAGGAAGCAGTAGTTCCTCTACACTTTTGACAACAGACACCTATTATCGTAGAAATTTTACATGTCGATGTCGAACAAGGAAGAAAGGACCGACTATTGCAACTAAGTAAACTTGAAGAACACCAACTAATCGCGATCCAACATCAAGAAATCTAGAAACAACAACAAAAGGCCTGGCACGATAGAAACATCAAAAACAAAAATCTGTCGGTAGGAGACCTTGCCTTATTATACAATAGTCAGGTGAAAGGAAAACCTAAAAAGCTACATACAAAATGGATGGGACCCTATATTTTCAAAGAGATACATACCAATGGATCAGTCTGACTAAGGACGTTACATGGCATAGTGTTTCGGAAACTTGTTAAAGGGGCCCGACTAAAACGCTACAGAAACTAAAACAAATCCATCTTAATATATATATATATATATATATATATATATAACAACCATAACGGTTAAACAAAAGCTATACAAATCTAAAAAAAATCCAAAAAGAAAAATAGTACTGATACATGCACACAAAAAAATGATAGGGAATCACCACTTCGACCACCGACATCATGCCCATGAATATAACACCATTGACCATTTTCATGACCGACATCGATTGACGACCTCAACAGTCCCATCACACATTCATGACTTTGAGCGCCAAAACCCAAGCACCACTAACTCACACTCAAGTGTTCTCACTGGACCATCACATCTGCCATTAAAACACTCATCGACAAAAACATCCAACGCATCCACTATAAATATTGAACCACCAAAGGATCACTCACTGCAATTCAAACAAAGAGAGCATCAGAGAAACCAGACGACTGAAAACTAAGAGCACCGTAGTAAAATCGACCCTCATACCAACAAGATGGGACCAAAACAGACCAGAGCCTCAACCAAAACCAAGGAACTACAGACTACGGAGACAACATTAGTAAGAAGAATGAAGAACATCAAGAATTCTAAGCTGTAGGAGGGTTCATGGGAAAAACTATGGGCCGAGATAAAATAATGGGCATACGTTGACAAGAAACCTACCCCAGCTATAGAGAAAATAAAACAAAGTTCCATTGTAAATTATGTCAAAGCACCACTCATGGCCAATTTCAGTGGCCCAAAAGAAACAGCGGTAAAGTTTATCATAAGCAGGTACCACAATGATCAATTTTGTTTCGCTCAACCAGTCAACATCTCTGGGGAAGTTATTTACAAACTGACAGGTCTATCAAACAAAGGAGACCCAGTACCATTCGGTATAAAAGAAGGACTTGTTGAAGAACTAACAGGGTCAGCATCAGGCAAAAACTCGAAAGGGTTGATGATTAGCCACATAAAAGCTCAAACACCACAGATTGTGGCCAAGATCATAGCCACGACACTCACAATGGCAGGTCATGGAAGCAACCTCAAAATGGATATGTTGGAGGTAGTAGACACCATTGCAGCCAACAAAAAGGTATATAGACGGGCTGAGTATGTCGCCGACATGATCAAAAACATCTGTGAAAAATGCCAGGAGACGGGAGGAATTATCAGGTTCCCGTCCCTTATCTTATGGATAGTAATGTACTCTTTGTGCCTTGTTGGGGACAAGCAATTTCAAGAGCCAAAAATATTTCATATGTGGAGGTTGAAACCATTCGCCCAGAGTGGAACAATGAAGAAACTTACAAATGGGAAAGTGTTGTTGGAAAACTGGCTCCAGCAGCTAAAAGTCCGCACAACCAGATGGGGGGTGCCTCAAAACATCCGAATAAGTCTACCTAAAAATCCCACATTCAGCTAGAACTCGACCATACTACAGTGTGGTACATGCAATGCACCAAAACAAATGCAAAAACTCTCGACTACTATCCGACAGTTGAAGACATCTTTCGGGAGCTATCTCGACAGATGGGAACAAAAGTACCAATTCCATCAAAGGAAAAGGAAACAGAATTCTCGATAGAGGAACCGCTGATAGACCAAGAGAAGGAGGAGGATTATGAGCTTAACCTATACATCAATACCTTTGTGTCGGAGGAGACACCGGTCGAAGGCCCTGGTCGACTGCAAATCATAATCAAACCTCTGATGGCACAAGAGAAGAGACACACGCAGAACAACAGGTAACCAATCCGGCTGAAGAAAATCTCATCCCGACTCAAGAGCCAAGGGGAGAGATAGAAACCAAAAATCCAGAGTATGCTGCCACCAAATAAAATATAACCAAATTGTCGAAGGAGATAGTAGCCTCAAGAAAAAGGAAGAGAACACAACAATAGTGACAAGGGAAGGATAAGCACAAACTTATCATTTTAGAATCTTCAGAAGATGAGGAGGAACTGGTAGCTACGTCCCTCGACATAATATAAGATTCCATAGAAAACAAAGTGCCAGTGGAAACCCAATTTCAGAAATTTGTTGAGGCATGGGCACAACCAGGTAGACCAAAGAAGGAGAAGATCACACACACTTCGACCACCGAAAATGTTGTGGATCTCATGTCTACACCCCCACCTCTGTCTCCAACAAAAATAATAGAAGAACTAATATTAGAATAGCTTTCAGTAAGCCCACTCAACCTATGCAAGAATGCTATGTCAAAGGCTGTGAAGGAAAAGTTCGACTGTGACAGAGACCTCCATGAATACATTGAAAAAATGCCTGAGATATTCACCACGGTGTAGAAGCTCTCTACCAAAGTACCTTTGTTCGATGTCGGTGGATCCCGACTACCCATTTCCCAACCTGGCCAAGTACTCCAGAGGCTGAAGACTGTGGCAATAATAAGCTCGACGTTCCCAAGGAACCCCGACAAAGAAGCTGAAGTTGTCGCAAGTTGGACGACATATATCATTTTGACTGAAACCGAACCCCACCTACCAGCTTCCGAACCGACCGGCGATGAGGAAGGAGAAAATATGGAGGACATAATTTGAGAAATTGACCAACTGTTCTTCAACATGGACTCAGCCCCTCAGATCCACAATCTATCACCCAACCACACTTCCACCAATCCAATCACACCCAACCATTCACCAACACCATCACCATCACCCCCCGACTCAGAACCTCTAATTCAACTAGCTGCACCAACCACATCTGCTTCTGGACCCCCTATATCCAACCAACCAGATGCAGTATTCATCCAATTGACTCAAATAGAAATACCATCAATCACTGCTGCCCATCAAACAAACAATCTAGACCTAACTCTTACAGGTACACAGGTGCCGAAACAAGTAGAAACACAGAAGCACAAGAAGAAGAGGGAGAAAAAGAAGAAGGACCATCATGGACAGACAACAATGGTCCACATCAATTAACTTGGGTCGACCACTTCAGTTGATGCAACCAAGTTAAGGGATGGGGAGCTAGGACAACTCCTTGAAAAACTGGCAATTGAAGCAAAGACAAGGAGCCAATAGAGACGTAAGGAGCTTGACAATAATGAAAAAGAACAAGTCAAGTTTCTCAACAAATGCAGAAGCCTTGTACAAACGGTGATACCAGGACTACCAGAGGTTGACACTGACAAACCACTAGAAAGAGCTTATCAGCTATTTGAGAGCATGGTGTCAACGTTGCAGGCAAGAATTCAAGACACAAAAGAGGAGTAGAAAGAAGAAACCATCTAACTATTGATGGAGCAGCACATAGCCTTTGCAGAAGCATACAAGGTGTTGCAAGATCACATGGAGGAGTCTGTCATTACAGAAGAAGTACTGCGAGACTAGCCTGCTTACTATGGGCAAGTCTATCAGTGAACCAGGTAGAACCAACAAGAGATCCAAGCACTAGAGAAGAGGAAAATCACTGACAAAGCACTCAGTCGCACAATTGAAGACCAAATAGTGCTTGAAATAGCCAAACTATAGAAGCTCGAGTGAGAAGCACATCAGTGGGTGCAACAAGCCATTCCAAACTTAGAAAAAGTAGACATCATCTTCCCACAGATGAAACGTCTCCTGGAGACATCAGAGGAAAAGGACCAGCTTATGGGTCCTGACATGGAAAGAATAGCTAAAATTTCCATTCAAGAGAAAATGTCGATCCTATCAAGTCTGACTACACTAACGATCGACATATAGAAAATATTGCAGAGTTGGACTGATTTTCAACATCAGCTGGCAGTGACAGCTGAAGCAATTGTCGAAGTCTACATATAGAAATGACCAATCATCAGACTTCACAGCCCATTAAGATCAAGCACAAGAATAACTACTTAGACAGACAAATAAATTTTGGTACCTCCCTGTTTCTTCGGGACGAAGAAACGTTTTGTTCGTGGGGGGAGATGTTGGAGGAACAAGTCGGTATGCCGATTTGAACGATAGTCGACTTAGTCGATTAGCCAACTAAGTCAGTCAGCTGACTAATGAGAGATTAGGTCAGCCACCTAAGGTTGTGTCAGTTGAGTGAATCGACAGGTAGTTATTTGTAACTGTTTGTAAATCATATACGTTAGGCTGTTGAGATAGATGAGAACTTGGTTCAGTTCTCTGTATTGTATGGACCCTTTCACTATAGTATAATCTGTTATTCTACTTACTTGTTCTTGTCTCTTTTCTCTGTTATATATGTTTGTATTAATTTGTATTATTGGTAACCCTATGTGATCTGTGAGATTACAACAAGACCCCTCTAAAACTTGATGCGAAACCAATAAAGCAGCGACCATATAGATTGAATCCAAGATACAAAGAGTGTGTCAAGGACGAATTAGAGTGGATGATGGATGTAGGGATTATAGAACTTGTTCGAAGAATTAGAATTGACGAGATCTATGGTTGTTCAAGACAAAAATACCTGGGAAATTTGAATATGCATTGATATGAGGAAATTAAATGATGCAAGTCTTCATGATCTGTTTCCATGCCATTTACTGATGAAGTACTAGAATTGGTTGGATGACAAGAAGTCTACTCATTCATGGATGGATTTTTAGGATATCACCAGATAAGGATTGCAAAGGAGGATCGACATAAAACGACATTCATAAGAGAATTGGGATGTTTTCAGTTTATGGTGATTCCATTCGGTCTCAAGAATGCTTCGGCGATATTTGGAATCCTATTGGGACACATTGTATGAAAGTAAGCCATGTTGCTAGACCTAGCCAAGATTGTGATCATTGTCGACCTACCAACACCAATGACAGTGAAGCAGATGCAGGCCACATTGGGCCAAACAGTATACTACATGAAGTTTATAAGAGGATATCCAATGATCACGGTGCCAATGGAGAAATTATTGAAACGATATATGAATTTTAAATGGAATGATGAGTGCCAAAAAATTCTCGACATACTAAAGCAAAAAATGGTTGCAAAATTGAGATTAGTTTTTCCACATTGGACAAAGGAGTTCCATGTCCATGTCGATGCTTCATTAGTAGAACTGGGAGAGATATTATTGCAACCTGCAGAGGGATCAATCGACCACGTGATTGCATTTGCAAGTTGAAAGTTGTCCACTACGTAAAAAAATTATATGAAGACAAAAAGAGAAGGGTTGGTAATGGTATATGCGTTACAAAAATTTCTCCACTATCTCTTAGGAGGGCATTTCAAGATGTTTACTAGCCATTCAACATCGAAATATTTGGTTAATAATCTTGTCTTGAGGGGGAATATGTGTCGATGGTTGTTATTGTTCCAAGAATTCAACTTTGAAATCATTATAAAACCCGGATGTTTAAACGCATGCCCTGATTTCCTGCCACAAATAGAATCAGGCGAAGAAGCAGGAAACATCAAGGACATATTAACTGATGCACAACTGTTTAGAGTCAGAATGGTTAAAAACCATTATGAATAGATTATTCAATTCTTAGCGGCAGGGAAACCCCCTGAGGATTTCACTACTGTCACGTCCCCACCCCTAATCTTGATGATGGAGAGGACACGACCAACACACTGCTACTGTCAAACTGGGAAATCTAGCCCCATGATCATAAACATAAAAATAAAATGCATTAATATAAAAACATACATAGATGGATAATGCAATCTATAGCGGAATCAAACAAATTTATTTCATTCATGCATTCATCATGTTCATTTTAATTCATAAACAATTCATTGAAGAGATTAAATACATAAGAATACTTATCTGGAAAAGAAGTTGGCTTGCAACCAGCTACGTCGCTGCAATGTTCCACCCAACCATAGGTCAGTGTGCTCATCAATATCTCAGCATCACTTCCACCCCCAAGTTGGGCATGATTCCATAAGGTACTAGGGAAATAACCGACTCACACATAGCCCAAAACCAAAACATCCATAGTCAAGCCAACATGCCGTTGGGTTTCACAGACTATCCATCCAAGACAATAAGCAATTGGGTTTTACAGGCTACTAAGGAAACTAACCAACAACACATGGGTTCCTTGGACTTATCCATCCAATCCACACTTGCATAAAACACATAGTCAACGCATTTAATCAAACACAATCATACACAATTGTTGGATATGAACAAAATGTTCTTGGGAACCAAAAAAAAAATGGAAATTGGGGAAAACAAACCAACACGAGGAAATACATTTTCAGGAAATGTTCTTGGGCTTCATAGAGGTAAAAACAACCTCATCAAACCCTCAGACTGCAGATCTATTCTCCCATCTGCTGGGCATTACCACAAAATGAGATTTTCAACTAAAATCAGCACAATAAAATGGGGAAAACATCCCTCTAACAACAATTCAATTTTCTAGAGTCGTTTAAGGCCCTAACATGGCCAAAACAAATTACTCAACAACACCCAAAATTCATGGTTCTCTTCTCCCACTTGTTGGAAACCCAAAAACAAGTTTCTTAGCTTGGAGAAAATTGGAAAAATGCAAAAAACGTGGAGGAGAACTCTCAGCTTTCTCATAGGGGAAAAAACGGCCTCCTCAAACCCCAAAATCGTGGTCCCTTCCTTCCCATTTGCGCCAGCAACACCCAAAACGTATTTTGAGTGTGGGGAAGGGAAGAAAATGGTAGCCCAGCCATGGAGGAGAGAGATCAGTGTCTTCCTGTTGCGTGAGGGAGACAAAACTCCATGAGGAGGGGTGATAAATGAAATTCATGGGTGCATAATGGCTTGGGCATGCCTTCCAAGTAAAAAACACACTTTCCAAAAATGGGTGTCCTCCCAAATTTTAATTTGACCTCCATGCCTTTCCCATCCCAAGGAGATAACTTCTTCAACCACTTCTAGATGACTTGGCACAAAAGGACAAAAAAGGCAGTTGACCACTTAATGGGTTTTACCTTAGACATTTGGATTTTCCCCATAGTCTCAAGGTCTAATAATTTCCCCCTCCCTATTCCTTGTGAAATCATGCCCCCATCTCTTTAACATTGCGGCACATAGCTAGTTGTGGTATTTTTATTAATTTGGATTTTACATGATGTCTTAAAACACATTGTTCCTGGCTAGCACATAAACCATCGGCATCGATTTTAATTTCCAAAACATAAAACACTAAACCCATGGTGGGACCTTTGCCTTGAGCTCCACACCATGCTTTAATACAATATTTACATCATATGCAATTTAATACCATGGGATCAAAACCGGGGTGTTACATTCCCCTCCCCTTTCAATAGCATTGTCCTTAGTGCTTTAAAAAACTTTAACAATTGCTACATTGGCACCGCGCTCAGTGCTCTGCAAAATTGAACCAAAAATGGATGTTCCAGTTGCATGGAATCTTCCATCTTCCATGTAGCCTCTTCAGGACCGCAGCGCTTACTCTACACCTTTATCTTTCCAATGGCATGATTTGGAACTCTTCCAAGTCCTTACTTGCATGAATCCGCACACACCACATGATCTTTTTCTGGTCTTGGAGAATCCTTCTCCTCATCTTGGAACATTTCCAGTGTCTTTGGAAACCAGCAATACCTATGCTCAAGCCCCAACCAATGAGTCAATTACCACGTCAGTACTCACAAGATTTACCAAAATCATAGATAAATCACATGCACATGTATATTGACATAAAATCAACAAAAAGTTGTCAAGTGAACCAAATACTCATTTCCATAAGTATCTTCTTTTGGTTCCACAAGTCTCCAACTTGGCTTTATACAACCATGGAACTCACAACCCTACCCCACCCCACACCTTAGTGTGCATTGAAGGGTAGCCAAATTTATGTAAGCCTTGGATCACGTGAAAATACCTCTCAACCAAGGTCTGATAGCTCCATTCTTGAGCCCAATACCTCTTCGGGTGCTTCAATAGCAGTTTTGTTCAAGAGCCTGCACCTCCTCTAGGTACTTACCAAGCTTAGCTGTATAACATCTCTCAACCAAGATCTAGTCAACCCTGCTTCACAACCTAACACCTCCTTGTGTGCTCAATAACAACTCTAGCTTAAGGGCCCAACACCTCCTCCGAGTGCTTACCAATTCTTAGGCGCTTCCTTTCCAAACATCATAATACCTAGGGGTTATTCTCTTCACGGATCCCCCACTCTCGTGACAGTCCCCTTACGGCGTGAATTTGTGTGGAAAGAAGTCTAACCGAATGTCTTACACCCTGGGAATCCCTAGTGATTCATACAGATGCCTAGCTAGCAGGGGGGGAGAAGGTATGTACCCAAGTACATCCTGCTAGAGGATCCATGTACTGCCTGTACATGTTTTCATCATCTCACCTATGTTAAATACACGCATGCAGTTCATATGAGATGTCATCATAAAGATAATTGCAATCATAGGTTTTCAAACCTATTCCAAAGATATCCCTCCGAGAAGCTATGTACACCCTGTACATCCTTTTGAGGACCCATGTACACCCAATACATATTTTCATCATCTCACCTGTGTTACATACAAGCATGCACTTTATATGAGATGTCATCATAAAAATAATTGCAATCATTGGTTTTCAAACCTATTTCCAACACATCCCTCTGAGAAGTTATGTACACCCAGTACATCCTTCCAAGGAGCTATGTACACCCAGTACATCCTTCCGAGGAGTTATGTATCCCAAACACATCCTTCTGAGAAGTTATGTACTCCAAGGGCGTACTTTCACCATATCACCTGGGTCACATACAAGTATGCAGTTTACATGAGATGTCATCATAAAATTTTAATAATATATTTTCAAATCTATTTTCATGCATACATGATTTCCAAATATCAAGCAATCAATAACATTGATAGTCGAAATAAAAATATAAATTCACAATTCTACTTCCTGTAGAAAATCATATTTTTGCAACCATGAGGTCATCCCCATATTGTTTAGCTTTTGCAAGTGGGGAGTACTCATCCCTTACTTATGCTGCCCAAAACCTAGACATCCACATACAACATGTCATCTTGATATAATTTTTAATCATACAAACAATCACAGTTAGTCAATAGGAAACTTCAATCATCAAGTAATGCCAGACAAGCATATCCATGGTTAGCATGATTCAAAACCATCATAGGAGATCACAATCTCCCATAATCAATAGAAAAGCTTGCATTTTGAAGTTTCAAAACCTGTTCTCAGTCATGAGATCCTTCTCATGGCACATGGCAGCTTCCTTCCCTGGATTTCATTGGGCACTACCATGTTGCTATGCTCAGGTCATTATACCTGATTCTTCAGGAATTCCTCATGTGTATGCATATACACACAAGGGCCATTTCCTCATGGAACTAGAAGTTCACATGCATGATTCCTTAGCAAATACATAGACTCAACTTTGCCTGCAAAATATTCTTCAGTGAACTTCCTACAATACCCTCCAAGTCCCACAAAAGATCTTACATCTATTAACTTTCTTGGAGCAGGCCAAATCATCACGGCCTCAATCCTTTTAGGGTCTATAGATATTCCTCTATCTAAGATAATGTGACCCAAACGATGAATTCTATCTTCATAGAAGTCATAGTTTCTCAACCCTACATACACATTAGAGGAAATTTCAGCTCAAAATGGGCCTTTTAACTCTACTTCAAATTCCATGTCATCATGTGTTAGCCAATGAAATTTCTTTAAATTTGAAATACTGTATAGGTCTTAAACACTTTTTTAATATAAATTTGGGGATAGCTATCACTAAAAAAACTACTTTTTTTGTTTGTATTTTTGACATATCTCCCCATGTTTTTACTCAAATTTCGATGGGGAGAGCTTGTTGGATGTGGAATTAAATTCTGCATACAATGAGTACCCACTCGGAATACTTTTGATGGACCATGCTACCCCCAAAAAAGAAATACCTAAAAAAACATGATGATGACATCATCATCATGTTTTTCAGGTATTTCTTATTTTTGGGGTAGTGGAGTCTGTCAAAAGTATGTCGAGTGGTAATTTTTGGATGCAGAATTTAATTCTACATCCAACGAGCTCTCTTGATCGAAATTTGAGTAAAAACATGGGGATATATGTCGAAAATACAAACAAAAAAGTAGTTGTTTTCTTTTCTTCCTGCAAAAATAATAAATAGTATTTTATTATTTTAACTATTATTATTTTTTTTTTTTTAGGAGGCCCATTTTGAGTTGAAATTTCCTCTAATGACTTATGCTTCCTGAGCAATTTCAAAGTCAGCCTCAAATGTTCCACATGTTCTTCCTCATTCTTAGAATAAACAAGAATGCTATCAAGGAAAACAAGAACAAACCTGTCTAGATACTTACTGAAAACATTATTCATGAGGCACATGAATGTAGTTGGTGCATTTGTGAAACCAAATGATACCACTACAACATCATAAGATCCATACCTTGCTTTGAAGGTTGTCTTGTGAACATTTCCATCCTTGACTCTTACTTGATGGTCACCACACCCCAAGTCAAGCTTGGAGAACACCTTTTGATCTTCTCACTTGATCAAAGAGTTCATTGATCCTAGGAAAAGGATACTTGTTCTTCATAATGACCTTATTCAACGATATGAACCAATACATAATCAGAGTGTATCATCTTTCTCTTTCTCAAACCAATCTGGTGCTCCTCACAGGGACACACTTGGCTTGTTATACTTCTTTTTCCACAACTCTTGTAGCTGCATCATCAGCTCTAGCAGTCTGGTGTACTGACCCTGTAGGGTGTCTTGGATACTGGTGCTTTACCTGGCACAAGTTCAATAATGGGATCAAGGTCCCATATTTGGAGGAAACCTTGGAACTTCATCAGGAAAACATCCCTGAACTCCTGCAACACATGAAGGTCCTCCAACCTAGGAGCTTCATTCTCTTCTTCCTCCAAAACATGAGTTGCATACACTCGACAAATTTTCCCACAGAACTTCTTTAGCTGCATTGTTGAAGACTTACTCCTAGAGATCACTTCTGGAATGCCTTTCACAACCTTTAGGTTGCTTCTTCATCCAAGCACTTCAAAGGTCTTGTTGTAACAATCAATTCTCTGTGCTTCCAACCAATCCATTCCAATGAGGACATCATAGGATCCATGCAGCAGAACATTCAGATCTACACAGGTGGATAACCCATCCATGACCAATGAAAATTTCATTACCACCCCACTAACCTTATTGTGGATCCAATGGCTAGTTGAACTGACCATGATATTCTATGCTTTGACTTCCTCAAAGTGCACATCTCACAAGTGCAGGGGTGATATAGTTGTGAGAATATACAAGGTCAATCAAACAGAAACCGTCTACTCAACAACACCATTATCAAAGTATGCAAGTGTCTTCCCTTGCTTCTTCATTTACCTATGGTTAACCTTACAAGGTTCATTCACATGTTATTCATGCAGATATACACAATTAATCAATGTTAAAACCATTGAATTTCTTATCTCCCATTGACTTTCTCAACAACACATTCTTTTGCTGGTATGAACTCTCCCAAGATTTCATGAGGCGTTCAGCTAGTCCTTCTTCTATACCATCTTTTCTAAGATGATGTCATGTGCTGCTTCACAACAGTGAACATATTCCCCTATCAATGGTCCAATTCTTTCTTTTCTCAAAGCATCCATCCTATGCTTCACAACCTGCATAGCTAGATACACCATCTAAATGTGCTTCAATGCCATCTTCGTATGGTGTCCCTTCATCTATAACATAATGATGTTCTGCTTTATAGAAATGTCATTGTACATTTCTTTTTCTTCCTTCATCTTCAACCGACTGTCTCAGGGGGATGATGGGGGTCAAGGGGGCTCAACTTGATCAGTGCAATTTTCAATTTTCCCCCGATCAATGAAACCCACTCGATGTATCGGCTGAAAATGCAAAAGTTTTCTGATGTATCAGCTCCATTTTCCTTTTCCTTCTGACGTGTCGATGAACATCACATGATTCCTTTCGACATCTCCTTCCGCTATGTCGAAAAGATTTTTGACTTTCACCCACTGCGTTGGAAGAATTTTTGACTTTCACCCTCTGCAGGCCTTCCACCGTTGCAGAAAAATTCTTGACTTCCATCCGCTGTTCATCGGCTTGACTCAGCCGACACTCATCGACTGAATTCTCAACTTCCACCCGCCGTGTATCAGCTCGATCCTCAACTTCCACTCACCGTTGCGGCTCCATCCTCAACTTCCACCTGCTACCACACATCGAAAAAGTTTTCAACTTTCATTTGATTTTCCATACTTAGAAAAATTTCTCAAAATTTTTCTTCTTCGTTTCTTCTTCTTCTTCATCTTTCTTTTCCACCGCTATGCAGTGACTTTATTTTCCTTTCTGTACCGCTATGCGTCAAATAAGTTCTCTTTTCTCTGCCACTATGCGTCAGCTCGACTCTTGGAAAACTAGCCATCATGTCAGCTCAATCATTAAAATCCATCCGTCGTTGCAGATCAAACAATCAAACCCGTCCGCTGGAAAACTTGCCAAAACTTCCACCATTGCGGAAATATTTTCAACTTTGTCCTGGCCAAGCCCTCCGCCGATTCCATACTTAGAAAATTTATTCAAAATTTTTCTTCTACGTCCTTTCCCCACCGATATACAACGGCTTTCTTGTCGTCGACAAAATTCAAGCGATTCCATCTGTTGTGTCGGTGACAACCACACAATACAACCACCGAATTGGATCGCCTTTAGCCAACCCAGCCACCACTGCAGCTCATCTTCGGCTTTCTCAGCCACCACACAAAAAGAAGAATGCTCAGCACTTAGAAAAATTTAGGATTTTTTTGCCTGCCTCTTCTTCTTGTTGAGCACAAAGACTGATTCTGCCTCTGTCAGCTATTCAACTTGGCCCATTGAGGCCCACTGTTGAAACCATCACTCTGATACCACACTGTCACGTCCCCACCCCTCATCCCGATGATGGAGAGGATGCGACCAACACACTGCTGTTGTCAAACTGGGCAATTTAGTCCCATGATCATAAACATAAAAATAAAATGCATTAATATAAAAACATACATAGATGCATAATGAAATCTATAGCGGAAGCAAACAAATTTATTTCATTCATGCATTCATCATGTTCCTTTTAATTCATAAACAATTCATTGAAGATATTAAATACACAAGAATACTTATCTGGAAAAGAAGTTGGCTCGCAACTAGCTACATCGCTGCAATGTTACACCCAACCATAGGCCAGCGTGCTCATCAATATCTCAGTATCACTACCACCCCCGAGATGGGTATGATTCCACAAGGCACTAGGGTAATAACCGGCTCACACATAGCCCAAAACCAAAACATCCATAGTCAAGCCAACACACCGTTGGGTTTCATAGATTGTCCAGCCAAGCCAATAAGAAATTAGGCTGTATAGGCTTCTAAGGAAACTAGCCAACAACACATGGGTTTATCCAATCAAGCCACACTTGCATCAAACACACAGTCAACCCATTTAATCAAACACAGTCATACACAATTGTTGGATATGAAAAAAACATTCTTGGGAACCAAGACAAAAATGGAAATTGGGGAAAACAACCCAGCATGAGGAAATACGTTTTTAGGAAATGTTCTTGGGCTTCACAGAGGTAAAAATGACCTCATCAAACCCTCAGACTACGGATCTATTCTCCCATCCACTGGGAATTACCACAAAAATGATATTTTCAATTACAACCAACACAATAAAATGGGGAAAACATCCCTCTGATAGCAATTCGATTTTCCAAAGATGTTTATGGCCCTTACGTGGCCAAAACAAACTCAACAACACCCAAAATTCTTGGGTCTCTTCTCCCACTCCCTGGCAACCCAAAAACGAGTTTCCCAGCTTGGATAAAATAGGAAAAATGTAGAAAAATGTGAAGGAGAACTCTCAGCTTTCTCACAGGGGAAAAAATGGCCTCCTCAAACCCCAAAATCATGGCCCCTTCCTTCCCATTCACCCCAGTAACACCCAAAATGCATTTTGAGTATGGGTAAGCGAAGAAAATGGCAGCCCAACTGTGGCCCGAGAGAGCTCAGTCTCTTCCTGCTATGTGAGGGAGCCAAAAATTCATGAGGGGTGAGAAATGAAAGTCATGGGTGCATAATGGCTTGGGTATACCTTCCCAATATTTTACTTCCCCCACAAGTAAAAAACACACTTTCCAAAAATGGGTGTCCTCCCAAATTCGAATTTGACCTCCATGCCTTTCCCATCCCACGAAGATAACTTCTTCAACCACTTCTAGATGATTGGGCACAAAAGGACAAAAAGGGTAGTTGACCACTTTATGGCCCATGGGTTTTACCTTAGACATTTGGATTTTCCCCATAGGTTCAAGGTTGAATAATCCCCCCCTCCCTATTCTTTGTGAAATTATGCCCCCATCCCTTTAATGTTGCGATGCATAGCTAGTTGTGGTATTTTTACTAATTTTCATTTTACATGATGTCTCAAAACACATTGTTCCTGGCTAGCACATAAACCATCAGCATCAATTTTAATTTCTGAAACATAATACACTAAACCCATGGTGGGCCCTTTTCCTTGAGCTCCACATCATGATTTAATACAATATTTACATCATATGCAATTTAATACCATGGGATCAAAACCGGAGTGTTACAACTACCAGTCAAATGAAATAGCTAGTTGTCAGAGTCGTTGATTTTCAACTAATTACAGGAAAAATGTACAAAATGGGACTGGATGAAATTCTTCATCGATATATCCTTCCGCATGAACATAAAAGAGTGTTGGAAGAGGTGCATGATGGTGTTGCATGAGGACATTATGAATGACATGCAACTTCCAGGAAGATACTTAGAGTTGGATTATGGTGGACAACAATACATGGAGACACAATAGACTATGCTAAGAGCTGCGATATCTATTAAAAAATGGGGAAACCATTACACAAGGATGATATGCCATTGGTACCCCAAGTAAATATACAACCATTTGATAAGTGAGTTGTATACTTCGTAGGACCTATTAACCCATCAAGGAAAAGAACAGGTGCAAGATACATCATCAATGCGATTGACTACCTAACAAGATGGGCTAAGGGAGCGCCAATGAAGGATTGTACAACTACGACAACAACAAGATTCCTTTTTGATAATGTGGTCACCCAATTTGGATGTTTGAAAATACTAATGAGTGATCAAGGTATTCATTTTTACAACCAGACAATCAGAGCGGTGACTGAGGAATTCCAGATACAACACAAAAGAAGTACCCCATATCACCCACAAGAAAATGGAGCAGTCGAAGAATTCAACAATATATTGGTGAAAACACTTACTAATGTATGTAACACAAGTCGCGATGATTGGGATTTGAAAATATCGATGATAATCTCGACCTACAAAACAACATGCAAAATACTGACAGGTCAGACAACATTCAAGTTGGTTTATGGATAAGAAGCAGTAATCCCATGGAATATATTGTCATGATTCCACGTATAGTAGCAGCAACATGGATGAGTGACAAAGGACCAATTGAAGAAAGACTGGCGCATTTAGTACGACTCAAAGAGGATCGCTTCATCGCAGGTTTTTATCAGCAAGTAGAGAAATATCAACAGAAGGAATGGCACGATCACCACGCAAAGAAAAAACATTTTTATTGCGGCGATATGGTTCTCCTTTACTATAGAAAATTTGTGAAGAACCCAGGTAAGCTCTAGATGCATTGGCTTGGTTCTTACATCATAACATTCATTACTGATGGAGGTGCGACACAGTTGCAAAATTTATATGGAACAATTTTACCAAACTGCGTAAATGGAAGCCAGCTAAAGCCCTACCAAGATAGCTCTACGTGACACCACCAAACGAAACCGTGAAAAAAAGGGGGCAAAGGAGAAGTTTCGATAAGATTCAGTTGAAAAACATAATAGAGATGGAAAAAGTAGGTTAGTTGCGACAAAGGGGGGTGATTTTCGACCTCCAAGGGTAGGTCAACTAGTCAAATAGAGCAATAAATGATGCAGTTAAGGCAAGAAGGTTGACGACACAAGTTGGAAACACCCACATTTAATGACCACTATGTGCATTGTATTTCCAAAATCAACGGAGGATTTGTTCAATCAACAAAGGGTATGGAAATGATGCTCCAAGATCCATTAGAGAAATGCTATAAAAGTAGGTCAAGGGGCAAGTTTTGCTCCATTACGCAATCAGAGAACAAGGGTTAGAGAAAAGAGTAGTAGGGTAGAGAATTTACAAAGAAACCATGGCACATATCATTTCGAACATGAGCACATAGGAAACACCAATGGTGATGGCATCCATAGTGGAGGAAAAACTAGAGATTATGTCCACACCAGTACGACCAGTTCAACAGAAGAGAAGTGTCAGTTGACTAATAAATCCATACAAAATACCCAAAAGAACTCATATCTCTACAAGGGTGGCCGCAAGGGGAAAACAACTAGGGTTGACGGTATCAGACATTCTAGGGTACGCACCACCAAGGAAGGAAGGTGTTCCAGCAGTATGGCTTGAAAAAAATACCAAGTATATGATCAAGATGCCAGTGACACCAAAGGGTGTCCACGTGAAAAGCAACATAATGCTGAAAATATAGAAGTTGGAATATAGCGACTGTGACATATTGGCATTCCCGGAATGCATGAGGGGAACGTATGAAGAAATAGTGCATAGCAAAGGAGGTCCAATTGCAAGGGAACCAGCATAGTGGGAATTGGGATTATAGTGGTTGGGTCTCTTGTAAATCATCCACATGCCATAGTTTGGGAAATTCACATAAGTTAATGCATGCGTAAAGAAGTTACTGGACGGATTTCATGGTGGATGTTTATGGCTAGGCACAAAAATGTTGATTATGGTCGATCTGATTTTGCATATCACCAAACTACCCAAGGTAAGAGTCGATACATCGCAATATTTCCAGGGGAAGGCAATGACAAGAAACTGGAAGCAAAGTTAAGAAACAAATACGAGGTCGAAAAGGATTCCATAGCCTATGTGATTGACACAATCAATGATTAGGAGGTCAAAATCATAGTAAAATTGATGACAATAATATCGTAAGGAAGAATCGACCTCATCAATGCACATAGGGGTTATTGCATCTGCATAACAATGCATCGTAGGAGTGTAGATGAATTAGTCTCTCTTTTTGAAGAACGAGTGAATGGAAGATGTGATATCAACACAGGAAACCAATAAGTCATTTACATATTCCTCGCTCTTAATACTGATTGTGTTGGTTGGATGGATGGAACCAATGCATTACTAAGGGAAGGAAACAAAATATGTGAATGTATTCTGAGGAGCATGATACAAAAAATTTTGGGTGCTAAACAAAAAGGAAAGACAAACAACCAAAAATATTCAATTCTATCTCTACTCAAGCGCACTCAGAATGGAACCAGTAAATATCCTGTGACTAATAAAGGAAGTCACGCAGAAGTATCGAAGGATTGCAATACTATCGATAGGACCCCATGCTATATTCATTCAGGTGCGGGCATACCCATAGAAGCATTGGTTGATGACAAAATACAAGCCCAGTGATGAGGAGCTGGATGCCATCATAGAGGAATGGCCCAAGCAATGGAAGGTTTCGGTCAATGACGCCCAATTTTTGGAACTAGAATATGGACCCCCAACAGATATGCCAAAAGACCAAGAAGTTCCCAAGGAGTTAGAAGACAAGGAGAAATTGTAGGATGAATCATCATTGACAACTCCAACGGAGTCGAAGCTCGACAAACAACAAAAAGGAGCAAGGACAAAACACAAGTTCGAGCAAGGTGAGGGGAGTAGAACTGCTGCACTTCCTAAGGAACAAATGAAAAAGTTATTTGAAGCGATAACCATAGTGGTAGATTACTCAACATGCGACTGGATATTTTCATCACGTAACGCAACTACTCCATACACTCGAAAATGTAGTAATTGGGATAAATATACCGCATGAAGGAGCATCACAAAGAGTAGTCGAAGTAGATAGTGGCACAAAGATGAGGCTAGTGCATATCTTACCCATTTCTATAATGACAAGGGATGAAAATTTGGATGCCGAGGGCATGACTCATCAGTGTCGATTTCAATAGGATAATGATGTTTATGCTGGAGCGCATTCATACGTAGTATGTGAGGAAATCAGTGATCGGGAAGAGACAACTCATGATCAGATGGTCCGCTCTAAGTGATAGGTACAAAGCATTGAAGAGGAGCTATAGCGACTAAAAAAAAAGAGGCGATAGACAATGAAAGAACCAAGGCTTTCGAAGATAGGAGACGACTAAAGAATGTAGTTTCTTTGGCATGAGAAGATGCACCTGAAATTAGTCTCGATATGATTGTAGAGGAAAAATCATTGAGATTAGGAAAAGTTATTGCAGACTTAAGAAAAGAGAATGAGGAATTATAGGCCAGGGTGGTACCCAAAACATTGCTTGAACAGATTACAGAAAGGAAGGAGGCGATTGAGGATGTTGTGATAGAGATCCTGGAACTAAAGAAGGCAGATCAGGTGATTGTAGAAGACATCACAAAATTTTGAGGAAGTCTATTTCAGGAAGACCTTTTGAACTAGATTAATGTACAACTTAGCGAAGTAGAAGTGCAACTCGAAGCATTGCAAGGATCGCTCACAATGATGCCCCCTTTAGTGCAAGTAACAAAAGCACCATAATTGAAATAACTACAACATCAGGTCAACAGGGCATGCACATAGAAACAATGAAGAACAATGCACTTGGATGAGCTCCAGAATAAATCAGAACAAGTGGCACTAAAGGCAATGAAAGGAATGACACAACTTAAGACTGAACAAGAGAAATTCTAGGAGATGGGTGTCAAACACCCAACAAAACAAGCGATGGAAGATTGCGCAACAATCAGGATGTCGTCCAAATCAGCTGTCGACCTAGTCAAGGAAAAATATGATGACTTCTAGGTGTAGCTCAATGTACCAGTAGCGTCTAGCTAGGGTGGCTCAAGGGAGAGCCACAAGTTTGTGTTGGGGTCCTGTTCATATGCTTTCCCATAAAAGTAATTGACATTAAACAATATAGAAACCCCAAACTACACAACACATGATTGTGAGCTTATCTATTAGAATGCCCGTCATAATGCTAGGTACTTAAAGGTGCAATGTGGGATTTATCCTCAAACAAAATGGAAATTACCGTTAAGCATTAAATAGCAACAAGAGAAGGATTACTATTCGTAAAAAAACACTCAAATTAGAACAAAAGAAAGTTGAAGAAGAGGAAGCCAAGAAGAGGGAAGAGGATGCTAGGAGGCTAGCACAAGAGGCTGAGAGTTGGTTAAAGAATGAAGAAGAAGAAAGAAAGAAAGCTGTAGAGGAAGCGGAAAAGAAGGAAGAGGAAGAAAGAAAGAAGAAGGAAGATGAAGAGATAAAGAAAAAACAAAAGGAAAGTGAAGGTCTAAGATTAGCAGGAGCTAAGAAAGACCAGTAAACTACTGACCCAATAGATACATAAGAAACACAGGAGCATACCGATCAAGGGCATGGACAAGACAATCCTGACCCTCAAGAGTCTGCTGCAACTTCTAGCAGCACCCAAGAACAGGTTGTTTTTTCTGGATTGAATATGATACCTTTTATGTAAAAGGAAGGAGAAGAGGTCCCTAATTTCAACACCATCTTCTATGACAAGGAGAAGAAGAGGATTGTCAAGAGAACTGAGAAAAAAATCGAAATAAGAGGACAATCAGGTATGATGATTACTGATAAAACTTTGGTGCATGGGACAGATGTAGATCCATGACTGACAGCCAGAGCTGGGGTGGCATTAACCTAGGCCATTGAAGACAATGTGGGTAGACTTATGACAGACCTTGAGCAGTCAAGGAAAAATGTAGCACAATTAAAGGAAACTCTAAAAAGGAGAGGGATGAAGGTAACAAGTTAAAGAGAAAATTTGAGGATATGCATAATGAAGTAAGGGCTTCGAAGATAGAATGCCCAACTCTGCAGGTAAGCAAGATGGCCTTGGAAGTCTCAGTAGAGAAAAATGAAAGGGATGCTTAGAATAGTCTAGCAGAACTACACAAGACGCAGCTGGAGTATCAGGTGTTGAAGACAAATAACAATGACCTCAAAGTATCATATGAAGCTCTGAATGTAGAAAAGGACTAGCTACAGAGCAAAATGGTTGAGTTGGAGGCACAGGAGGTCACCACAGAAGAAATGGAAAAGCAATATCAAGTACAAGTGGCAAGTTTTGAGGGATAGATTGCTTCATTAACAACATCACTGAAGGATGCCAGTGAATAGAAGATTGATATCCGACCGGTGAAGGAGCATGTCCTTGCTCAACGAAGAAGAGTGCACCAAATGCAAATGTCTATTGAAGAAGAAAGGTGTAAGATCTTACAGATAAATAGCAGGTTGGAAGAAATCCTGGACACTACTTCATATTTTGTAGATAGATCTCAGGATATTTTGGAAGTCTTGACAGGAAGAATAGTTTGGTTAGAAACAAGCAAAGAAACCCTTGCAGAACTACCTACTAAAGATCGACATAGCTTAAAGCAAGATTACGACTTATTAGAATTTGCAATAAATACTATAGAGGAATTCAAGAAGACTGTGAAGAAAACAAGAGGATCCTGTACTGAATACTGCAGAAGGGTGCTGGTCACCTACAACAGATGCCAGGTTGCTGCAAAACAAAGACTGGATGCATTACCGGAACATGAGCTGTTCATAGAACAATTACAGAGCAGGTACGAGGAAGATGAGCAAAAAATTCAACAAGTCAAGGATCTAGATGAGCAGATCCTAAAAAATGCAGTAGCTCATTCAGCAGTCAGCATCCATTTACTTGAAGATCAGCTATGTTTGAGTCCAGCAAGAATAGAGGTGGTTAAGAATCAGGCTACAAAATATGAAATAAACATCTGTTTTCTTGAACCTTTAGATTTTGAAAGCATAGCAGCAGAGGCCCAAGCATGGAAAAAGTTCATTAATGATCAAGCGGGGCCCTATTCATAAAGTGCTCTATTAAATTTTTGTTTTAAATGCAATATATTGTATGAGCACTCACTACAGGACGAATTTTGGGAATTGAAATGTTGGGGAATCCCAAGAGTCATTTGGGGGCAGCCCAAAATTTTTGCTTTTTTGTATAAGTATAGGAGAGTTAGATGTAGAGAAGGAATTTTTCCTAGATAGATTTGTGAGAGTGTGATGTAAGAAGAACTATTTCCTTTTTCATAAAGAAATTACAAGTTTCCTGTTGGAGAAAGCTTTGTGGAAGGTTTCAAATGTTGTGCTATGGATTTGTTGAATGTGAACTATTTCGTTTTCAGCTATTATCCATTAATTGTGAGATCGTTCTAACTCTTTGAACCTATCTTCTTGTTATGAATGCGCTCTAGTTTATTCCATGAAATTTCCAATATGAGTAATGAATGTTGTTCATAAACAATTAGCTATATGGTTGTTCATATATCTATAAATGTTCATGTGTTTTGAAATAAGTAACAACTATCTGTGATTTTTCTTAATGCATGCACAAAATACATTACTCATTGATGAATATTAATCTTGCTCCCTAGGGATAGGTTAGATAGTTAGTTTTAGTTTTTTCTTGCTGTGTGCGATTTAGATGCGAGAGAATTAAGACGAGAGGTAAGAACCTGTGCATCACATTGTGACCGCTCCTCGTATTCTCTATCAATCTGCATTTTTAGATAAGCACTTGCATCTCATACTTAAATACAAGAACTAAAAACATACACAGTGGACTGGGCCGTAATCAGTAAAACCTTTTATTTTTGTTACTTGACCTACGGTAGCCAGATCGTAAACTGGACGGATTCCCCATACCAAACAGTAACGGGCTAGTTGGGAATGTTTACTAGGGAGAATCCCTAACAGTTGTTACCTGCGATTTTCCAGGCCTCAACATGTTGGCAAGGGTAAATCCTTTCCGGGTTGATGTTTAAGGATCTTGTGTCGATAGTTGTTGACAACAGTGTGAAGTGAACCCCTGGCAACAGAGTTGTGTGTCAACATATATGTTAGGTCCCATGCTTTAGCTTTCTAGTTCATCAACTATACTTTTTCTCAATGATGATAGTACACTAGGAATTTTATGTTTTCTAGGTTATTTTGATGGGGATTAGTTTAGGATGTATTGGAATCATCACAACCTTACATCAGTCTTAGTTCTTGCATCATATGTTTAATCTTACAAATGATCATTTTGATGGCTACATCCAAGTTACCAAATCTCAACTCCTTCAACATAAATTTTGTCCCATATGTTTCTTCTGGTAATTTTTTGTTTGTCAGCTTACTATGATGCTTTGTACCTATGAATAATTGGAGTACTTTATAGTGGATTTTGATTCCCCAAACCTCTACTTTCATACTTTCATAGCTTCCTCCAATGTCAAGGTGATGGTAACTGACTAGTTGTTCAACACCCAAAATTATTGTTAGGTTAGTGTTCAACAGATAAAGGTGCCATACACACCTATGTCAAGTGGGCCACTTGTCATTAGGACTTATTGTGAGACTTATCTAACATATCCAAAACCTATTGGGAAGAAGACCATTGCATCATATTAGAGTGTTTTCTCCATTTGACCCATATTGCATTTACTGATCTTCTAGGGTGGGGAAGTATCTACCAACTAGTTTCTCTCAAGACTTGTTCCCACTTTATACAATGGATTGGTGCTAGTGACCATAATCGATGCCTAGAATTCTCCCAACTTAAGCATATAATCTGTTCTTTTGTTATGGCTAGATTTTACACAATGTACATGTTCCAAAACCCTTCATGATCTCTATATTATGGATGTCTTTTTTGTTTTTTCTTCTTTCCATGGATTAGTTGTTTTCCTTTTCTACGTGCATTCATGCTAGACCTAAAATAATTGGAAAAATATGTTTTTCTTGCATGAACATCACCATCTCTCTTCTTTCCTTCACTTGTTTAATCACCCTAGCAAATCATTGGCCATTTTCCTCTAGTGTTTACCAATATTTGTGACAGTAGGAACCCATTTTTTAGGTTCATTTTACTCTCAGCATGCCCACCATAAATTGTTTGTGGCAATTCCAAATGTATTTATGTCAATTAAAAAAACCATCAATGTTCATATGCTTTCCCATAAAAGTAATTGACATCAAACAATATAGAAACCCCAAACAACACAACACATGATTGTGAGCTTATCTATTAGAATGCCCATCATAGTGTTAGGTACTTAAAGGTGCAATGTGGGATTTATCCTCAAACAAAATGGAAATTACTGTTAGGCATTAAATAGCAACACGAGAAGGATTAATATTCATAAAAAAAACACTCAAATTACAACAAAAATAATATGAAACATATTTGTAAGTTACTAATCATGTCCAAAATGAATAATAAAAATAGTAGAATGTCTAGAATGAATACTAGAAGTCATAGACATATTAACCCTTATTTTCATTAGCAACGTATTTGAAAAAAATATAATAATACACATTCATAATGTCCACAATAAATGTATTGATATTAGTATCCAAAAACTTGGGTTCTAGGAGAAACCCACTATCCAAGAATAAAGTCCATTTTAATCAACCATGACATTTCTATGGACATCACTCAATTTATAAACATGATACATCATGATATATGATCACTACAACAATTGAACACTAGTCTATTGAATATTTTTTCTATTAAAAAATACCCATATAAATATGAATGTAAAACTTTAATCAACGTGTAAAAACCACAATACACCACTTTATTCTTTCCTTGCATTATCGTTTACCGTTTGAATAATTGCATCGAAGATGCTTTCAATAGACCAGTTTGAGTGAAAAGTGTAATTCTCTAATTGCATGGAGTTGACATGTGACACTTCAATAAAATAATAAAATATTAAGTAAATAAAAAATGTACGATGTTGGGCATAACTTGAAACCTAAAAGTGGAGTTGACACATGGCACTTTAATAAAATATTTCAATGTCAACCCTAATCTAAAATTCAAAACCATATTCTAATTAATTAAAACTAAAGAAATTAATGGAACTTATATACTTTTTCTATGCGGTTTAAACCATGATTTACATATGAGGGATTTGAGCACATAATAGGGATTTACATATCAAATAAGTATAGATATATCTTAGCTCTAGGTTTACCAAGTGCCTAGATAGATCAAATCCATCGAAGTGTAAACTTAAGTGTAACATTTGAGGAATAGTTTGCACCTCAGAGGATTTGATCCCTCTCGGCGCTAGGTAGATCCAAAGCTCAGACAAATCTATATTGGAATAACGACATGAATATTCATAAATACAAAATTAAAATGTAACCAACCATAATAGATAGCCTTATATATGGATATGATACAACCGTTGATTAAAGCTTATATAGCTAAGCACTCACTCTTTAGAAATACAAAAAAAATGGATAACCTTATTAAAGGTTCCACGAAAAGTGATGACATTATTAATAAAATCGAGACATGTGATCTTTTTTCTCATTGTAGTAAACCCTAAACAACCAATGAAAAATTTGTATTTTATTCCTCAATTTCCATATATAGGGCTATCCATGGTATATCTATAGGTAACAAAGAAACAAAAGGAGATTCTACATGTCCACTAATATAAGATTGATACATTAAATAATTAGTTCAATGGATTTGTGTACACAAGTATATATTTATGAAGCCCCATTAAAGTGTGAACATAGATTTTATGACCATAGATCTACTATAGAATCCATGTTTCATGTATCAATTTTGGTGGTAGAATCCCAAGCCTTGGAAATTTGGCATAGAGAAACCATCTAAGTTCATAATGAGTTTGGAGCAATCAACATTAAGAATTTCCCTTGAATTTAGCAAAAATCTACAATAAGTTTTCCTAATTATCGTGCTAGAAGACACATGGCAAGTTCTAAAGGAAATGTTGATACATCTCTCATACATATTCAATATGTAATGAGTCGTGAACGAAGCTAAGGTAGGAAAACTTTAAACATTATTTTGGGATGATCAACAAGAAACTTGATGTGATTATCTCTCTATTAATTATCATATGTACTATTTTGTATTTGTTGACAAATAGCCAGTCGACATGGGTTCACCTATAGATCTATCGATACCCTTCGACATGATCTCCCTAAACACTGACCCGGATAGGTTTTACCTTGTCGAGCAACAACTGTGAAGTAGATGCAGTCTCACCCGAGATGCCTAAGGGAGGGTTGCAAGAACCACGTCGATGAATTTTATAGTGTTCCTATTCTATCACAATTTCATTCAGAGATCCAAGGTTTAAGTGCATCAATCGCAACATTCACTTATCATTATTAGCTTTTTACATCACATCTACGAGATTCATGTTAACCTAACAAAGACATCAACATGTATTAACCCCGTGATCACCGCAAGACTTCGCATCATTCGAATTCAGATGGGAAAAATCATAGATCACACCATTGCAGATTCAACACAGAAAGAGACAAGAATTCCATCGTCAATATTCCTCTTATATTATCTTCAAAGATCACAGAACATTCCTTGGTCGAAAGCCTCAGACCAAAACACATTCATCCGCAGATCAATCGATCGCAAAACAAACTATCATCTGATGATACCATTCGAGACCACTATCAATGATGAGATCCGATGGAAAGATTAAGACTAAGATCAAGCTTCGATAAGATTATCCAAAGATCCTACTTCAAAGACTATTTATACGCTTACGCCGTTACAAAAAGGTCCACATGGGACGACTCTCTAACTAACTTGGACCAAAACTTCTAACTAATTCGACCAAGCCAACCACACTTGTCGATATCTTTCTCCTGCTTTGTTTGACTTCGCCACTTGTTGATGTCTTCTTTGTCACACCTTGTGTACCTGATCCCCTTGCCAATAGTATTAGACTATAAATACTTAATATATATTAAATTTTTATATAACATTTTTTCTAAGATTGAATGATTTTACTCAATAAATGTCTTAAAATTACATTGATGAACGTTAAATAAATAACTTTTATGTAAAAAATACTTTAATACCAAACTCATTCACCATTTATCCTACACCTCCTAACTTATCTATACAAAACCATTAAATACATCATATTTTTAAGTTTATAATATATTAATATATTAAATTATCACTTTAAAAAAAATGTATTACCTAGTATTTTTATAAAGTATCATTATGAAAAGTCGAAGAAACCGAATATGTAACCAAATGTTTTGGACCTGACCAAAAATTCATGAACAACATGCACCTGACAGTTTTGCATTAATACAGCACATCTTTAAGAAAAAAATTATATATCGCCCCGGCCGTGATGATCTCAAGTCCCAGGTTACACTTCGATCAATGCAATACTCCGAGTTGATTATCGATGACTGCCTTACGTGTGTATAAGCTTACCATCTGTTAAAACTGGTAGCAGCTCTGAACACTGACATGAAATAAGACAATATGGTTGCACGCATCACAAGAAAATGGTCACGAGCAAACAACACTTCATTTCCCTTGAGAAACAAAAGAAGGCAGTCGCTGATATTATCTATAAAACAGCAAATATTTGGGATAAGTGAAAACAAAAGAAGGCAGTCGCTGATATTATCTATAAAGCAGCAAATATTTGGGATAAGGGGAGTGAGTGTTGTGGAAGCTCAGGGTTGAATCTCTGTTTTAACAATATTGGTTAAATTGTATTTTTACATACTTTTAAATTTAAAAAATTAAGTTAATTAACTATAAATATAGGAAAAATATATATTTGAGTAATTGTTATGATAAAAATTTAATAACAACCTGGAATATAAAAGAGGATAAATTTGGTGAGAAAAAGTAAATATTTGAGTAATTGATATGATATAAATTTAATAAGAACTGAAAATATAAAAAAAAAATTTGAGTTAAGCCTTCAGGGTTGGTATTGTGCTTCTTTGGACTGTGTCTAAGGCTCTTTTGAAGAAAGTGCAAGTTTAGAAGAAAGTGCAAGTGTGTTTGTGCAGGCCTCTCACAAATAGGAAGAGGCTATTTGCAGTATTGATATTAGGTATCATCTTTGTCTAATTGCTACTTTGATTCTTATAAATATCAAGAAACTGCTCTTCTTTTTCTGAAAAAAAAAACAAATAAGCTGTATCATAAAACAGGTAAGTATTTGACTAATAGATATGTTACATACATAAATGTGATAGTCTGGCATGTACCTGATATATATTCTCATAAATATTTGAAACCTATTTATATAATGGAATAAGATAAATATAATGACCAGTGGATATACAGGCGTTAATAAAAATGACATGAAATCAGTTGTTTCATAATTTTTCAAGATTTTGGGTTGTCTTTGGAAAATCTCATACTCCAGTGCGTGGAAGAATTATAGCCTTATGACTTTGGAACATTAAAAATTTTACTACATTTCTTACTTTGAACTTTAAATGATTTTATCATACATTTAAGAAAAATATTGAGTTGTATAAACGTTATCATGTCAGACTGGAAGCAACATCTCACATAAAAGTTAGATTCTGATGGAAAGATACAGGAGGAAAATTTATTTAGTGAGTTGTACCATTAAACAGGTAAGAATTTGAGTAATGGATATGGTTGGCTGTGACAAAGTTTTCTGGCATCAGACTAAAGCAACATGTCACATAAACGTTATTGTCTTACCTGTACGTGAAACAGTAATCCCCACAAACATTTGAAATCTATCTTCAAATATACAGAGAGGTACATAGATATATGTACCGTCGCATGTGAGCATACACAGCTTTAATGGACAGCAGCTCGGTGCTGGTCCTGTTTTACAATCATATATTTCTAGAATTTTAGAATGTTTTATGATTATTATTAGTATAGCTATTTAATTTGTATTAGGATTGGGTAGGTTTATATTATTATTATTACTAATACAGCCACTTAATTTGTAGCTGGTAAACATTTATAGGTTATAAGTTAAATGTTACTAATAAGTTATCAACTAACACATCCACATAATTTGTAGTTGGATAAAGTTTAATGGAATGGAAGAGAGTTTGGAAATATTTTTTTAATCCTCATTATAATCATAGACATTCTTCATTTTATCCATTTATCAACTATGAGTTATTTTTTATATTTTTTTTCTACGAGTTATCCATTCATGAGCTTTTCCAATTTTTAACTACTGCCATAGAATCCATCTCGAGAATACATTTGTCTCATCCTAGTCCATAGATGAAAAAGTATAGGCCATAGTCCACCCCAAATATCAAATAAACGCTTCTATAGACCTAATTGAGTTATTTATCACAAAGTGTGACTTATCCATGCATTAGGTAAGAGTTATCCATGTATGAGCTACCACTTATCCATGTTATTTTTATATATTTTTTTATAATTGTTTATTTTTGAATTTGGAAGAACTGCCATACAGTGAATTTGGACAATACACTTGTCTCATACGGTGCAATATAGAAAAAGGGTAACTTGTGGCTGGTGAATACCTATAGGTCACAAGTGAAGTATCACTAAGTGTTCTCCCATTCTTCTAGTAAAATGAGTTATTAGATATAATTAATATTTGGTAAATAAGTTTGCCTAATAAACTAGCACAACCACAAGTAAAACACGTGTAACTGTTAAATGCTCATAAACATAACCAACTTTAATAAACAAAAAGAAAAAATCTGATATGAATAAACAAAAACAAATTGTTATCCATTTAAATCTTAAATCTTAATCAAGATACATTTAAGCATAACAAAATTCTAAGACCATAAAATAAATCCTTTAAATCAAATTAATCTTATTAATCTACTCAAGATACATTTAAGCATAACAAAATTCTAAAACCATAAAATAAATCCTTTAAATCAAATTAATCTTATTAATCTACTCAAGCAAATCCAAAATATGAAATAATACATACTCGAAGCTTCCCAATTCCATTCTTGGAATACATATAGTAAACCAGACCGGGCAACAAGACTTTAATATAAATCGTTTACAATTATCTTGAAATTCCATTCTTGGAATACATATATCGTTTACAATTAGCTTGAAATTCCATTCTTGGAATACATATCGTAAACCAGACCGGGCAACAAGATTTTATTATATATCGTTTTACAATTAGCTTGCTGGGCATTTATGTTCAACGAAAATGAGACGAATAACTACATGATACCGACAAAATGCATCTGTCAGGTCTTGACAACTCTACAGTTTATCCTGATAGTTCCTTGTTTACCAGTGAGTACACCCAAGTTCCCCATTTTAACAATGGACTGAGCGAACTGCTGGCTGAAATTCAGAGGACGGTTTGGTGACGATCCTGCGTAGCTCCTCACAAAGTTAGTGGTAGTGGCGTCCTCGAACAGCTGCTGATCAATTAGCAGGATCCCTCTCCGGGCCGCAATCTGCTTGAAGAAACTGTTATCGAAAACAGAGGGAGTTCCCTGATCCAGATTTATCGGGGGATCTGCAGAGCTTCCGGAGGCAGGATCTGGGCATGTAGTCTTCAACTTTGTTACAAGAGCTGGATCCATGGTTGGGTCTGCCTTGCCCGTTCCCAGAAAGTTGTACAGCCTGTCGCTAAAGAAACTGCAATGTGTAATGCCTACGGTGTGTGCACCTGATTGTGTGAAAGGATAAAAGAATCTGAGTATGGATGTTTTATAGTAGCTGTTAGACATTAGACATTGTATCATTGTTTTTTGGATTTAAAAGTGTTGTAGTTTTGTAAGCCAAGTTTTGACTGGACACTTTACTCATTTTCAAAAAATTGCAATTAAACAGTTCCAAGATTTGTTTTATACTCATTTTTTGAGTATTAAACAGTTCCAAGATTTGTTTTATGGATTTCTACAATGTTGTAGTTTTGTAAGCTAAGTTTTGAGTTGACAGTTTACTCATTTTCAAGAAATCACAACTAAACAGCTCGAAAATGGATAAAGTGTTCACTCTTCCAAAACCACAACACAGTGAAAAACAATGTTTAGGTTTTTGGTTTTTTTTAATTGTGTCTCCGTTTTGTAAGTAAAATTCTAACTAAACACTCCACTGATCTTCAAAAAATTATAATAACAGCTAGAATGTACACTCTTACAAAACTACAACACAATGAAAACCCAAAATCCAAAAATGACACATAATAAAAGAAATAGCATTCCATGTAATTAGTATTTTTTGTGTGGTGGAGAGTTAAACCTAATAGGGTAACCAAATCTTGAACAGAGAGACCCTTCGAAGCAAAGGCAGCAGAGGATTGTATGGGACTGTCGTTGGGATCCGGAAGTGTATTCGCGTCATTCACTTTGGACTGTATACCATCTCTTCTTCCAGTGGGAACATCATAAGGCGGTCCACCAGCCTGCTCATAACACACCATATCAGTTAATCAACAATACAATCATATTAAAAATATCAACCTTTAAATACTATTATAGTATTTTTAGGAGTTTTTTAATTAGTAACTATTTTGATTTTTTAGCTGATTTTTAGTTTAAATGTGGTGAATTTAATTTACAAAATTTTGTAAGTTTTGTTATTATTAGGAGATTTTTAAGTACAGAAATGAAATCAAGTAACACCAAAAAAACCTCCAAATACCCTATAAGATCTACCCGGTTTTGGAAATTCCATAAAGATTCATACAAAAACCGATAATAAAGAGATAATCCTCCCCTAGTTACACAACTCGCTATATTTCTGAAATTTCTTAACAGGATTCGAACGTGAGACTGAATGCAGTTACCAGGGCCACAGCATCTCTTGTAGCCAGAGCGATAATGTCAGCACAGGATACTGTGCTGGGACATACAGCTTCCAAGACCTTCTTTATCTCGTCAATGAATTCAAATCCTCTAACAGTCTGATTGGGTCCTGCCTCCTTCTCTGCTTGATTTCCTGGAGTGGAATCTACCAGCAGGGATGCGTCACACCCCTGAAACAAGTTCAGGCGCACAGAACAAATACAAAAATAAAAAAGGCTATTGTGAATTCTTAAATATCTATCATGGAAATATAAGTAAATTGCTTATAAGCTAATATCGGAGGAACATCTTCTTAATTTGTTTATTCTTACTTTGACGAAGCAATCGTGAAAATGCATTCGAAGAAGCGCAGGCACAATGGTCTTATCGGTGCTGAATTTCTTCTTTACCCTCAGCTGCACAAGTTTCTCTGCGCTTGGGCAAGTCTGTTTGTAGAATCCCACAATAGTGCCTTGTGCATCGGCTGGCACTAAATTACATAATATTGCCATGACCACCATGAATCTCAGAGCTGTACTAACTCTTCCAATCCGAACCATCCTCTTGGCATCAGCAAATCAAACTTTGCTATTCTACAATGGCAATGGCACTGGAAATGGAATCAACAAGAGCTAGATTAGACTAGATTGCCCATATATCTTTTCAATATAAACTCTCATTTGGAACCACGATTATATATAGTTGTTTTGAAAAAGCTGCTTCTAGAACTGAAACCATACAATGCTTGAATCAAAACTACTAATCAATCCATACAGTGCTTGAATCAAAACAACTAATGGGAAAAATGGGCAAGTGGCCACTTAACCACACTTCATCTATCTTTTAAGGGTTATTCCATGCATGTATCTATGATGTGAAAAGACCATCATTAGTTATCCCTTTGCCTCAGCCATAGTTGGTCATATTATTGGAACACACTGTGTGGAATTGTGATATGATTTTGTTTGGAACATACTGTGTGGATTTGTAATATGATCAGCATAGATTTATCTAAAAGCTGATGAAACAGGGAAGTATCTAATTTCTTGAGGTGTTATTTTTTAATAACATTTTATTTGGACCTACATTTTTATTTTATGAGTGAATATAGGTTTTTTTAATTATTTTTTATTGTATGAGCCTACTTAAAAAATTTAATTACTTTTTATTTTTGATACATAACATGAGTTCCTATCCCCCATATTGGGTTGAAAGCACCTCGCTACTCTCTATGCACATAAAGTTAGTTCATTACATGTAGCCTTGTAGCCTTCTTTGTGCAAAAATGCCATTTTTTAGTGGGAGAGTGAAAAAATTATCTTTCCTAATTGATTTGATTTATTTAGTTTATATAATTTGGAATTAAGTAAAATTATAATTTTTTATTATTAAATTGTATTTAAAATTTTGAATTGATAAAAAGATTTTGAGTTTTGAGATATTTTTATTACATTTAAATTATGCCATATTAATAGCTCATATTACAACTATAATAATATTTTTAAAATTTTCACAAATTTATCTAAAAAGAAATCCAAATTTTAATATTTAAAAATTAAATTAAATTTGTTATTCAAACAACTTGAATTAAAGATGATATTTATAATCACTAATAATTCAATGAAAATATCCAAAAACACTATCAAAATTAACATATCTTTATGACATAAGATTATAGAAACCAAGTTCAAAAAGAGACAAGAGGTCCATATATTACACAACCCCATCCACATGGCATCATACATAATATTGCTAGTATGTTATACAAGTAAAACTAAAGAGACAATACCAAACAAAAGTTTTAAACTCTAAACCAAGATTCAAGCGTTACAATCTAGAAAGGCCTGTTGGTCAAAGCTAGTAAAAATGGAGAAAATCTTTAGACACAACATGATGATGGTCAATTCTCCCTAGCTCATTAGGTTAAGGTGTGGGTCTTGTGAGCTTGCTAGTCGGGTTCAATTCTCCTTATGATTTCTTAGACAAAAGACCACTCTCACAAGTCATGAAGATTCTAGCAAAAAAAAACACATAATAACCCTAAATTTATTCTAAAAAAGGATGTCCTTCTTGTTTACTAGAGAAGAAATACCTTTATAATAAGAGTCTCCCAACAATTGTTCTCTTTTGTTGGAACCTTCCCCATATCGTTTGTGCATGAATGTTTCCACAATGTTAAGTCATTGTGTGTAAGTATATGTATTTGCATTCTGTAAAATTTTAGAAGTGATCGACGCATTTCAGATGGACCCTCCACCCATCATCAGGATCAATCGAAGATATGGCACAATAGAAAAGAAGAGGATAGTGGAGTCGCCATTATTTTCTTCAATTTTAATCTACGCTTCTCAAAGACCCAAGTCTCCTTGAGACAATCTTCTCCACAGACATGAAAAAATTCTGCATGAATTTCCACATAGTGCAAATCCATAAACTTACATACAACATAAAGAATAACACTCTTTCTTTAAATATTTTCCATGACATAAATTTATATATATATAAGTTTTCGATTTTATCAAAAATATATTGGAAGATTCTTTTTCAATCTTATATAAATTATTGTTTAATGGTTCAATTATTTTATGATTTGGTTTTATATACAAACATAAAGAACAATCAAATCCCCATAATTACTAATTTATATTAGTAGCACGGAGCAACCATTCTCCATATTATATTATTTATGATGACATTATTTTAATGAAAATGAGAAGACAAGACCGAGATTATGATTTGTGTGAAATATAAAAGGTATATTCTCTTCATCTCGAAAAGTTACAGTGACCTCGATCTTTTGCCTTTAATAATGTTGTTGTGGACCCAATTTCCTTGTAAAGTATAGACTATGCCTTTAGTGACGTCATTCTTGTTATTAAAGCAAGTTATTGATTCTTTTTCCTATTTTTTTAATTTTTTTTCCTTCGCTAATTGACTTTAAGATCACATGTTTTCTCTTTGGAGAAGGGGAGATTCTCATCACATGTTTCTCTTTTTGAAATTGGAGAAAAAAAAGCCTTCTAAATAACTTTAATGTATCCTTTGCATAAATGATTCGATGTTTTCAATTTTTTTTACTTAAAAGTAGTTTATAATATGTATTGGCATGATTAAATAGAATATATGGCATGAGTTGTATCCAACATGGAAGGTCATGGAAAAAACGAACGACTTTTGCACATGTACGAATACATGGCAATGTTAAAGAATGTGACACTCTAATTTTAATCTTCAAGAATGTGATAATGTGATGCATGAATTTTATGCTAAGGGTGTATGGTTAATTGAAAAGAATGGAACCATTGGATTTTTTTTATCAATCTTCAAGAATGTGATACATGAATTTTATGTCAAGGGTGTATGGTTAATTGAAAAGAATGGAACCATTGGATTTTTTTTATCTATATCATTAGATTTTAGAATTTATTTTTGATTGCATATATAGATTGAATTTGTGTAATAATAACACTGCATATATGGATTGAATTTGTGTAATAATAACACTTTATGCATAGAACTTTGGCTTTTAAGGGTGGATTTGAATAAAGGAAGTTGGAAAATTAGATCACAAAAAATTTCTACATTTTTTACTTACTTTTGAAATGCCATGTTTTTAATAAGTTAATTTGGTAATTTTATAAGTATATGTCCAACAAAATATAAATATAGGAAATAATATTTGTGGAGTTAAATTAGATTATTAATTGGATAAAATAAATATATTATGATAATTTATATAGAAAATGCTCAATTTAGTGTTCAAATTTTTTGTGATACTTTTTTTTGGGAGTTGATTTTGACTGTAATGACTAACTAGATTATGTAATTATGGTCATACCTTGATTCTATGTAATAGCATGTGTTGGCATTTCTCCCATTGGATGTAGCCTTTAACAATGGTGAACCACTAGTTAAAAAAAGCTAAATAGATAATGCATTTTTTTTTAAGTCTACTTATCTATTTCGTTTGTTCTAAATTAAAAAAATGGGGTAGTTCATTTTTTTTCAAGTTTTTAGATTATGTATTTTTAAAGATATTGGGTATTCATTTAATCATTTTTTAAAAAGACTACATAATAATATAATAATACAAATATAATGTCGTAGCTTAATAGGCATTCTCGATATATTAATTATACAGAAATTTGAATAAACATGTTGTGCATTATAACCATATAGCACATCGTCGCATAATTATTTCTATAAATTTATTTTTATGATCATTCAATTTGTAACATCCTTCAAGTAATTTTCACAAGGCCTCATGTGGAATGAAATGTTATAACTTTCATTATTCTTGCGAGTTTATTGATTGTTTCAGTTATTTGATCAAACATGTAAGTCTTAATATAATGTATATATCGAGAACAATATTGGGTACCTAAGGAGGTACCCAAGGGGATAATGAATGTAATGTGTCTAGGCCTACTCAATAGTTGGTGGATAATAAATATGCACATTGGGATGTTAAAAAAAGTAATATAATAATAAAGGGTAGCTACCATAGGAATACGCATGATAGTATAAATACACACAAGTATCATTGTCTTGGGTAAGTTGAAAATTGGAAGTTGGATGTTGGTTGTGATTGTTGTAGCAAGCATGGCTTGTGGACTGATTTCTTCCATAAGGAATAGTAAATGGTGTTACCCTACCTTAAGGATCTTCTCTAGAATATTGTGTTCATTACCTTGTTATCTATTGTTTGGACACATTCATATTATATTCATTATCCCCATATTACATTTATTATCCTTTGTGTAACTTCCTAGGTACCTCATATTATCCTCCCTAGGTGGATTACATTCCACTCGACTTCATTCATCCTTGAAACATGAGAGGAATATATACAATATGGTCTACTAAGCAATGGAACCAACTAGTACTCAGAACTTTCATACATCCATCCTAGTGAAATGTAGTCATGGGGTCCACTACTTCCTTGCCACCTTAATGTTGAATTAGATTGCTCCTTTGGTTCCATGTTGTTGCTATGCTACTTTCTATCTCCATGCATTAATTTTAGTCATCCATGTGTCTCCATACTAGTTTCCTTTTATGTTCCTTGTTTGTTGTTGATCCCAGCCATGCCTTAATGAATATTGTTTCTCATGATGGTATAAGTTGTGATATTCAAAATATTGTTTCTATTAAATTTGTTCTTTCTTTAACCTCGAAACATATATCTTTGTAAATTCTAGCTTCTTCATTTTGACGTCCTTCAAGGGATTTTCTTCATGTGGTTCTATGCATTTTTCATCTTTTGATTTAGCCTCAAAATAGTCAATTGATGAGTCAGTATATGTTGCAAAAAAATCTTCATGTGTGGTCCCTTTAGCAAGATAAACATCATGCAATGTGATTTTATTTTCTTTTCCCAAAGCTTCAAAACTATTTTCCCCTTTAATATTAGTTGTACTAACTAGGCCCATCCATGGATATCCCAAAGCGATATCCACATCATTCACATCTATTACATGAAAATATCAATGCAACACATACTTCTCTATGATAGTATTCTAGAACTTTTAAAATTTTGAAAAATTTCACCCTCAACTCGTGTGCTTTGAATATCCTTTGGAAGGATTTGCAATCATTTAACCAAGTTAGCAATGATGAAATTAGATTTCAATTACGGTTTATACAAACAAAGACCTTATCTAGATAAATACATCCATGAACATGTAATTGTAAGTTGTCACATGAAATTAAACCATTTTTGTCTTTTTATCTTTCTTCACATCAAGAGGCTACTTGTCTAAAAGTACTTGTTCATATGCTTCATAAGAAAGTTTTAATAGCTCTGTAAAGAAAAGTGTTTGACCCTAGTATATAGATGCTTGATTTCTTAGATGTCTGTATAGGCGACTTTTCCAAAGGGACACATTTTGTTTGTAATATGCAATGTAATTTTAAATATATGACCATCATATTTTCCTATAAAATATATTTTTCTTGGAATAAAACCCACGACCAAAACTATAACTTATCATTCAATGTGGTTTGATATGACAAATTCAAAATGGTCATAACTTCATAAATATTGCTCAACATTGATATTATGACTACATATGACATGTCAATTCTCCATCTACTGGAGGTGGTTTGATGGAAATATGGATGATCTATCAAACTCTATTTGATATGCAATCCATGCAGTTGACATTTCAAAAAACCTAAAATAACTAATTTTAAATCAACAATAACTCCATTTTTTGGACTCCAACTTAGATGATTGTTTTTTTTTTAAATAAGTTTTTTTAGATAAGAACTTATATATGAAACTATTTTCTTCGTATTCTGTAAAAAAAATTTCAAAAATTGATATGGATACTACTTTCCTCTAGGTAAAATTCTAAGGATCTATAATTTTCTTAAACTGCAGAAACCTTGGCAAATTTTACTAATTCTTAAATTTCCAACCATAAAAAGTTTGGTGATATTTTTGTAAAAATATTGAAATTTTTAATGATTTTATATAATTTGTGTTAACATTAAAAAAATGTTCACATTTCTCATCCGCTAGCTACACCATGTCATTACATCATGGCCACTTTCCATTTCCAACACTTGGGCCTTCAGATGCCCCAAATCCCAAAGTTGAAGATTAAATTCTCCCATAATTATTATTTTGGATATTTCCTATTTCCATAAAAGAGGAAAATTGACATATTCCCTAAAAAATTCAAAAAACAAATAGGAAAAAGAAAAAATCACCCAAAAAAGGGGAAAATACCCACCAAAAATGGAAAATCCCCAAAAGAGGAAAATTTCCCCAAAATTCAAAAGAGAGGTGGGAAAAACCTAATTGCTATCCAAATACCAAGGGTCAATACCATTGGTCAATAGAAATGGCCATTTTTCTTATATATTGAATGTGAATCTCCCTCAATACATAGATATTTCTCCATACATTTTCCATACTATTACTTTGCCAAAATCTCCATTGAGACCTTGAATCCCCTTTGAGCATTCTAGTTTCACCTTCCTTGTAGATTTTTCGCCTTGTTATGTGTGGTTGGAGAACATAGGGTTGCTTGGAGACTAGAGAATTATACGTCATACAGCTGTGAGGGCCCCTGCCACCATTATTTTGAGGTATTCATTGCAGGTACATTTAAATCCCATTTTTCGCATATTACAAAAACCAAAATCATTCTTTCATTTACCCATTGTTTATTGAAGAATGTTGACAATGTTAGATTAGGTTTAATTATGCTCATGCTTTGCTTAGTTTTTACTTATGTCATTCACCGTATTTATCTTGTTAATTTTTATTTCCATTTTTAAACTCTAGTTAGGTTTCTATAAACCTTAGTAGGTTCCTTTTGGCATATTTTAGTGTGAAAACACCAACGGCAGTTGTTGGAAACCACAATGGGTTCAATCTCTATTGATTTGTGGTTTGTTTGACAATATTTTCCAAGTTCTCTTTAGTTTTTGTTTTCATCTTATTCTTTCCAACTCACTATGCTTTCAGACTATTTTTCACTATTTGACAATTCTAGATCTAAAAACTGGCCCGAACCTTCTAGTCTGGCCCTTGCGAGCACTTCTTTTTTGAAAAAAATATTTCCAACTGAGATCATGCCTATTTGTACAATAAGGGAGAACCATGTTGCTCATGTTTCCCTATATTGAGAAATTGAATTTATCCAAACCTCTCGATAAAGGATATCTACTTGTTTAGGAATGGGTCTCCCTAGTTTGCCAAGTTAGAGTGAACCAAGTCACTCTATCCTTTTTATGAGAAACCATGTCACTTGAAAAACCTCAGTAAGGGAGACTTGAGTTTTCCATAATCGATTTCCTTGTTTTCCCAGTAAGAGCAACTGAGCTACTTTGTCTTTCTTGTTATAAGTGACCTTCCCAAACCCCTCAATAAGTGTGACCTAATATTTTTTTAGCTTTTTATGTTCCTGTCGCAACTGTTTTTCAATTGTGTGAGTCCTATGATGCTTTTGTTCCTTCAATAGGCGTGATCTGAAATTGTTTTTCCTTTTCTGAGTTGTTTCTAACCCTATGAACACTCTTCCCAACCACTTTCCTTTGCAAATTGCTCTGATTTTTCCACTCGTATTTGTTCATAGTTCCCTTTTTATCAATACTTATGTTCATTTGCTAGTTGTAGGTATCTTTAGATCATCCTTTGTGGAATCCCTGTAGTGAAGAAAATCTTATGGTTGAGTATTTGTTTCATTTTTGGGTAATTTTCACATCTAGTAGGACTGTATTTTTTCCCTTTCAACAAGTTTTGTGTTGAAAAGTCATTTCTTCCTTTTTCTTTTGAAAATAAAATGCTTAGCTTCAATTGGAATGGTTTACTAAAGACAAAGTTTTTTACTTTGTGTTGTTGTCATTTCCACTGAGCAATTTTTTTTTAAATTTATATCCGGATACACACCACATGTGCACACATCTCACATCTTAAAATTAAATGCTTGGCTAATGACCCCAAGATCATCCTTAAAATTAGCCAACTCAACAAATCTTAACCTCACTTGAGGACAAAACAAAATTGTAGTTAGGTTTGGATATCGGGAATAGTCATTCAAATAATTACCTTTTGTCATTTACATATGAGACATAGAAGTTGTCCTTTTAAGGTAGAAAAAACCTCTAGCATTTGTGGACACGGTTGAGCCCGATTTATGGGGGGGGTTCTCGCCTGATGAGGGAAAGTGGCAAGGCTAGAACCAAATGGTTGGGTGGAATTCCACTCTCCATTTAATGTTGTAGATCATCCATATCATTGTGTTCAAACTGAAGCTGTAGGTAACCTTTCCTAACGTGTCCTAAACAAAGTAATCCATAATCCTTTATTTTAGGGTTTGTTTACTCAGGATCCCTCTTGAGAGTGGGATATACCTGATCCATATTTGTCCTACATTTCCTTTTTCTGGTTGTGGATTTCATCATCCTGTAGGGGAAACAATTTTTGAGTCCTAGGATGATTTTGTTCCTTGAATAGGTGCGATCTACAACTGTTTTTCCTTTTCTGAGTTGTTTCCAACCCTATGAACACTCTTCCCAACCTCTTTCCTTTGCAAACCACTCTAATTTTTTCACTCTTATTTGTGCATAGTGCCCTTTTTATTATGTTTGTGTTCTTTTGCTAGCTGTAGGTATCTTTAGACCGACCTTTGTGGAATCCTTGTAGTGAATAAAATCTTATGTATTTGTTTCATTTTTGGGTAATTTCCACATCTAGTAGGACTATATTTTTTCCCTTTTAGCAAGTTTTGTGTTGAAAATTCATTTCTTTCTTTTTCTTTCAAAATTAAACACTTAGCCTCAATTGGAATAGTTTATTAAAGACAAAAAATTTTACTTAGTGTTGTTGTCATTTCCACTGACTCATTTATCTTTTCAAATTTATATCCGGGTACACATCACATGTTCACACATCTCACACCTTAAAATTAAATTCTTGGTTAATGACCCTAAGCTCATCCTTAAAATTAACCTTAACTCAACAAATCTTAACCTCACTTGAGGACAAAAAAAAATTGTAGTTAGGTTAGGAGACTGGGAATAGTCATCCAAATAATTGTCTTTTTTCATTTACATATGAGACATAAAAGTTGCCATTGTAAGATAGAAAAATACTTTAGTATTTGTGGACACGATTGAGCTCGATTTATGGGGGGTGGATCTCGCTTGACGAGGGAAATTGGAAAGACTAGAACTGAATGGTTGGGTGGAATTCCACTCTACATTCAATGTTTTGGATCATCAATATCATTGTGTTCAAAATGAAGCTATAGGTAACCTTTCCTAACGTGTCCTAAATAAGGTAGTCTATAATCCTTTATTTTAGGATTCCTTTACTTGGGATCCCTCTTGAAAGGGGGATATACCTGATCCATATTTATCCTCCATTTCTTTTCTCTGACTATGGATTTCATCATCCTATAGAGGAAATAATTTGTGTATGCTTCCATCTATTAGATAGGTGACTACTTTCTCCTTCATCTGATAGGTTAGCTCGAGTCATTTTATCTCTATAGGAGTTCTGCTTGTTGGTGTTGTGGCCATTTTGTTGTTTCTCATATAATGTAACACATAGTTTTTAGTTTTTTTTTTAGCATTTTGTTGGACTGAGTGCCTCCGTTTATAGACGATTATTTTTTAAACCCCCTAATTAGACGAGTATTTTTTAAACCCTGGCCATCGTTTCCTCATTAATTCTGTACAGATGAATTAAATGACAGTTCTGTTATACTAATTATTATTGAGAAGTATATTAGCTAACCAAATCTCCCTGTACCTACAGAATTCGGCGGAGGAGGAATTCCTGAAAATGATTTCAAATGTTTAATTAACCATTTCAACAATCTAAATCGTTTTGCATTTAACTTGTAAGTAAAAATTCAAATTGCATAATAAACCAAAACTGCAATTCTCACTGATAATAAACGAGGTGTTTCTCCCATGCAGTTATTGTAACTGCATAATTTTCATCCATTGATTCTAGATGGGACAGTGTAACGATTCTCGACAAAATAGTGTAATTGTTGCCTGGAAGATTATATCTAAAATTCTAGTCAGACCAACCTTGTATTAAGGTTGGATTTGGACAAATTTCAAGGTCTGTATTAATGCTTGAAATAAATAGAATTTAAAAAAATAGTCTATTTATTTATAATAATAATAAACAATTAACAGATTAGGTGAATTTAGAAGGGGAAGATACCAAACTCTAAACATGAAGTCTATGAGTGAACGATTCATGTCTGTGTCGTTTTCTTCATTAAATATTACAGTTTAGAGTAGATGTATGCTTTTTGACAATATCGACTGGGTTAGTAAGCCTTAAATTCTTCGTTGGCCCTCATGGTTTCCTGTCTTTATATAAAGTTAGATTCCAAGTGCAATAGAACATGGAAAGCAGTAATAGCCATTGAATAAGGTTAGTCATTGTATTATTCTAGCTTTTGTGTAGTCGATATTGCAGCAACAAATGAAAATGGGTTGGAGATTTTACATTTTAGGCTAGGCTGCAATGAGTATGGTTTTGGGTATGGTGCAGCTGGTCGAAAGTATAGTTCCTGCACTGCTTGTATTTGGAGACTCTCTGCTAGAAACAGGAAATAACAATAACATGTCTACATTAGTCAAAGCTACTCCACTTCCATATGGAAATTATCCATCAGGAACATCAGGTGGAAGGTTTTCCAACGGTCCTATCTTTACAGATTTTGTTGGTGTGTTTCTGAGTTCTGTTTTGTTGGGATCAAAATTGATCAACACTAAATCCATCCTTCTGAGTATTTCTGGATGCATTATTGTTCTAGTATTCTAATTTTCAGCTGCACATCTAAATCTGCCCTGCCCTCCACTTTATATGACTATGGGAGGTGATATTGAACATGGAGTGAACTTTGCATCAGGTGCTCTGGCATCCTTGATGCTACTGGAGAGGTCAAAGTAAGTCTCTTGCTGTTGTTTATTCAGAGATTCTTCCAATTTTTTCTATTTTTTTCATTACATTTTCTAATTCATTGGTGTTTGAAATTTTTTCTCAATGATAGTGGAGTTGAACTACTGAATTAGAACAGTTCTTGAAAGAAAGTTTGCAGGATATGTGTGTTGTGTTGAATAATGGATCAAAAAATTGTCCTATTTTAGCTCATATATCAGTTAATAGTAAATACACAAGATAGTCCTGAACTTGAATGGAACTGCAGAAACGTGTTACAATGAATTGTCTTATACATCTGGGAACTAATTGAAAAAAAATGCATATTGTGTGGCATGAATGTTTGAACATTGATACATGTGCAATTCTAGGAGACGAGGATGAAAGATAGCGCCCTTAATTTAACACTAAAATTCTTGGTGAAACTCTTCAGTCTGGTGGCTTTACAAGAGGTTATTTAGGTTATTTTAATAAGAACAGAATATTTTGATCTACATCTTTAGGAAATTCTGTAGATCTATGAAAGTAGGGTTAAAAGATGCAACGAAGGCGTTAATCTTAAGGTTCTATGTATACTACTAAAATTCATCTTTAGAAGTTCTAAAACATCTTTAGTAAAACTATCTTTTAATTTAGAGGGCAAACCCATTTAGTATGTAATAGTTCAATTGTTCATACTTTGTTTTGTGCTTCTTCCTTTCTTGTTTTGATTTTAGCTATCTCAGCATTACATGCACCTCATTCTATGCTTGTTTTAGCTCTAGTATAGAGGGCCTTCTCTGCTTCTTTTAGCTTTAGTTTAGGTTCTATGTATACTCTAAAAATTCATTTTTAGAAGTTCTAAAACATCTTCAATAAAACTATCTTTTAATTTAGAGGGAAAACCCATTTAGTATGTAAAATTTCAATTGTTCATACTTTGTTTTTCGCTTCTTCCTTTCTTGTTTTGATATTAGGTATCTCAGTATTACATGCACCTCATTCTCTGCTTCTTTTAGCTTGAGTATAGAGGGCATTCTCTGCTTCTTCTAGATTGAGTTTAGGTTCTATGTATACTGTTAAAATTCACTTTTAGAAGTTCTAAAACATCTTTAATAAAACTGTCTTTTAGTTCAGAGGAAAACCCATTTAGTATGTAAAAGTACACAAAAGCAGCAGCAGTAGACAAAGCCTCCATGAGGCACAATAGAAGTTACAGGAATCTGTGATAGAGGCATATGCATGCACTATCTAAGGAATGCCTGATTTAGAGGCACTTTTCAGTCTAGGAAGGCACTGTGTTTTCCATATTAAGAGTGTGTTTTTCGGTTCTAGTTTGGGCACTATCACTACATTACCCAAATAATACGTCCCCCATTTGGGCCAAACGACCACAAATTATTTGAAGCACTTCACATGGGAAGTAGGGCTAAACAGAGAACTAACTGGCATTGAGAGAGCATGCCCTAATCTATCACTATGCCCTAATCTTTCTTTAAACTGTTATGCTGAAGTGCATGCATGGAAATGAAATCTTAGATTTCCCAGCACACTCAGACAATAATTCAATGGATCCAATACAATGAAAACGATTATCTTTTAGTAAACATTGAAGTGCAAAGCAGTATTATAAATTAGCTTAAGGCAACAAGTTCCTTACTCATGACCTCAGGAAGATGACTCTGCGCTGCTCATTTGGGTAATGGAAATATTTGGAAGAAGTTTGTGCTGATTGATTCCAAGTACTCATTGAGCCATTCTAGACCTTCCACTAATAAATGGGCTTGAGTCCCTTACTTTGAATTTGTAACTCGAACCCGAGGGATTAAAACCGAGCTAGGAAGATGAAGACAAATAAGGGCAAGGGCATGCAATCGGGGCAGAAAAATAAGACCGACCACACAATCGGGGCAGCATCATCTCACTCATCGCTTTTCGCAGATTCCTTAGAATATCTAAGATAAAGAAAGGGAAGAGAGTCCAAGCAGAAGGGCAAACAAACAACAAAACCACTGAAAACAGAAAGAGTTCTCCGCCTGGAAGATGACTCTACGCTGCTCATTTGGGTAATGGAAAGAATCCAAACTTAGCTTTCTATTCAAATCTTAATGCATTGAAGTAGCCAGATGCGCTTTAATCCTGAATCCAACCACTTCACCACACCAAACCCTTCTTGCTTTGAGGGAAGACCCTGGTTCAGCTGGTGTACTGGATGAATTTGAATGCCAACTATTGCAACCAACAACCTTGACTTTTAACCACCTTTCTACCTCACTTACCCAACCTTAGTTAGTTATCACGCTCGGGTGCACACTTTTGATAGAAGGATGATAGAAACGCTTAGATCAATGCAATATTATATGCAGCACGATATGGATTAGCTGGCCTTGACCAACTCAAGGTGAGGAATTTGACAATTTGAGGCTTTTGCAAACTTGGAGAGTATCTAGAAAATTTTTAACAATTAATCCCTAACAGTTTAACACTAGATGCAAAAATATCAGAAGAATTTGAGTTACCTAGAAAGAACCGAAGGATTTCAGCTCTGCAACTAAGGATGTCCTTGCACGCCTCTTCAAAAGCCTCCACATCCGGTCTGATGCCCTCTTCATCTCCATTGCAGAGGTTATAATTGGTGGATATATATTAATCCAAGAAATTTCACTCCCCTCCCACCAATTAACCAACATCAACATTCTATTTCTGTAATAACAAAATCTCTCACGAATTACCACAACAATTACCAGAATAAACTCCAGGACAAGCTGTCCAATATGGTAACCACCATATGAACCCTCTCTTCTTCCCCAAGCCCCTCACTCTTCATCATGTCGACAGTGATCAAATTGGAAGGGGCTCGACTAAATGGGGAAAGAAGGTGAAACCACCAAATGAACCCTCTATTTTCCCCACGCGGCTCGCTCTTCATCATGTTGGCGGTGATCAACTCTGAAGGGCCTCGACTCAAAATAGGAAAGAAGGTGAATACTTGTACCTTTTAATTAAATCATATTCCAAATTATCTTGGCCAAAACGAACAGAGTGACAACTATCACTGCTTTATTTTTCGGTTGTAACGTGTTTGTTTGTGTGGTTTAATATTCATCTTCTTCACTTTTATCCATCCCATAGATGCAATATTAATATTCATCTTCTTTCCTTTTATCCATACCATAGATGCAATATATTTGTTATAATATTATTTTCATGTTGTATCTTAATTTTAAAAGATAACACAATTCAAATGAAATAAACCAAAAATAATTCACTTATTTTTTTTCCAAATAAATAATAACTTTGTCAAATCATTTAAAAAAAAAAAACTGTTGAAAAAATAGACCTTTATCATGGAAGTTTTGTTCAAGCTATTGTGACAACCTGCTTTTAAATTAGATTAGAAACTAACCAATTAATGTTAACCTAGTCTAACTTAAAGGCCCGAGCAAGAAGTGTGTAAAGTTGCTTTCAAATTAGATTAGCAACCAACCAATTAATGTTAACCCAGTCTAACTTAAAGGCCCGAGCAAGAAGTGTGTAAAGCTTCATTAGTTGCATGTGGGTGGGAGTAAATAGTAAATTTATGTGTGGTAGGTTCATACCCAGGTATTTGCAAGGGGTTTTAATTTCAATTAGAAGGGCATAAATAGTAAAGTTATGTGTTAGTAAAGCTATATGTGATAGGTTTATATATACTTGTGTATTTACAAGGGGTTTTAATTCAATTATTTATATTGCTTTTGACAAATAAAAGTTTATTAAATATTTTAACCAAAAAAATGCAAAAAATATTGTTCTTTCAAATTTTTACAATTTTAAACAATTGAATACTCTTAATTAATTTCTACATGAAAAAAATGATATATTTTCAATGAAACTTATTTTAAACACATTAATTAAGTAGTCATATGTGTATCACAAATTTTACACTTCATGAGTAACAATATAACATTAACTATTTTATTGTAATTATTTTCAAGTTGGAGCACACTTCATTATATCAAAAAAACTACTTAGACTATGCCATAACCATATTGGGTTATCCACGTGCAATCCAAGCTTGAGAGATGTAAGAATTATGATAAGAATTGGGCACCTAAGAAAAAATAATACACAATTCAGAAAACATTAAAAAAAAATCTACAATATTATATCAAGCAATTAGACGTAATTAGTAAATTAGCTAGCATAATCGGGCTTGGGGACGTCAAATTTTTTTTCCATGCTAATGTAGGCCACTATCCTTATCTTTATTGTCTTTATACCAAAAGGAATGATAATCAGGAAGAAGACCTAAAATTATGGACTTCACCTTCAAAGAATGCCTTCCAATTACATTAGTTATTAATCATAATTAATTAATTAGGAGTGATTATAAGAAGATCGCAAGAATAAAAAATGACCAATTGTCATATGGTCATTTTTAGTCTAGATATCCCATGACCAAATTTGGTCATTTATCTTGGTCACTTTCAGTTGGTTTTTATCTAGTGACCAAAATTGGTCATTTATCTTGGTCTTTTTTAGTTAGCTCACTTAAATTTATCAATTTTGGTCATTTATCCCTTGAAAAAAGTTGTGGTGACCAAAAATTTTAGTCTCCTGGTCACTAATCTCTCATTTTCCACTAGTGGTTGCTAGTGAAAAGTGCAAAAGTTATCCATACCTACTTCCGTTAAGTTCATTGATGCAGGACTATGTGGAGGCGATTTGGATTGATTACTATCCTCTCTTTTCTTGTAATAAGGTTTGTAAGACTTCTGAGCTTCCTTCTCCTTTTCCAAGTCTATTATTTTGTTGGAAAGCTTATGCATCATCTTTACCATTCATTCAAAGTCCTGTGACTGTTCTTCTTTAGGCTTAGTAAACGACAAATCTTTATTCCCAAAATTTTTCTCTCCTGATTGCTCCAAATAATCTTCAATGCTCTCCTTTTCAGCCTCTACTCTCTCTGCTTCCTCATAAGTCTCTGTTAGCATAGGTTTATCTTTCATCTTGGAAAACATGGCCAAATCAGGTCCCAGAGCTGAAGTATAATATTCAATCAGAACTTTATCTGAGGGTTTGCCAGTTTCATAAAATTTTTTAAGATAGGCTACAAAACTTTGAGTAAAACTATGCACCTTCTCTTTTCTTTCTTTCTTTAAAGCGCACAGACCTTTCATGAGAGCTCTATGAGTCTTCTGGGATACATATTTGCTTCTGAATATCCTTTCAAAAGTATGCCAGTCTGGGATTGAATTAGCAGGAAGACCAAAATACCATGAAGCTGCTGCTTCTTTAAGGGTATGTGGAAAAAGTCTGCAGACTATGTCTTTGTGTTCTCCAGCCTTTAACCCTTCTATGGAAAAATAGAAGCTTTACAAATGGTCATCTACTAAAATATTCTCACCTAGATCAAACTTGGGCAGCATCTTCTCAAAAGCTTGAGGTAGGTCATGCAATGGATGTGCTAAGTTTAGAGGTGATCTGGCTTTCCAAGCAGGTGGTGGATTTGGTGGGTTAGGAGGCTGATTTGCATTTACACCTGCCATGAGTCTAGGTGGAGAGTGAGTTGGTGATACAATAGGAGTATGCACTGGAGAACAATAAGGTGTGTTTGGGCCTACTTGATTCAAAGGCTGAACAACTTCCTATAATGCTACTTCCACTAATTCTTCCAAATCTCCAACCAACACTGAATCTTCCAAAATAGGATGGTCCTTCTTCTTGTATTCTCTTCGAGGTAAATTAGGGATAGTGGCTACCCTCAAATACTCTTTACATAGGCCCATGTATATCTTCTCATGTATCATTAACTACTTGGTTGTCCATAGAAAAAAAATGTTCTCTATTCTCTTCAGTATTCAGATTAGGAAATAAACTGCTTTCAAAACTATCACTGGTCGAGTAACTTTGAGGAAATGGATTTCCCTGGCCAGCCATGCAATGGTGGCCCTCCTTCTAGCACCAGAAACTATTGAGGCTTGAAAAATCACAGGAAACAACAGTAAGGGATTCTCCCCAGTCAATGTTCCCAACTAGACCGTGACTGTTTGGTATGGGGAATCCGTCCAGTTTTGCGGTCCGGCTACCGTAGGTCAAGTAACAGAAATAAAGGGTTTTACCAGTTGTGGACCAGTCCACTGTCTATATTTTTGTATTTTTAACTTTAAGTATGATATGCAAGTGCCTATCTAACATGCAGATTGATAAAGAATACGAGGAGCGGTCACAATGTGATGCGCAGGTTCTTACCTCTCGTCTTAACTCTCTCGCATCTAAATCACACACAATAGAAAACAAGACTAACTAAGTCATCCGTAGGGAGCAATATTATCAATTAATGAGTAATGTATTACTTCTCATATGTTAAGATAAATCACAGATAGATGTTCTTAGAATCAAAACACATAAACATGAATAGAGATGTGCACAACAAGATAGCTCGTCGTTTGTTAAAACATTCATTACTCATAGTGGAAATTATCATAAAATAAACCAGAGAACATTCATACAAGAACATAGGTTCAAAAAGTTAGAATGATCTCAGAGTTAATGAAAAACAACTGAAAATGAAATAGTTCCCCTTCAACATTGTTCATTTCACCACATTTGAACATTCCACACAACACTTTCTCCAACAGGCAAAATTGTAATTATA
>LPNX010263959.1:50418-101117 GCA_001517045.1 Pseudotsuga menziesii
GATTAAGATTTACAACACTTCGTAAGAAAGACCAGCCTGGTAACCGACGAACCCCCAAAGCCTGAGACCGTGTTCTTAATGATTATGCTTTGTAATCCGATGGTCCTTTTGATATCCTGTCAGTCTCATATTTTCGCTTTCTTCTTTATGCTTTAGCTTTTCCTTTATTCAGACAATTTCCTTTTTGCAGTAGTAGTCATCAATTGAATCTAGAAAATCTCCTAGGTTTTTCTGCAATAAGACGAACAACTCATGATACTCCCAGACTACCTTCAATAAACATAGACCAAACTACCAATAAAACTAGCGTTAAAAGTGAAACCCAGTACTGCGTTTTCAACGTGAAAATATTAACTTGATAAAAACAAAGAACATCTTGCCATTCATGTAACAAGTTACAAGCTCATAACAATGACGGGAAAACGACCAGGAAAAGGGCATATAAAAATCCCCATCGACGAATCAGAACACTTGACATCGGTCGGTTAGTTCACTGGAATGCTGCAACGGTGGGTGACCCATGGTCTAGGGGTTCCAGAGCGCAACAACTCGTCGGCGAAAAAGAAAGTACTAAAACAGGCGTCATACATCGATGGTCGAAAAGTTATTTAATCGGATGGTTAGTCTGTTGAGGGACCGCAATGGCAGGAATAAAAAAGACACAGCCTCCGCCCAAAGTCATAAATTGCTCCGATAGCGAATAAAACACAAAGAAAAAGCATAAGTCCGTAGACTTGATAAAGATAGGAGCTATTCATCGGAACATTCGTCATTTAGCTTCCGTAACGATGGCTCTGCAAGGAACTACAGCTCCGATACATTATACTAAAAACTTCCAATAGCAAAAAAAAGGAAATAACTGGTAAATCAAAACTCAAATTCAAAAGGCATCATTAGCAAACAACGACATCCATTCAACAAGCATCCTCAAAGATCAAACTTGCAGTAACATTAAGCAATCCTAATCAAACTAAGCAAGACAAAATTTGAAAGGAGGGTCCTAATTTTTTATAAATTTGGAAGAAAATTGCCGCTGCAACAAGCGTCTGACTTGAAAATTTTATGGTACAATGACCCAAGAAATAGGTCACAAATATCATAGACTTGAGGGACAAAATTGTCATCCCACATATATGAACAATAAATATGTACTTGTGGGGAATTTTTATTCCAATTCCAACCCAAGGAAGGAAAATCAGAAGTTGTGCAAAACACATCCATTACATACCCTGAGATACAAAATGTTGGATTCCTGGTGACCGAGGTCATTTGGTATTTTTCAATCTCTTCCTTTAGATTCATAGATAGAACGTGTGCTCAATTGAAGGACTCATATGTATGTAGAATATGATGGGCTACCCGAACCCATTCATCTTTTAACATCAAAATTTTTTCCAACCCATACAAACAACAGAACATGGATAGAAGCAATGAGAAAGGTTCCCTAAACCAGGAAACGAGATAAGAATTGCTTAGTTTGGGAACATACTAAGTTGGATTTTTCATCTAGGATTTTACTACTTCATAGTTGAACCAGGAAATGGCTTCATCGAGAAATTTGGATCTCATAAGCTATCTAGAAGGTCTAAGTGCATAAGCTCTAGAAAAAACATTAGGATGGAAGGAGGCCACAGGGGTATGAATATGGTATTCGAAGGTACGTCCGTTAGGGTTTGCATGATCCAATTCCAATTATCTAGGTCAGTGTAGGGCATGAAAGGAGGTCGTGCAACAATGCAATGGAGTTGGGAACTCTGAATTCTTGCATATGTGGGATAGTCATGGGGAACTATTGAGATATTGTCATGTAAAAAATGGCATAAATTCTCGAGCAGTCCAAGTGGAGGGTTTCAGAGACACACCCACTAGTATCAGTGAATACTATGGTGTGGGATATTTGCTCTTCTGCACATGCATAACAATTTTTGAGCAGGTGTTCCTAGATATGGTGGACTCCATTTCTGATTGAAATTTAGCAACAATGGTTAAAAAGATACTAATAAAATAACAGAAAAATTGGTTGTGAAGGGCAAATACTTACCGGTATGAAGCTTTGAGAACCAAAAAATTTGTGAGCTCGAGTGAGAAAAGTCCGTAATAAAAATATTCAAGTGCAGTAAAAAGACAAGTGAAAGGCTAAAAATTTCATAAATTCGAATAGATTAAATAGCTCGAAACTCAACGAAAAAATAGATGTAGCATGGACGGATGGCTGAGATTGAGGTGGGAAAAAAATGCAGCAGTGAAAAAGTCAGAAATATTTAGATTTTGTAGTTTTCGCCTTCCTTAATCTGCCTTAGCGGAAAGTGAAAGTCATAAAAAAAATGATTTACCAAGAAAAACTATTAAAGTTCTGCACTCCACATTCCACATAGGCGGAAGGCGGGAAATGGAAAAATGAGAAAACAAAAGGTGTAAAAATGATTTTTTCGCCTTCCGCAAATTGCCTTAGTGGAAAGCGAAAGTTGGAAAAACAACTTTTTATTGAAAGAGAATTGAAAATACCGCAAATCACCCTTGTAGGTTATGGGATGTGGGAAAATCATTTCTGGTAAACCTCCAAAAAAAGGATTTCCACAATCCACCTTTGTGAAATGTGGCTTGCGGGAACACGAAAATAATACTCATAAATAAAATGTGCTTCCGAAATCCGCAAAACCAAAAAAACAAGGCTTATGAGGAAATTTTATTAAGTCCATAACACTATAGTTACATTTTAAGGATTCCTATAATAAGATCATGGCTTCAAATGTCAATTTAAATATTTAAGGGGCTCCCATTTTAGAGGTATTAAAATGGGATATGTTGTTGCCAGCAACATGGGGTCCACTTGTAAACAATGCTTAGATTCCCTTTATTCAACTAATTTAGTGGTCAGGCTATGTGACTAAACTTGAGTATGAATCATCGATAAAAATCTGCCAAACCAAGAAAGCTTCTTAGGTCATGGATTTTTTGAGGAATGGGCTGGTCTTTTAGGATGTGTACCTTTTATCGGAATTCCTACATATTCGATGACATATCTCAAGTATTTGATGTTTTTCATGGAAAATGAACACTTATCTAGATTCAAATAGAGTTTATGTTGTCAGAGGATGTCGAGGACTTGTCGGAGCTATTAGACATGTTCCTCCCATGTTCTACTATAAATCAAGATGTCATCGAGATAGCCAATAAAATATTTTTCCTATAAAAGGTTGCAACACATCATCCATGTATTGCATAAAGGTTGCAGGTACATTGGTTAACTTGAAAGTCATGAATAACCATTCAATTAATCCTTCCTTAGTATTGAAAGAAGACTTTGAGAGATCTAATGGATTCATCAGAGTTTGATGATATCTCAACTTAATATCAAGTTTAGTAAAGGATTTAACACCTTTCAGAAATTCAATCAATCCATCAATTCTTGGAAAAGGGTGCCAATTATTCACTGTTCCTTGTAGTTGATGCATATGCACAAAGTCCCATATTTCTTTGGAATACATACAACTAGAATTCTACTATGAGAGGAGTTGGGTCAGATATGGACCTCATCAATCAAATCTTTGATCTTTCGATAAATTTCTTCATTCTCGATAATGTATCTCCTATAGAAAGATGCATTAGGTAAAGAATAACTAGGAGTTAGTTCAATGGATCATTTTACCTGGAAGTGTAGTGATACTCCATGGGGTTATTTGAACATATTGTGGTATTCTTTAAGAATGTTGTTGATTTTCTTCTATAACTGGGAACTATAGTTGTCAACTAGTCAACAAGTTGCTACAATCTTCTTGGAATGTTGAAGCTTGATTTTGATGAGTTGTGGTAATAACATCATGATGAGACTTGACTACCACAACTCATCATGATGATTTTAGATGCATCATACCTGAATGAGCTGTGGAAATCACACCATTTCATAGTAGGAAGTTTCCTAGCACAATCCCTCTTGTCTTTATGCATGTGTTTCTTGCCTTGATATTGCCTCGACGAACTTGGATGGGTAGGGAATTTGGACTTGTCGGAGTCATCTATCGATGGATAATTCTTGTCATATGGTCATCCTATATGTTTATTCATGAGTCATGCTTTTTATTTCTTCCTAGATTCAATATTGATAGCACAACGTAATTCATCTGCATGCATACTAAAAGTAAGGAACTCCATTGCTTGTTGAATGTACAAGGATAGACCACTGACATACTTTAGAATGAGTAAATTTTCTTCTTCTCGAACAACAATCCTAGAAATGAGTCAATAGAGCTGAGAGAAACCTTCTGCAATAACTACTGAAATGCATGATATAACAGAAATAACAAAACACACAAGGAAGTTTATTAATTGCAGGTCACTTCGAGGGGAGAGCCTCCTTTGAGAAAGCTCAATACAAATAACTCGTGGATTCCTTCATTGGCCTCAACACATACTTATATACTAATTTTAATATAAAAATCTATTACTCCCCATGAATATGGGATAATACAGTATACTCACGGAATGACATACAAATCATATGCATCCAACAAAATTATACTAACAAAGTAAAAAGAAGGGTTGACACGGGTTCCTAACATCCTCTCCCTCTTAAAAAATAATTTTCCTCAAATATTTAGATGTGGAAATTGTTGTTGAGTTTGAAGGAGTGGTCCCCATGTAGCATATTTTGGTTGCATGTCGTGCCACTGAATTAATAACTTTGCAATGGAACAAGAGATAAGGTGACGAGTGCACCTATTGAGGATGGCCTCTATCTCCAAAATGATGGATCCTTCATTAACCATTTCTGGTAAAATAGTTGGTTCTCTGATGTTAGAGCAAATAACTTTCTTAAGACAAGAAAACCAAAATATTGGGTGATCAAGAGAAGAAGGAGGAAGTTCCATTTTATAAGCAATAGAACCAATATTCTGAAGAACCTTATATGACCCATAGAACATTGGATCTAGCTTATGAATCCCTTTGATTTGCAGGGAGCATTTCTTGTAAGGATGTAGACAAAGAAAAACCATATCACCGACTTGAAAAGTGCTCTCAAAATGGTGTTGATCTTCTTGTTGTTTCATTCGGTTTATTTCCATATGAATACTGTCCTGCAAAATATGAAGAATATGATCTCAGTTTCGGAGAACCGTGTCAAGTTCCTAAACTTGTGAACTGCTAGCGGTGTATGGAAGGAGCACTGGTGGTGCCTGACCATAGACTAGTTCATATGGAGTCATTTTATATGCAGTGTGGTAGGAGGTATTGTACCACCATTCAACGAGAGGGAGCCACTTTTACCACTAATGTTGTTGGCCAGAGATGAAGAAATGAATATACGTTTCCAAACATTTGTTGATAGCTTAATTATGACCATCTGTTTGTGGGTGATACCCTAAACTCATCTTCAGTTTGGTACTAGTGTAGGGAAATAGTTCTGTTGAAAAATGACTTACAAAAGTTGCATTTCAATATGAGAAAATGGAAGAAGGGTTTCCATGAAGATGAAATATCTAGTATATGAAAAATTTTGTGACTAAGGATGCGATATATGGATGGATGAGGGAACAAAAGTGACTATATTTGGAGAGGCGATCAGCCACAACCAAAATCAATGTCTTCCCTCCATATATAGGGATTGCTTCAATGAAATCCTTTGAAATATCTATCCAAATCCATGTAGGGATGGGAAAGGGTTCAACCAATACTGGAAGGAGTTTCATTTCACCCTTGTCGCGATGGCAGGAATCACATTCAACCACCATATGTTGAATTATCCTTTTGATTCCTTCCAAAAGAAGTTACGTCATTGTCGCACATATGTTTTGAGGAAACTAGAGTTCCTTGCAGATGGAGAAGCATGGATTTCATTGAAGAAATCCTATTGAAGATCTGTGCTCTAGGGAAGCACCAGATGAACCTTGTATCTCAGAGAAGAACCATCCTAATATTGATGTGGTACATCAGAAGGGTATTGGACAACTGTTGGATGATTACAGATACAAAAGAGTCATTTTCATAGCCCTACTGAATAGATTGCATTGAATTTGGAATATGTATAGAAATAGTTGGAAGAGAAACATGGTCATCAGATGTGTGAGAAAGAGAATATTCCACAAGATTTTCCTTACCCAAAATTTGTTGTAGATAGAAGGGAGTAGTGGATAACATTGATAGTTGCATCTGAATGGAATGGATTTGAGCAATGACACCATGTGAATTCTTCTTAAGGATATTTTTCATGTGATGTGAATTGATGATGCTGAGAGACCCTAATTGTAAGCTCTTCAATGTGTGTCTTTTCCCATTGACTAAAAAATGCATCCAAATTTCAGTAAAATACCATAAGATGGGTCCAAGTGTGCATAAAAATTGAGTGCCCAAAACCACATCACATTTGCCTAAGGGAAAGACAAACATGTTAGAGTGCAAGTTATAATATCCAATAGAGATACGCACATCATGCCACTTCCCCATGCAATGTAAGGTTCCCTCATTGGAAATCATGACTACAAAGCTAGAGTAAGGATGGAAAAAAAATCAACCTATTTGGCAATTCGAGGGTCAATGAAGTGATGAGTGCTACCAGACTCTCAATGAGTATTGTAAGAGGGATCTTCTTGAAGAAATCCTTGACTCGAATGGTTTAATGGGTGATGACTTTGACTAATCCATTGATAGATATCTCTGGGTGGTCATCCTGAGAAGGAGGGTCAACAGGAAGCTATTGAATGTTGACATGATCATCTACTAGACCTTCAGCACCTTCACAAATTTCAAGTGCAGGAGAAGACTCCACATATAAGAGATAGAGTTTTTGATAAACACATCTATGTTCCTAGGTGAATTTTTCATCGCAATTATAAAAAATCCCTTTTTATCTACATGCCTTCATCTCAACTTCAGAAAAATTATTGATAGGGGTGGTTTTAGCAGTTGGCATGTTTGGAGGTCTTTGGGAACAATATTTCTGAATGGATCAAAAGTGGATTTGAACCATTGGTGAGCTATGATATTGTCCTCCGTTGACTTAGACAACCCTAGGGAATCCATCATTGTGTTGGGACATAAAATTTTAACCTCATATCAGATTGCATCCTTTATACCATTGATAAATCAATTCCCGTAGAATGCATCAGACAATTGTTTTGTATAATTGGCCAGTTTCTCAAATTGTATCTGATACTCTCTCAGAGTGCCAATTTGGCAAAGTTTAGTGAATGCTTCTGTGAAGTCGTCAAAATCACTAGGGACAAATCGTTGCAGAAGGAGTTGGCAAAAAGCTGTCCATTTGGATTTTCATGAGACTTGATGTACAAACAAAACCATTGAAGGGATTCATTTTCCAAATGAAAGGATGAAAGTGGGACTTTGTTGACATTAAAAATGTTATACATACCGAATTATTGTTCTACCCTGTATATACATCTAGTCGGATCATTATCATTGAAGCGATAAAAATCAAGCTTTGACCCACGAAAATCGATGGAATAAGAGAACCCAGTTTCTGTAGAAGACTCTTGTTGTCGTCTATTGTTCGTGGTTGAATGTTGAAGATGGAGGATGAGAATTTTTCCATACATGTCTTGGATTTTGGTATTTAGGGTGGCAAGTTCGTTTTCCATTTGTTTGTTTTCTTATGCATGGGTCAAAACCATAACCAAGAGTTTTTTTTTAAAGGAAGGGTAGAAAAAAAAATCATATTTTTTTTTTAGAAAAAGAAAATTTGGAAGTGGGAAAAACTATGATGGGTAATTGGGGTTTGACAAGGTTTTGGACATTTTTTGAGAGGCATGGATGCATAAAATTGGAATTTCTGGCTTTAGAAAGTGGAATTTGGGATAGGGTCCTCATGGAAGGAAATATGCATACTGGGATTGTAGGGGTTGCAGTGAATTTTCAATGGAAACAAATTTAAAGCAAAGAAGATGTGGTGAAAACACACACACACACACACACACACATATATATATATATGGTATTGATCTATGACGACTTTGTATAGATCCAATATGTTACTTATCAATTGACAATAGATATGGACCCCATGTATGTTCAAATTGCTAAAGGTGTAGGGGATTCACTTGGCTACCAATGTTGTCTAATGACTTGCATATTGGGGAAGTACCCCTCACTCCACGGCTTGGGTAATACCGATAACTATATATATATGGAATTGATCTATGACGACTTTGTATAGATCCAATATGTTACTTATCAATTGACAATAGATATGGACCCCATGTATGTTCTAATTCCTAAAGGTTTAGGGGATTCACTTGGCTACCAATGTTGTCTAATGACTTGCATATTGGGGAAGTACCCCTCACTCCACGGCTTGGGTAATACCGATAACTGCTTTGCCACAAATGACATCTTTTGGTTCAGTTCACGGTTGGGAACTAGTCAATCAGGTAGGGGTCGTTACCCTTTTCATTGGAAGTTACTCTAAATGGCCAACCACTTCGAGGTTCCTATGGTAGTCTTCATAATGAGATTTAGGGATATGCCTAGGTACTTGCCACAATTAAGATGATAGGGGTTATTCCTTGATCCAAACTAATAATTGGAATGAACAATATAAATGCAAAGAAGAAGAACTACTACAATAATCACAACACTGGAAATCGAGTGTGAGCAGAAAAAATGGTAGAAATTCCACCCAACAAGCCCAAGTGAGCCCAAAAACCCCATAAATAGAGCTAGGGTTTTAAGACATTTTTTTTTAAAATGAGCATAACCCGATCAATTTTTCTTAGAATCGCTATTAATACATGTTTATGGAATCAGAACATCCATTATGCATCTACTCACTTAGTTGAAACATAAATTTGGGCTCCCCATCAAATGATATTCACTCTGCAATTTTTGCGGTCGTCACCGAAATTATGAAAAATAACTGATTTTAAATCAATGATAACCCCACTTTATGAACTCCAAATGAGATGTTTTTTTCTAAAATATGTATTTTTGCAAGAGAATTCAAATCTGCAAACTTTTTTTTATGAATCGGCACAAAAAGTTTTAGAGATCGTTTTGAAAGCCGCAGCCCAATTTTGCCCTATTTTTTTGCCAAAAAAGAAGAAAAAAATTCCCAGTTGTGCCAAGGAAAGTGATCGGATACAAAATGTGAGAAAACTCCTACAATAAATAATAAAAATGCACTATATAATAGAAATAATAGAACACATAATTTATTTTATTGATCACAGGCCACTTAGAGGGGGAAACCTCCTTTGAGCAAGCTCAATACAAAAAACTTATGGATTCCTTCATTGGTCTCAACATGTACTTGTATACTAAGTCTAATATAAACAACTATTAATCCCCATGAATGTGGGATGATAAAATATACTCACGGGATGACTTACAAATCATATTCGTCCAACAACAATATACTAACAAATTAAAGAGAAGGGTTAACAAGGGTTCTTAATAATAAATCATCAGTATATCTCTACATAGACTAGTCTCTCCACTACCTTAGTTGTTGCCACTTCTTATACTGTTTCTCAAGGTATTTGGGTGGATAGAAATCTCTTTGGACATGCTCAACAAATTTGTTCCATGTTTCTATGGGTTTTTCTTGTATATCCATCTTGGTTAGTAGATTCTCCCACCAATAGTTCAAAAACATCAACATATTTAAGGATGCCATGGTGATCTTCTCAACTTCGGACAGTTGATTCATACAAAAATAATTTTCTAGATTTTGTACTGAGTTGTCAATGAGTTCTACATCAGTTTTTCCTTCAAGATTAGGTATATCTAAGTTCATTTGAACCTTAAAGGGGGTGATTTTGTTAGAAGTGTATCTTTTCGATGTTCCTTCTAAATTCAAGGCGATTCATGTGAGAATATCATTGAATTGGGTGAACATTTTGGTATGATGTTGATCCAGTTCTTTCTCTATGAGATGCTCTATCTCTTCAATTGCATGGATTTTGTTTGGTTCTCTTTCCATCTTTAGATGATTGTTTCAAACTAGTGGATAGTCAGAAGTTGAAGGTAGTGTTTATCTAGATGGTTGAGTTGGTGAGTGCGTTTGCACACACATAAGTCAGGTAAATTCATAAGAAGTGTGTACACATAACTTACACAAGGACAAGCTAAAAATATTGAACATCAGATAATAGCTCTAATGCCAATGATTTGTTCCACCTAGGTGCCTAACGAGGGACAAACGGTTCAACTGAATGAGTTGTGTTTTGTTATGGTGGAAACAATTTAGACTATGTCAACAAATCAAAGTAATCAGGAAATACGAATATGTTTATAGACAAAATGCAAGAATTTTATAGAACAAAGTTCTTTTATTACTTCACTGTGTACTCTGTTATATGCATATGTTGGAGACATTTACCCACCATGCACACTTAATTTGGTCAATTTGGCCTTGTTAAACCACTATCCTAAGTTTTATTGACTTAATCGGCATTAGATGAGCACTCTATGACATCAGCATGAGCACACCCATGCCTATACTCATTCAAGGAGGACAACTAAGCCTTCTCCTTCATTTGGGGAGGCTAACTGGAGCACTCCGGGGGTGATCTAAGTGTCATAAATGCACCTAATTGCTAACTGATGGTTACAATCAGCTAAGCTAAGTTTTGAAGGTGCCTCCATTCATTATATTGATTATTTTATTAACATTCAATGAACTGGAGTCAACAGGGGTGCCTCCAACCACCTCTGATGGCCAATTTGACTTCAGTTAACCTCATTGGGGTTCATTGGAGTTATTGATGTGCTACCACTTGTTGTTTGGCATGCATTGAAATGTGTTTGAGGTACTTTTATTTAGACTCAGTCATTCATTACACTCTGACTTCAATTAGGACTTAGTTGAGTCAATCAGGACTTGATCAGTTGGTTAACTAGTGTGTTTACTGTGGCTTACAGTCAATTAAGCTACACCCATTCATTCAATTCGAATGACCTTCTTTGGAATTTGAATTGTCTTGGAATTCATGCATATTCCATGATCATTGTATTGCATTATTCATTATTTATTTCATTATACAGAGTTGCTACTTCCATTGCATCACCATTTTTCCAATTTTATGCATATTTGTCTGTATTTTTTGTGAGACTGTATTTTCAGTTCCTACACCACTATGACAAATTAATATGGTATCAGAGCTCATGGTGGGATGAAGCTCAGATATCTCAAAAACAATGTTTTTGACAGATCTTGCATGAAAAATTGAGAAAAAGCTAAAAAATCCAACACTGCACTAGAAGCCAAGGCTTACCACTTAATACCCCAAGTTAAGGAATTGTTGGTCAAGCTTGCTTGATCAACTATGCTGGGTGTGATGAAATCCTAAAATTTGCATGCTTTTCGACCTTATGGTTCCCCTTTTGTTGTGATTTGCAGCTTTTAATAGGTGAAAGCATTCACTCCAACAGTTTGAGATGGCTTCTTCCATCGAACTCTTGACTCCGTTCAATTTCCATTCATGGAAAGGAGATATGGAGATCCAGCTACATGTCAGAGGACTCTATAGAGTCACTATGGACACTGAAGAAGAGCCCACTCATGTGATAGACAAAGCTAGATTCTTGAACAAGAAAGATGAAGCATTCGGATTCTTATGCCTCTCTATTTCCTGAGATCTTCTTTTCCATCTCTCAAGATTGAAGACTCCAAAGGAAATTTGGGACAAATTTGAAACCCTGTATGGAAAATAAGATGATTTGAGAGTATACCAGCTTGAAAACAAGTTGATGTCTCTCCAGCCTTCCAATTTAGAGACCTTAAATGATTTTTTCACAAAGTTCAAGCACATTGTCTTACTGTTGAAGCAATTTAAGGTGGAGAAGGAGGATGATTATCTCATCCTTTCCATACTCTCCAAACTTGAAGCTGCTTATTCGATGTTTGTCTCTACATTCCGTGCGAGGAAGCTCACAACCCCTAGATGGAAGATGCCTTCACTCAATGCCTTCATTGAGTCTCTAACAAGTGAACATGATAAGCTTGTCTATATGGGGATCATCAGATCCTCCTGTGATCAAGCCCTCCATGTCTCAGGGCGCAAATATCTGAAGGGTAAAGGAAAGCATTAGAAGAACCCAAAAACAAAATTTGAAGCTCCTAAGCCTAAAGTTGAAAACCAACAGCATGAAGAGCCTTCCGGCTCGAAGAAGAACAAAAGAAAAGGGAATCATGGAAAGGAAAAAGTCAAGTGTTCATAATGTGGGAAGCACTTCCACCCTAAGCATGCCTACATGAAAAATAAACATGATGAAGCTACTTCTCTTCTTGAGAAAAATCACATCAATCTTCCGGAAAGCTTTCGGAGGAGAGATCAGCAAGATCAAGAACCACAACATGAAAGAGGTCATGCTCTCATGGAAAGGACTTCGAAGTCCAAAGCACTCTTGATAGATTCTGGAGCTTCGAATCACATGATGGATGAAAGAGACTCTTTCTCATATTTGGAGACCATAAAATCCATTCCCATCCACATGGGAGATGACTCCACAATCATATCCAAAGGACAAGGTACTGTAGATCTTGAGCATGGTTATTTTTCCAATGTTCTGTATGTACCATCTCTTGCATCAAACCTCCTAAGTGTTCATCAAATGACACATACAATAGTTCCCAAGAGAGTCTCCTTCATCCCAGATGATGTAGATATTATAGAACTTGCATCTGAAAAAATTGTAGCAAAAGGCCTTGCAAATCATCATGTAAAAGCCTACGAGTTCTCCCATTTTGTGGTGGATGCAAAGCCCACTGCATTGCTGACTCATGAAAATGAAGTTAGTAGACTATGCAATGAGAGGTTTGGCCACTTGAACTTCAAATACTTGCAACAATTACAGAAGAATTCTATGGTTGAAGGCCTCCCGGTCATCAAAGCTACCACTGGAATTTGCAAGGGTTGTGTTGTTGGAAAGCACCCTGAGCATTAGTTCGATCGAGGGAAGGCAAGCCGAGCATCATGCATCTTAGGACTGATACATTCTGATATCAGAAGTCCCATTCCTATCACATACATGAATGGATCAAGGTACATTTTTACTTTCATTGATGACTTTCCTAGATATACACGGGTATTTTTTTATCAAAAATATGTCGAAAGTCTTGGAAAAATTCATTGAATTGAAGGCCTTGATTGAGAATGCATCTGGAAAAAAGATCAATATTTTGAAATATAATAATGGTAGGGAGTATGTCAGTATTGAGTTACTTCATATATGATCCCAAAGTGGTATTCATATCCAGCATTCATTTCCCTACACTTTCCAACAAAACAGTGTAGCGGAGAGGAAGAATCGGTCTCTCAAGGAGATGACCACCTGTATGTTGGAATCAAAGAAGTTGGCTGCAAATTTTTGGGAAGAAAACATGCATGCTGTAGAATATATCTATAACATATTTCCACACTCATCCGTGAAAGGGAAGACCCATTTTGAATCATATTTCGTACATAATCTGGATGTGTCAAATCTGAGGGTGTTTGGGTCCACTGCATGGGCCCGAATTCCGCTTGATAAAAGGAGGGCTTTGCAACCGGAAAACATAGAATGTCTATTTATTGGATATCCTGATGAATCTAAAGGTTTCAAGATACTAGATATCAAAACAAAACAGATCATCATTGAAAGAAGTGTCAAGTTCGATGAGCCTCTTTAGGAGGTAGAACTAGTGAAGGAGAAAACCGTTGAATTTGCTTCCTATTCTACTGAATATTTGGATGATGTAATTGGGGGTGATGACCCTAATTTGTATCCTATGATTTATAATATTAGTGAACAGAAAAAATTAGATGCTATATCATAACCTGAAGTACAAAATCATCTCCCAACTTGGGCTCGACAGACACTCTCCTCCACAGGTGATGACATTGGAAATCTAGATGATCCAAGGAGAACCCGGTCTGATTTCCAAAGAGCAGGTATTCCGCTCTCTTGTCCTGATTATTTGCTGTATAAATATTTTTATTTGATTATAAGTTCAGACCCTAATTCCTACTTCAATTCTTGGAAGGATCCGAGATGGCAAGTTGCCATGGATGAAGAGATGAATTCTCTTCAGAAAAACACTACTTGGGAGCTAGTTTTTCTTTCTCTGGGGAGGAAATTGGTTCAATGAAAGTGGGTATTTAAAAATAAGGTTGATGAATATGGAAGAACCTAAAAATATAAGGAAATTCTGGTAGAAAAAGCTTTCTCCCAGTTCCAAGGTGTGGACTACCATGAGACTTTTGCACCGGTTGCAAAAATGGACTCCATTCACCTAGTTTTGGCAATTTCAACATCTAAGCACTGGGAAGTGCATCATATGGAAGTTAATTCTTCCTTTCTACATGGAGATATTCATGAGTAGATATACATGAATCATCCCAAGGGCTATATTTCTGATCCATCTTTGGTTTGCAAGCTAAAGAAGTCACTATATGGGTTAAAACAGGCCCCAAGAGAGGTATTCCAAGATGGATGCCTTCCTTCTCTCGCAAAAATTCCAAAGGTGTAAATCAGATCCAAATGTGTATATACAACAGTATGATGGTAATTTTTTTATTATTTTTTTATATTTTGATGACTTACTGATTACAAGTAGCACAATTACTTCTATTTCAGTCATCAAAACTGCTCTCCACAATGCATTTGAAATGAGCGATCTAGGGCTCGAAATTGAGCAAAATTTTGATGGGATAATGGTCACTCAGTCCAAATACATATCAACCCTATTAGTCAAGTTTAGCATGGCTGAATGTAAGGCTGCTCCATTCCATTTTCTTTCAGGTATCAGCCTTGAAGAAGGAAAAATCACACCTCCCATGGACTGCACTATTTATCAACAGCTGATAGGTAGCTTTCTCTACTTGACTCATTCTCAGCCTGATATCTATTATGCCATGAATGTTGTGTCAATACACATGCATCAGCCTCATGATATTCATTGGAATGAAGCCAAGAGGATCCTCTAGTATATTTAGGTAACCATGACCTACGACATTCACTATGCTGCAGACTTCGAGCTAGAGCTGGTTGGTTACACAGATTTCGATTGGGTGGGTGATTCTATTGATTAGAAGTCTACTTCCAGATATGTATTCATGTTTGGTGGTGGCCCCATTCGATGGTCTAGAAAAAATTAGGATGCCATAGCATTTTCTTTAGCAGAGGCCGAGTACCGAGGAGCAATGAATGCTTGCATCCAAGCTGTTTGGTTGCAAAGCATTCTTTCAGAGTTTGATCTTGGTAGTACTTTGTCCACTGTCCTCTTTTGTGACAATGAAAGTGCTATTAAGATATCCATAGATCCAGTTACCAGGTAGAGGACCAATCATGCAGAGATACAAATGCACTATATCAGGGAATTAGTGCATGACAAGACCATCATTCTACAATACTACCTGATTGATGAGCAGATTGCAGACATCTTCACCGAGATATTTTCAGAAAATAATTTCACTTACCTCCATTGTGATCAGACTACTTTCAGTGTTCAACTTGAGGGGGGGTTTTCCCACTGGGTTTTCCCTCTTTTCCTCACTTATATTTATTTGTGAGCATTGTTTTAGTTCCATTATTATACCGGGTGAACTATGGCCTTGTTTCCGGAGCCCTATCATTTCATGCACTTTATGTTTTCTACCTCTTCTAAGTATAGCTTAAGGGGGGGTGTTGGAGACATTTACCCACCATGCACACTTAATTTGGTCAATTTGGCCTTGTTAAACCACTATCCTAAGTTTTATTGACTTAATCGGCATCAGATGAGCACTCTACGACATCAGCATGAGCACACCCACACCTACCTTCATTCAAGGAGGCCAACTAAGCCTTCTCCTTCATTTGGGGAGGCTAACTGGAGCACTCCGGGGGTGATCTGAGTGTCATAAATGCACCTAATTGCTAACTGATGGTTACAATTAGTTAATATGAGTGTTGAAGGTGCCTCCATTCATTATATTGATTGTTTTATTAATTTTTAATGAACTGGAGTCAATAGGGGCACCTCCAACCACCTATGATGGCCAGTTTGACTTCAGTTAACCTCATCGGGGTTCATTGGAGTTATTGATGTGCTACCACTTGTTGGTTGGCATGTAGTGACATGTGTCTGAGCTACTTTCAATTAGACTCAATCATTCATTGCACTCTGACTTTAGTTAGGACTCAGTTGAGTCAATTAGGACTTGATCAGTTGGTTAACTAGTGTGTTTACTGTGTCTTATAGTAAGTTAAGTTACACCCATTCATTCAATTCGAATGAACTTCTTGGGAATTTGAATTGTATTGGAATTCATACATCTTGTATGATCATTGTATTGTATTATTCATTATTCATTTGATTATATAGAGCTGCTACTTCCATTGCAGCACCATTTTTCCAATTTTATTCATATTTGTCTGTATTCTTTGTGAGACTGTGTTTTCAGTTCCTAGATCACTATGAAAAATTAATAGCATCACCTAATCTAGAATACATCAATGCATATGTTTATATAGAGTGTGTTGGAATGCTTGGTCTCCTTCCCATTACATTCAGTTACAATAAAAGTTGTAACGATTGCATAAGCACAACTATCACAATCGACTAGTAGACATAGTGACAGTCTCTCATATTCAGTATGATGTGGTCAATGTCAACAAAGCATGTTGGAGTCATCTGTATCGATAGGTTATGTTGTGGTTGGTTCCAATAGATGTAGTAGTCAATGTCAATGAAGCTTGTTGGATCCATCAGTCTTCGATGAATTATGTCATTCTCAATTCTTGTAGTTGTCGGTCGTCGTCTTTGACAAGTGATGTGAGAAGTCGACTAGAACTAGGACAACTAGTCAAATAAGACAATTGACTTCCTAGATGGATCATGAAAAACATTTATTGAATCTGTGATCTTAGACTTCTATGCAAATTTTTGTAGGTAATGCTTCTTAAAAATTATTTTGAGTTTATTGCACGTTTAATTTAGCAAAGCTTGGGATCCTCAAGCCTAAATGAATTCAATGCGAAAATAACACTGTAGAAGAGGACAAGAATTTAGTAAACACTGATCAATCATTAATGGAAAAATTGCAAACACATGGAGATAAATTTGGAAGAATAACATTACATCCATTAATTAGTAACCTATGTGTAATACAATGGTGTTACAATAGGAAAAGTTTGAATGCCTTAGGTAGGATTTGAAACCTAGACCAAATCTGGTGCTAACTCAATGTGGAAAAATAACCACTAGAGCACACATAATGAAACTCCGTTCAACTAAATGAGCTCACAACCAGTTAATTGATCTAGGTAAGTGAGAAAATGCACCTAACCTCCCTTAAATCATGAAAATTGGTGCTATACTAATTGAAGATGAACTAACCGATGAGGATCAGAGCATAAACGAACATAAATGAACACTGACTAGGGTCAACTTCCGGTGACTTCTAGTGGCACTCAGAGTGGGTTCCTAGAATATAGGGATTGGTCTATGCATCTCCTAAACTCATGTAGACAGTAAAATTAAGTGTTAGGTGGGCTCCATATGAGTCCCCCACAGCACTGGAGAAGTGAAAATAACCTCCTAATCTAGGAAAATACAAATAGACTATGGTGTTCAAGGGAGGATTAATTAATTAATCCTAACACCCCCTTGATCCTAACTTGGAGAACTAGGGCCCTGGAAACTAAAGACCAAATTTCACCCATACAATCTAAATGCAAATATGATTGCTTAACAAACTAAGAAAATGGGGAAAACCTCATGGGAAACCCCACCCTCAAAATAAGCAGGAAAACCAGGATCAATAACTCGATCAAGCCTTTATACCAAGAGAAAATTTATTCCTAAGTAAAAAACTTGTGAAAATTTCTACAGACTGCATCTATGTGAAGAAGTAATGCAGTGTGATAGTCCTTGTTTGCACTAGTTTCTTAGTACTGTTCATGTGAACCTATCCACTTTGTTCTAATATGATGAAATATAGGAGAATAAATGTTGTTTCTTTTGTATCCAATATTGCATCTTTCGAACCTATTTGACAGTATGAAAGGATTGAACTTGGGATTCCACGCCCTGGACCCTTGCTTGATCCCATACAGTGGATTCCTCAGTTTGCATGTCAAGAGAGAATCAATGTACGCCTCAAGATTTTCCATGTATATATTTCCTTCCAATTTGTCAATTTGGGTGACATGATCAAATGTCTCATTTTTATTTAGCAAACGGAATTGTTGATTATACCTTACCATCATGAAGCATCTCTATGGGAGTTTGTAGCACCTCTATGAGAGAAGTGGGTTTGCTTGACATAATGCAAGGCTCTCATTCTAAAACTGAGATCTTGTTCTTCTCTTGTCAGCTGACTCTCTATTCATGTTCATAATATCCTCAATAACCTTTTGAGCCCATTTAGGCCTAGGATTGGGAGTAGGGACTATATATGGATCTAGATATGATTTAACTTCATATTAAATTGCAAAAAATGTTTTAACTTAGTTCTTTGATTCAGATTCTGAATCTGAAACATTAATGGAAACATTATCATATTCAAAAGGTTTAGGTAGAATGAATTTACCTTCCCTTTCAAATGGAAGTTGAGATTGAACTGGATCTGAGTATGGCAGAAAGTGTGAGAATTCATATTACTTGGAGGAATGATTTGCAACACCTTTTTTTATAAGCTTCCTAGTTGACATATTTAAGATCTCCACCGAGTCAGGACCAAATACAACTTGTTTTGGTGAGCCTGCATGAGTCATATCATATACATACAACCCATTTTCTATTAAGGAGAGAACATAGATGAAATTATTGAAGACTCCATGCTCTAATTTGATTGAACCCTTCCCTTCAGATTGTATTTGAGTGTCATCTCCCATGTGAATACTTGGAACATCAGTAACTTGGAATGAAGAGAATGATTCTTTGGTTGAAACTATGTAATTGGAGGATCCATAATCAATGAGGAAGGCATGAGATTTTGAAAATTCATCCTTCAATGCATGACATCTCTCATGATATTTAGTTTTGTCTCTAGAGTCAACCTTCCTTCCACCTTCTAGGAGGAAAATACTGTGTTGTTCAAGAAGTATTGACATTTGATTTATGGTCTTCTTCATACAAAATTTATCTGTATGGCTTCCTTTCTCATAGTAAGAGCACTTGCCCTTGTCAAACCTATAATGTTTGTCCTTCTTAGAGCTTGAGGATTCATTTGCTGGATCAAACTATTATTTAGGTTCGAATTTAGTGTTCATATTATCCGTTCTTTTCTGATTCCTCCTTGATTGTGCATTCTTTGTCTCTCTATCTAAGAGATATTGATTTGTAGAGGATATGGGGGATCCAATCTATATCAACTTGTCTTTCACCTGAATAAGGGATTCTATGAAGGCCAACGAGGAGTTGTCAGTCTACCAGAGTGAAATTGGATACAAACACTGATAATTTTGGGCCATTTTTGTTCAGAAATGAGAGAACCAATTCCTCATCCTTCTTATCAGCCCCACATTGCTTGCATTACATGACAAGGGATTTGAATTTTGAGAAAATATGTTGTATAGTTTTGAAGTTGCTAGGTTGTAGAGATATCATCTCATTCTCCAGAACATGTCCCTTGAGAACATATTTCTTTCCAAACAAGGATTCGAGCTTCTCCCATATTTCTTTTGGAGTTTTCATTCCATCTATATAGAAGAATAACTCCCTGGAGATGTGTATGCACATGAATTCAAATGATTCATCCAGCTTCTTCATATACTAAGAATTTTTAAGAGGATACTGGGGTTCAACCTCTCTTCCCATGGTGATCCTGTACAAAACCTTGTTGTACAAGGCTATCTGCATATCATTCCTCCAATCAAGATAATTGAATCGTGTGAGAATCCTGGGAGTTAAAGTTGCTGAATTATCCAATTTACAACTTCAAGGAATAACTAATTCATCATAAATATTCAATTTACTTGTAAAAACACTTCAATTTTAAATCAAACAAATTCAAACACTCTCCACTTCGACATGTGCACTTTCTATGGGTGCATCACACCTAGCTAGACTTCTCTGGATAAAATCCAGAGGGATAAACGAAGGGATACCAAGAATTATGTGGAACCCAATTGCTTCTGGTGCACAAATGAAAGTTTTAGAGGTTTTAAGTTTTCCTAAACACCCTCCATAATTCCATGTTTAATTTATCAAAGCTTAGGATCCTCATGCTTGAATAAAATCAATGTGAAAAGAAGGATGGAGAAGAGAAGAATAATTTAGTAAACACTAATCAATCATTCATGGAAAAATTGCACACACATGGAAACAAAATTGGAAGAATAACATTACATCCATTAATTAGTAACATATGTGTAATACAATGGTGTTACAATAGGAAAAATTCAAATTCCTTGGGTAGGATTCGAATTCACCAACTTGGACTAAATCCGGTGCTAACTCAATGTGGGAGAATCACCACTAAATCTCACCGATGCAACGCTCGTCAATTGAATTAGTTCACAACCATTTAACTGATCTATGTAGGTGAGAAAATGTGCCCAACCTCCCTTAAATCATGCAAACTAATGCTATACTAACTAAATATGAAATAAATCATGGTAATTAGAGCATAATTGAACAAAACCAAACATCGAATAGGGTCAACTGCTGGTGGCACTATGAGTGGTTTCCTAAATTATAGGTATTGGTATTTCAAGCTCCTAAACTCATGCAAATAGGTGCATTCAGTGTTAGGTGGGCTCCATATGAGTCCCCTATGGCACTAGTGAACTGGCAATAACCTCCTAATCTAGGAAAATACAAATGGACTATTGCGGTAAAGGGAGTATTAATTAAGTAATCCTAACATCACATGCATACATGTGTCAAGGAGATCTAAGGAAGATGAAAAATCAATAATAATGAGGTTCTATATTTTCATTTGTCACATTAAAATAATAAATAATGCATGGACATGAAACTAAGAGAAGTGCAATCACATCATTCATATTTAGAATTAGTTTTGAAGTGTGTGTGTCTACACACACCCACACACACAAACACACATATATAGAGAGAGCGAGTAAAAGTAATAAAATACAAAATGTTGTTATATAGAATGAAAAATGTGGTCTACATTGGGATATCTACTCCTTTTCCTTCGACTTGTCTTGTTCCTAAGAACAAATTATTCATGTAACTGCATGCTATAAAATCCTATTCCATGACATAGGTACATCCATTGCATGGTGTTGCAAGTCTAAATAGATTTCTTCTAACTATGTCTCTCAAACCCCTAGAGTAGACATGTCAAGGTTTGGTTGTACCTATCATAGTTCTAATCATGCTTATGTTGGGTTCATGGGTTTTATGGAAATACCAAAACCTAAAGGTCAATAACTTACTCTAATTCATGCTAGTTTTGGTTCCTTGGGAAACGAATTGGTTGTACTAGTTTAACATATGTATGGTTATCAAAGTTAACAATCATATTACCTCCATAAAAGATATATATTCCAAAAAATCACCAAAAATATAATTTTGAAATTTCTTAAAAAAATATTATCATTGGAACCCCATTGATATCCAAGGAGAAGTGTAAGGTAAAAAATATATTTGAAGTGACCACCACCATATGGGTACTCTGTGCAATGGCCAACTATTCAACCCACTAATCAAATAATTCCTTATCAAAGGATTTGGTTACCTATTGTCATGAAATTTGAATGCTTAAATTCCTAAGCCTTAAATTATCAACCGACAGCTCATAAATTGATGAGATGTCAACAAAGTATATGCATAGATAAGATTGAATGATGTTGAAATAACCTAAATTACTCACAACCATACAATGTACTCAACAAACACTTCTAGGAATTGAGTTAAACACTTGAACTTATCCCTTACATGTAGGACTATCACACCTTTTCTTCAAGCACTAATAATTCTAGTGATAGTTGACATCATAAAGATAACAACAATTTTAACAATTCATGTAGTTTACATAGAGAAAATAAATGAAATATAATTAACCAAGTCAAACATGAAGGAAAATGAAATATAAAAATATTTTGGAGTTGTTGGTATGAACCTCAAGTGGCTTCTCAATCACTTCTTGGATTTACAGGGTTAACTATCCAAAAGCCCTAATCACACACGGAATCCCTTCAATTCAAAAAAATACACTTGCATAAAATGAAAGGATTAAAATAAGTGACTAAGTATTCTAATAGATAATTGAAACATCTAATGGTGAACTTGAAATCAAATCAAAAAGTAATTTTTATGAAGTAAAAGATATGAAAACACATGTTTAGTCAATAACAAAATATATCAACTAATCTCTGCAAGTGCACCCTAGTTCAAAGGGCCCTCCTAGATGGATGCATTGTAGGAAGAGAATAACTTAAATACTTATAAACAACACAATGTCTTTATTAATTAAGAAGAAAATATAGAGTGGGATTTCATAGTACTTGAACTCTAATCTTAACATTGACTCTCTACAATGTGCTTTCTTACTAACCATACTTAATCTAACAATCTCAAAAGAACATTTTACATTATATAGAATTCTCTCATACAATTTGGTTACAATTGTAGATCCAAGATATATGGATCGTAGGCACTCAAAATAGACATCCCTATCACAATAGAGGTCCATACATAGAAATATAATCATGCTTGAGGATATCATGCCACAACATTCATGATTTGACAACTTGAAATCATGGTTGAAAACCCAAATTGGATATCACACTTCCTGGTTTTGATCATGGAAATGGCCAAAAGAGATTACCGAGGATCACAATCTAGGAGTAAAATGAATATAAGAGAGATACTATGAATAAATCTTGGAATGTATTACATTTCTTCAATCGGGGTCTCAAAGACTGAAAATATCTTAGCCAATGAGTAACTTTCTCTTACAATTTCAGTAGTTGGAGTGTAAGTTGGTAGTGTTAAGAAACTACTACAATTCATATAGATTTCTTCTAGGGATATAAATTCTATGTAATTCAAGTAATCCAAAACATATGCTATTAATGTCTCTTGTGGTTTTGGTAGTGTATGATCCTCTTTGTCATTGTGATAGCATATGGTATTTTTTAGTTCTTGTAGCATGTATCCTTCTATGGTTCTTGTAGCATATTATATTTTGTATAGTTCAAGTAGCGTAAGGTGTTTTGCATAGTTTTGGTATCTAGAGGATACCTGTAATTTCAAGAGCATATAGACAACACAAGAACCTGATATAATTAGATAAACCATATTTATTATTAAATGAATGCCAAAAATTAGAAAATCATGCATAATTGTGAAGAAAATTTACCTTATGTATTATGATAGTACTTAGATCATGCAAATATTAGGAATAAATGTTAGAAAACAGGATTGCAGAGAAACAACAATAAACAAGAGGAAAATATTAAACAAAAAAACACATTATAAGAGAGACACCAATATAACTTGGTTCACCCAAGATGGAATACATGCACACATAATATCTCAATCCTTTATTATTATAACATCTATAAAAATGAAGGGATAAAGCCTGGATCACACTCACTGCAATTGCTCTTCACTCTCTCACATTTTCTCTTACACAATCACACCGATCATTTCTACAAAGCTAAAATACAATACACAACCGTATTGCAATGCTTTCCTTTTATAAGGGAATTACCATATGAAAATACCATGGGTCAACCAGTACCACGGGTCGGTAAACTATTGGCCAACAAACATCTCCAAGAAAATTATTTTGGGGGCACTGGCTCAGACCCTATAGTTGGGGGAGGAGTCCCCTCTAGACTTCACACTCCCTTGCTAGGACAAGTGTACAGTAAAAATGGGGTACAAACATGACTGGACAATAACCTCTCTAAATCATGAAGATCATGCTCCACAACCAACAAAATACGAAAACGAAGGAAACTAGTGGAAAAAGTAAGAGATAGTATATAGAAAGGGATTGCATAATTATATACAAAATTGGTTAAAATTTAGGCCCATCATATCACCCACACCCAGCATTTTGCATGTCCTCATGGAAACATACTCTTTCAAAAAGTTCCCCTTGGTCCCTATGTTCCCTTGTTGATACTTGTTATACAACTTGAACCAGAAGGTTCAAACTGGAGGATGAGGTCTATTGATCCTTGTGTTTATGTTCTAATAGTTTAATCTTAAGCACCCTATTGCACCTTGTTGCAGCTGCAACATTTTCCCAAAATTCAAAAAATTTTGGGACCGTCCTTTAATTCGTTTTTTGCTCAGCTTTTGGTTTTACTTGATGTTTGAATAAAGATTACTTTTATGCGGGTAATGTTTTAATGTTTGAATTAATTTTGCCTTGCCATCGGAAGTGTTTTGGACTTTTGAGTCGGGAGTCTAGTCATCTGCACATCCATCGTTGAGAAAAAGAACACGACATCAAGTCCGAGACAAGTGTATTTGGTCTGCGAGGCATTCTTCTTTATCAACGTCTGTTTTGAGATCCCGTCAGAACCCTTGTCTATACGTCTTCCGCCGTTGTGAAGAAGGTATTGTGAATTTTTTCGAGAGTTGTTTCATCTTTTTTTGATCCCCACCGTTTTGTTTCGCCGGTCCTTGGTTTTTTCAACTTTTGCCATTGCGGCTCTAGAAAGTTCTATGATTCCGATAGTTTGATTTATCTTATCCGCTTGATCAATGTTTTTCGCTTGAGACATGTTTATTCTTACTCCATTTTGCTGGTCTGCGGAACTTGGTTTCTTTTACAGGTTCATCGTTGCGGCTCTCTAACCATTTATTGACCCGAATTCTTAGTCTCATGAAATCCGATGCGAGTGTTGATTGGTTTCTCCGCCAATGCCATTGCGGGTTTCTTGGTTGCTTCATCATCCGCCGTTGTGGAGGCGATGTTTATAAGATCGTCGATCCCTTAGTCTTTTGCCACCCGATGATCTTATTTTTCCCACCGATTTCATGTTGACCGCAATGTATATATTTTGGGTTTGGGGGTTTATTATTTTATTTTATTTTGGTGATTTCCCCGTGCTGTCGTTTTCACTCGAGCAGACCAAGGATTTCATTGTCGGTACCTTCACTCCTAGGTGGCTCCACTGTGGAAGTTTACTAGTTTTCCTCCACCAGTCGCACAACACAGTGCCAAGTAGGCCCTTATGCCCATTTTACCATTCCGTTTGATTGGTCGAGCTATTTTTGTTGTCTCCGCAGTTAGTGGTTACCTAGGTTTTCCCATTCCAGCTTGTATATATATTCTAGTTAAATAGTAGGGCTGCCCAGTGAGGAATTTTTGTAGTTTTCTTGATGATGACTCTCGTGGCCGTTGAGGGTTTGCAGACTGCACTTGATTGCTGGTGAAACCGGTGCAGACATCCGTTACGCTGTCCGCACCAGTTCCCCCCAGTCTGCATGTGGCCGTCCGGGGAGGGCGTTTTCAAGGTTTTCTTCCAAGATGCCGAGGTTTTGTTTCATTATATCGTTGCCCTCACTTTTATGAACCAGGGTCGCAACGTTGAAGGTGTTAAACTCGAATCCGAACCCCGTACCAATTTAGGTTAGAATGCATTACCTAGTCAAGCCGTGAGGCGAGCGTGTTTACAGCAAGTAGCTTCCTCTTATGGTTTATGAGTTAAGTGCGCTATCAGTGTAGTGTCCTCACTTGGGATTTGGCATCTCTTTATTTTGTGTAGCATTTAGGTCGTAGCACCGAGAGGGAGTTTTGAGACTGTGTTCTTGTTGATGAGAGGAGGGGGATTTTCGTCGTTTTAGAAAACCCATGCTTTTCTAAGTTAAATCTGCAAATGTTGGTCAAGAGATGGTTTTAGCCTTTTCGACAGATTAATTTTATGCGGGAACACTTGGTTTTTTGAGCATTGTTGTTTATTCTTCATAGTTGCACTCATGTTTAGCATAGATGAGGTAAAATGCTTATACAGTTGCCTCCATTTTGAATGTTATATGGAAATGACCCAACATAACCTAAAATCAATTTCTGTACATGACACAGAAATTCCTCAGAATCCAAGATGTCTAAACATTAGAAGAAGAAGGATCCTATGGTAGAAGAGGAACCCGAATTCAAAATCGTTACCAGAGTCGAATACACCTATGAGGACACCAAATGCATAGTTAATGTGGAACCCAAATATCAATGGGGGGGAATTTACAGATTAATAACGCGCCAAGAAGTACCTGACATAGGTTTTGAAGAAGAAACCATCTATGCCAATATAGAGAGATCTTCATTGATGAAAATTGATACTAGACCTGAGTTTTTCCATGCTTAGAGGTGATTGGGTGGATTCTGCCCAGGGAAGATATAACCACCATGATTTTGGAAAATGTTGATAAACAGGGTTATGCTACTTATAGCCCTAGGTATGTGGCACTAGCCTACCACTTACCAGAAGCACAGGTGTACTTGAATGAGGACTGGCTGAAGGAAATTAAGATGGACCTAATCGAGACACTGAAGAGGATGTTCATGCCTGGCAAGAACTTTAGAACTAGGACGACTAGGGAATATGACGCTGCAAATCTAAGAACCCCTTATAGGTTCATTGCCCTGATGTTGAACAGGATTTTCAGGAGGGCCCACGGTAAAAGCTTCAAATTGGAGTGGGTGCCTATCATTTTCTATGTTGCAACACAGGGGACAGTGTTCAACTGGGAAAACATTGTGTCCAATAGCCTCTTAGCTTGCATTGTTTCAGCATTAGGAGGGGTGTCCCAGAAGAGATCAAATTTCTACATGAGCTCTATACTGATTGATTGCATACTGTGCAACCAAACCTTTCCCAATTTGAGGTGTATCTGGGATCGGGAAAGAACACTAGTCTACTCAGCATACAAGCCATTGTGGGCCCACAAATACCATAGTCACTATAGGGAAGTGTGTGAGCACTTCATCATGCCACTATATACATTGATCTTCTTAAAGGAGTGCAACTGTATGTCAGAGGAAGCATTGCAGGTGATTGAGGAATATGTAGATTACTATCTGACAGAGGATGGATTTTATTTCAAAATGTTTGTATGCTCTAGAGCACCCTCACTACTACCTAAGTATGCCACTGACTATGTAGTCCATAAAGAGGTAGTTAGACAAGGCTTTTTAGATGGCATAGGGAGCTTTCTATTTGAACATAAGAAAGCAGCTTACCCTCCTTTGCCATTCAGGTTGGGAAGCTACAAGTTTACTAGGGTGAAGAAAGCTGACAAATTTGTGGAAGAATTGGGGAAATTCCATTTTGGGGAAATGCATTTCCATAGGAATGATTCCCGAAATAAAGTGGCAAAGCACTGTAGAGAGACGAATGTACATTTTGAATACACAAGCCACTGGGACAGAGAGGAATCCATTTTCCGCAGTGCACAAAATATAACAACCTTAAGAAGAAAATCACCACCAAAGGTGGAAAAGGACAGGATGAGCAAGAAAAGGTAGAGGAGGAAGAAACTAGAAAAAGAAATGAAGATGCTAGGAGACTAGCACAAGAGGTCGAAAGATGGCTCAAAGGTGAGGAGGAAGAAAAGAGAAGAGATGCACAAGAAGCAGCTAGAAAGGCAGAAGAAGCTACCAAGAGTGAGGAAGACAAAAAGAAAAGAAATATGGATGAGGAGCTGAAGAACCAGGAAGCAGAAAAGCTAAAGCTGACAGAGACAGTGACAGAGCAATCAACTTTCGATACAGCAGATAGTTAGGCTCAGGACTTGGGGAACCCTGATATTCAAAATCCTGAGGCAGGTGGTGGCAACACAACAAGACAGGCTATGGCCCCCACCCTTAGGCTAATCCCTTTTGAGAAGAAGAAAGGGGAGGAGGTACCAGATTTCAACACTACCTTTTATGATAGGGAAAGGAAAAGGATAGTGAAGAGGGCCTAGAGAAAGGTCAAGACTGGGGGGCAGTCTGGTAAAATGATAAATGATACAACTATAGTATATGGAACAGACAAGGACCCCAAGTTCACTATCATAGCGGGGGTTGCATTGATCCATGCTTCTGAGGACAATGTAGATTGAATAATGACTGATCTTGAATAGTCAAAGAAGTCCTCTTCCCAACTCAAAGATACCCTGAGAAGAGAAAGGGAGGAAAATAATAGGTTGAAAATAAAGTTTGAAGACATACAACGAGAAATAAAGTCTTCAAAAGCTGAGCTCCAGTCCCTCTAAGTAGAGAAGAGATCTATGGAGGCCACCCAAGAAAGTCTGGAGAAAGTGCACCAAGAATGTCAAGGGTTGAGGGCAGAAAAGGAGCAGCTGCTAGGCAGGATAGGGGAGTTGGAGCTGCAGAAGGCTACCTTGGAGGAATCTGAGAGGCAATCTCAGGGGAAGAATGCAGAACTTAAAGAATATATTACCTCATTAACAGCAGCTCTAGAAGAGGCCAAGGAACAGCAGGTCAGTCTTCAGCCTTTCAAGGAGCACGTTCTGGCACAGAGAAGCAAGATGCACAAGCTACAAGTGGCCATAGAGGAAGAGAGGTGCAAGGTCTTGCAGGTGGACAATCGGCTGGAAGATATTTTGGAAACCTCTTCATATTTTGTTGACAGATCACAGGATATATTAGAAGTCCTGATAGGAAGGATGGCTAGATTAGAAGTGAATGAAGAAACCCTTGTAGATATACCATCGAAAGATCAACAATCCCTAAGGAAAGACTATTATTTACTAGAGTTTTCCATAAACACAGCTGAGGAATTCAAGAAGGCTATCAAGAAGACAAAGGGGGCTTGTGCAGAATTATTTAGGAGACTTTTGATCACTTATAATCGCTGCCGGGTTGAGGCTAAACAGAGAATGGATACCTTTCCAAACGACAGCCTGTTTTTGGAGATTTGTAAAGAAGATATCAAGAAGATGAACAAAGGATACAACACATTAAAGCTTTAGATGAGCAGACCCTGAGGAATTAAGTAGATCACTCCACGGTTAGTGTGCAGTTGTTAGAAGACCAACTTCACCTGAGCGCAGCCAGAATAGAAGTCATAAGAAATCAGGCTGCTAAATTCGAAATAAATATTCGTTTCCTAGAACCTTCTGAATTTGAAAGCATTGCATCAGAGGCTTCAGCATGGAAGAAATTTTTGAATAGTCAAGCAGGACCCTCCTCATGAGCATTTTATTCATTTTATTGTAATATATTGTAAATTTTATAAAAACTTAATGAAAGAAAAATGTGGGAGGTGAAGAGTTGGGGAAGCCCAAGAGTCATTTCATGGGCAGGCCAACAGTTTTTTTCTTTTGTATAAATATAGAGAATCTAGACAAGAAAAGGGACTTTTTTCCCAGTTAGATTGTGGAAGACATATTGTAAGAAGAACTATTTCCTTTTGCAATAAATAATTACAATTTGCCTGGTGGAGAAATCTTGGTGGAATATTCAAATGTTATGCTATGGATTTGTTGAAGAGGAACTATTTCGTTTTCAGCTTTGTGTCCATTAACTGTGAGATCGTTCTAACTCTTTGAACCTATGTTCTTGTATGAATGATCTCTGGTTTGTTTTATAAAAACTTCCACTATGAGTAATGAATGGTGTTTGTAGACAATTGGCTATTTGGTTGTTCAAATATCTTTAAATGTTCATGTGTTTGAAAGAAGTATCAGCTATTTGTGATTTATTTTTTATAATGCATGCACAAAATACATTACTCATTTATAAGTGATAATGTTGCTCCCTAGGGATAGGTTAGGTAGTTAGTTTTAATTTCTTGTTGTGTGTGATTTAGATGCAAGAGATTCTAAGATGAGAGGTAAGAACCTGCGCATCACATTGTGAACACTCCTTGCATTCTCAATCAATCTACATTTTAGATAGGCATTCGTATGTCATACTTAAAACTAAAAAATACAAAAATATACACAGTGGAACGGGCCGCAACCGGTAAAACCTGTTAATTTTGTTACTTGACCTACGGTAGCCGGACCGCAAACCGGATGGATTCCCTACACCAAACAGTCACGGCTAGTTGGGAACGTTGACTGGGGAGAATCCCTTGCTGTTGTTTCCTACGAATTTCCAGTCCTCAACACACCTTTACATTGTCTTCTTCTTCTATTACTACTTCATATATTTCATAAATAAAATATTATAGCCAACATCTTTCTTCCTTTTCTTTTCTTAGTATTTGAGCACAATTTTTCTTGAGAATTTGATTTTGTTACTTTATATGTGCATCCAATACTTCATGATCTCTAAGTTATTGCTTGATATTTTTCATCTTCCTACTTTTCTTATTATGTTGTGAAAAATTATGAGAAACTTCTAGTTTTACTTCTTCTTTATGATTGGGTTCCTCTTTTTCAGAATCTCAATAAGGAAAATTGAGAATATTTCCTGTGGGTACCATAGGAATTTTAAGTTCATTCTCATCAAATTCTAAGAAAGGTTAATAAAAAAAAGGGTCAACCATTACCTTGGGCACTTCAAAATTAAATATTTTTTGGGTAAGTTCCTGTGGTTACATTAGGTAATTTAGTATTAACCTCAATTTTTATCATCTCCTTGGGTAACTCAGGTTCGATTTCATTATCCATTGTCTCCTCGGGTTCTTTTGGTTCTGCTTCTTGTGTAAGAGTATAATATTGTTTAGTAGTAGATCAGTTTTGAGGTCTCCTCGACGTACTTTTGGCAATGACCATCTCATCCTCGTCCTCTGGATCCTACTCATGCTTCCTAAAACGTTCTTTGGACTTTCTCATTGTCACTCTAACAGTTACCTCTCAAATTCTAGTAATTGGTGTCATACATTCCTTTGGATTTTCTTTTGTTACAATCTTCCTCTTCATATTAGTTTTAATCATCATGGAATATCCCTTATAATTATGAGCTATCTCTCCCCCAACAAGAATGTATGTTATTTCTACAAAATGATTTCTCTATGGCCTAGGCCAACAAACTTATTCTTCTTCGAATATTCCCTTTCTACATCATTACTCTTCTGCTTGTTGTGAAGATTTTTTATTTCATATAATTATTTTCCGATGGTTCTCTTTGAATTATTATTTATTTTGCAAAAGAATCATGGATCTCATTTTTATTTGAATAATATCCCTCTACATAATGACTCTTCTTTTTACTATAAGAAAATTTGGACCTTTCAGAGGGTTCCATCTCTGGTTCATTTTCAAGAACTTTCATTAGAGCAAATTTTGAGTCTAAAATGGGCCTCCTAAGGAAAATAATAAAATAATAGTTAAAATAATAAAACAATATTTATGAATTTTGGAGAAAGAGAGAAAAGTTACTTTTTTTCTTCATGTTTTAAACATATTTCCTTGTGGTTTTACTCAAATTATGAGTGGAAGCACTCGTTTGATGAAAATTAAATTTCTCCTTGTATTCACACCTTTCCTTGAAGAAACCCATGAATGCTCAATAGTTGTTAGTTTGAAATATGCAAGCACCACCTAACAAATGATGGTTGGAGTGAAGAAGCAAGGACAGTGTAAAGAATGATCTCTCTCTCTCTCTCTCTCTCTCTCTCTCTCTCTCTCTCTCTCTCTCTCTCTCTCTCTCTCTCTAAAATGAATAACATAGACACCTATTCTACTTTGTTAGTAAGGAACAACCCATATTCAGAAATAAGACATTATCCTTCTCCATAAACCCTATAATAGGTGAATGAAAGTTTACATATATAAGAAGGAGACTTGTTCTATAATATACTTGTCTTGAGAATAATTAAAGGAACATGTTGGGATAATGACAGGTATCCTCCATGGAACTTAAATTGTTTTGCATAGTATAATGTAGGTCTTCCTATCTTGTAATTCTAGGTTGGGATTATTGTATGACTACTCAAGTGGCTAGAGAGAGGCATGCTAATGATATTCATTTTACTAATATGAGATACACTATAACAATTTTATGGATTGATTTAGTTGAACTAAGATCGATGGAACTAGGGGGATGAGAACTATAAGGAGGATACAAAGATGACCCCACAGTCCAAGGGATAAGGGAGAGTGAGTATAGGGATGGAATACCACCCTATCACATAAACACTAATAAAAATGGGAAAGATGAGAGTAGAATTAACACTTAGTTTTAGGGATAAAATTAGAAACCCTAGAGAAATACAAAAGATGATGAAAATAAATAATTATGACCTTAAGGACTTGTTATTGATGACCTAGGGTTGTAGGTAATTTAGGAAATTTGACAAGGTTTTAGATAATGTTTTATTAAAAAATAAATGACCAAATACATGGCCAACTAATTAAGGCTAGTTAAATGAAAATTACTTCAATGAGCTAGAGACCATAATATTGGAAATGGAAGAGAAGGAATATAACTCACCCATAATCAATTTCTATAGATGATGAATCTCCCTAGGATAAAGTAGAGAGTTATGAAAGTCCTTTGTGTCTAATACATACATTGAATTGACCTACACAGTTAACTCCAAATTATTTTGTTGAATATTTAACTTGATTTCAATATAAAGATATATGAAATGAAATAAATAAACATTACATATAGAGACATAAAGAAAAATCAGTGAAATTTGTAGAGTAGGGAGACCTATCACCCTTGAGGATATTATGCCTCCTGTTGCCTCATTATGATGGAACCTCTCTTAAGATTGTAGGCTTGAAACCTCCAAGTTATGAGTGGAGCTATGTGAATGATGATGTCCTAAGATGAAAAAATAAAATTTGAAAGGATATATTATTGCTAACAAAGGTCATGTTGATGTGTTAAATATGATAGAAGAAAGAAACCTCATGGGACTTAAAGAGGAGGAAGGATTTCAATCACTAATCTGGGTGTGTACCTACAAGTTGGGGTTTTTAAAGATAGAAGAATACAAGAGAATTTACAAAGAGTAATTGAATGGTATAAATTGGCAAGGTAATGACCTCAAGGCATAAAAGAATGTTGGGTTAGTTCATGTGGGACTCCCAAGTTCTATTAAATCATTAAAAATTTTAGTTGATATGTTTTCATAGATAATTTAGTATAATGGTACCATGGATTTTAGGACCAATATTGATTAAATTTTTTATGTCACTTACGAATTCACTACTATGGTACATGAAGGAAAACCATAGTTCTTTTAGTATCGAGAGATCGAGTAGGGTTCTATACTTTTGACTCAAAATGACTTTCTAAATAGATTTTCCCAAATGGTTTGGGGTGATCATGTGTCCTAATTAATGAATCTTAAGTGATAATCAACTCAAATATAGGTTTTGGAACCTAAAATTCACATATGAGGTTACAAACAAATTAGTGACCGAAGGGGTCAAAGTGAGTGAAATAAATGGACAATGCATATATGCTAAAGGGGAGGAAGGACCTAAGGAACCCACCTAAGCACTGGATGCCCCAATTTGGTTCCACATAGAGGCTAAGCTAAGAGGTATTCCATTAAGGCGTCTCATCATATTAGAGTGGTACTTTAAAAGGTATATATTATCATCATGGACTATGACATGCATGAATACTATAGAGGGGTATACCACATAAGGAATATCCTAGTGGGTAGGTGTATGTGAAAGTGTGAATTTCATACATTGCAAAATATTTTACCTTCATACACTAAAAAAGGATTTTACCTTAAAGATAAACCATTAATGATAACTCCTTAGCCTTTAACCCTCAACTTATATCCCCTAACTATGAATATTAATAATAAATCCATAACCTTGATCCTTAACCTTAAAACATAAAGTCATGTCTTTAAACATTGATTAATACTCACACATTAACTCTTAACAACCATATATTAAAGCAAATTTCATATGTCTCACACCTACTACCAAACCTAAAAGTATTAAACTTAAACCTAATCCTTTATCAAACTTTTTTAACCATGTAACAGCCTCCACACCTTAACATAAAAAGTGACCAATAAACCAAACCCGAGGGGGCATATTGTGATAAACTTAAACTTAATCCTTTATCAAACATTTTTTTACCATCACTAATAAAAATGCACCCCTTTTAACCAATAACTCTAATTTTAAGCCTAATTGTAATAGAGAGAGCCCTCCCATCACAATAAGTCTTAGATATATATTCATCGTTGGCTTATGCATATTTTGTGCATATTGATGTACTTAATTAGTTAACATTGTTCTGGTTATGTATTTGTTTGTATCTAGATGCCAAATGATGCGTCTTTAAGGGTTTGATCATATTTATAAATTGTGATTTGTGGTCGAAAACAACAAATGCATTAGGGGAGATTTTGTATCATATTGTACTATAAACCACAATATCTTTTTTTAAACAACTCTAATACAACCAACTACATATATAGTTTATTTGTTAGTATATAAAGTTATGGACCTTTTAGATGTAACTGGATTTCTAGAAAATTGCTCATGTTTTTTCCATAACTTTTTCATTTCTCAACCATTTAATAAAAAATATTATATGTTTCACTACTAGACAATGACTTCTACATGTTATAAAAAAAAACAATCCATCATCATTACATTAAGACCTTCAAAAACTGCACCAACACTTAGATAACTAAGAAAATATGTAAAAGTAGTAATTTTTTCTTTTGGGAAATTAGCAAAAGCAAGAGCACTAATTGTTATCTACATTCTTACCAATTTTTGAATATTGATTCCATCATTTGGGCACTCAAAGAGTGCACCAACATGGACATATACCTTATCATTTACCAAAAAAAATGCAAATGTAGAAAAAACCAAAATTGAGTCATTTATGAACATTTTCAATAAATAAAACAAATATACTAGAAAAGGTTCGTATCTCAAAATATCCATGCAAGTTGAAGTATGTTTATTTTTAAATTCTATTTCATCTAAAGCACAAAAAAGCACCATCATTAACTTACACTCATCCTTTAAATATTAAATGTTGTCTTTACTTGGTGACTTAAAATCATTTTTATCATAAATCTAACTTATCATTAATTTAATTTATAATTTATGTAAATTAATGTACTAACATAAAATATACTGTTGTCACTCCCTTATATTCATATAATTGTGAAAGGGAGTAAAAGAATTGTATTATACCCAACTAGGCTTCCATTTCCTAAATCACATAATGTACTATATAGTGGGCCTAATGGTTAAGAGCATGTGTTTCCTCTTATGAGATCACAGGTTCAAATCGAGAGGAGGGTAGTGTATGTACACCTCTATAGACTTTAGCAGTTAAATCGCTGCGTAGAGGGAAATAGATTATTATTAATATCATTATCTTTAACTATAATAATTACCACCTATCTGAATATATACATCTTTAAGTATAATGGTTGCCACCTATCTTACCATGTACTCTATACAAAAACCAAGTATGAACATTCTCAATAGTGGATGAAGTAGGTTAGCCTTATAGACTTTAGCAGTTAAATTGCTACATAGAGAAAAATAAATTATTATTAATATCATTATCTTTAACTATAATAATTACCACCTATCTTAATATATACATCTTTAAGTATAATGGTTGCCACCTATCTTACCATGTACTTTATAAAAAACTAAGTATGAACATTCTCAATAGTGGATGAAGTAGGCTAGCCTTATGCACACTCGATACATAATTTAAAGAACTACTTGTTATGTGAATAATTCCACAAGTTGTCATCTACTTGCAATTTAGATTCCATTTATTCATATATGGTAGATATGGAAACTATAGGTGGTGAAAGAGAAGTTGGTGAATATTTTTTTTAAATGTAAACTATATGTTTTTCCTATGACAAACCGTTCGATGGGTAAGACCATATGATCATGGTTCCAAATTACTTGGATATACTCCTCGTAGGTAGGAACATTTACAAGTTGAAGATTTCCCCTTTGAAAAGCATTCTTTAGTGGTGGTAATGAGTGTAACCTAAGTGCTTGATAGCCCCAAGGGTTAGCTCAATTGGTAAGACGTGCACATACTCTCTCAGTTCGGGGAGAGGTCACGGGTTTGAGCCTTGAGTCCTTTGGGGTTAGGTCTTTTGCGAAGATGACTTGTGGTTTACCACCTCTACCATCCACTAATGTGAGAAAGTATTGATGAGTTTCCCAAACATATTTCTATATGAAAAAAACAAAACCTAAGCGCTCAATTAATCACAATTGGTGCAAGCTATTTGAGATTCCTAGATTTATTAATAAGGGGATTTTGTTTTACTTTAAAATAGTTTAATTAAACCCATGGTTAACGTTAGATTACAATAATCAAGATGCTTTTATTGATTTAAAGTGTAATTTGGTTGAAATTATTGAATTAGATAGGCGCTTTGACGTACCGAAAAACTCTCAACAACCAAAAAGACCGGCTTATTGAATTACTCAAAGAAGCAAGGCGATGATGATGTCCAACGCATTTTTATTTAATTTGACTTTTGTTGGACCAGTGATCCAGCTGCCACCATCACTGATTGACTTTTGTTGGACCAATGATCCAGCTGCCACCATCAGTGATCAAATTTGATTGGTGGGTTTTAATTTCAATTGGAAGGGCATTTATTCTTGGAGCTCTTCCAAGGGGAAATATAAATAATTATACTTTAATTTACAACTATAAATTAATTAAATTTTTTTAATAAAAAATGTAAAAATAAATATTGCTCTTTTAATATTTTACAATTTTGAAATAATTAAGCATTTCTTAATAACTATATGAACAAATGATATATTTTCAATAAAATTTATATTGAACACATTCATTAATTTGTTATGTAACATTAATTTTAGAGTTCAGTAACATAACAACTATTCCATTCTATTCTATTGTATTTTTTTGAGTTGGAGCACACTTCATTGCGCCGAGAGGCGCTCTATAGCCCAGTATGGGGGAGATCTTGTAACATTACGTAACCTTACATAGATGTTAGCTATAAAAAACAAAACTTTTAATTATCTTCCAAAATAAATGTCGGCCACCAAAACAACCTAATATGGGAGAGATGTTGTAATGTTCCTACCTAACAAAATAATAATTAAAAAAAAAAAAATTTAAAATTGAATTATTGGCAAAAAAAATGTTGGTAGTGCACATGGTTTTAAAACCATGTGCAAGGCCTCCTAAAAAACCCATGGTTTTATTGTACATGGTTTAGGAGGTAGTTGCAAATGGTTTTAAAACTATGTATGGGGGAGATGTTCTAATATTCTTTCCTAACAAAATAAAAAATAATAAAAAATATTATATGCAGCCATAAATAGTATTAAATATTAATAATAAAAATATTGTTTGTTGACCTTAAATAAAAAGATGTGCCTTTTGGTCTTGAATGCAATACTTAAGAAGAGGTCTTCACCTCCAAAGATTTGATCCCTCTCGGTGCTTGATAGAGCCTAGGATTTGGATCTATGCTGGTTATACTACATAAAAACTAGTTATATAACCATATTGGGACTTTTCCTTATCTTATGGATAGTGAAGGATGTCCTAACAAGATATAATCTTGAAGAAAAACTAGAACCATGAGAGAATTACTTAGTGTTAACTATGTACACAAGGAAGTCACTAAGGAAAACAAGGCTATAATAAACCTAACACACACACACACACACACACACACATATAACCAACCAATAACTTAATTCAACCGAAGAGAGGAAACAATCCAAGCTTGAGAGATGTAAGAATGATGGGGATTGAGAACCTAAGAAAAAATAATACACAACTAAGAAAACATTAAAAAAAATCCTACATACCAAGCAAGTTAGCAAAGCTAGCATAATAAGGGTGGTGGCATCAAATTTTGTTGTTCAACACTTGTCGTGTATGTGACTTGTCATGATAGCATACAGGTATTGGATGGAGGGGCAATGGAATCAAGCCTAAGTCAAGTGAAGCCTAGAAACTCACTACATGACTAAGTCTCAAGAATCCACTTTTTAAACCGAACCAAAACACCAAAATAAATTTATTGGCTAGATTTGAGAAAGTTCTAGGGGTAAGTAATTAAGGGCTCGAGCTCTAAAATTTGTTATATTTTGTACTAGTCCATAATTCAGTGAATAATCAATCACCAGTAGGAAATTTAAGTAATTTAATGAAAACAATTAATGTGTATACCTTTTTGTCCAAACCACTACCCTCCTTATTGTCTTACAAAAAGACATGATAATTGTCTTACCAAAAAACATGATAATGAGGAAGATGACCTAAAATTATGGATTTCACCTTCAAAGAATGCCTTGCAGTCACATTGGTAAGGACTAATAAGAAGATCACAACAATCCAACATATAAAATATCCGTTGAAAATTTCAATTCAAGACTTATATAGTAAATTTAATATAAACTTACTTATAGTTTTTCTTACTCTTTGCATCTTGACATATTTGATATTTTATAGTTGTCTCTAAGCCTTGACTGAATTGATATTATATGGTGAGGATGTGCATGCATAATAATCTTTAGTTATGACTATAAGACAAGGATTTAAAGAGAAGAGGATATAAAGACAAGTAATTTTTATATGTATTTTGTTGGCGATGGCCAAGACAACTGTAGTGAGAAACCACAAATGTTTGGAAAGGAGGAGAGAGATTTCATCATGATCATGCCACCCATGAAATTGAAGACTATTCTTGAGCCATTTTTAATTTTTTTTATTAATAACCATTGTGCAGGTGCTTTGGTCCAACTGTTTTTTCTAACTCAATGTTTCTCCATATGGTGTTCTGAGTGACACCTCTCTATAGCAATGCGTAAATCAACCTTTGCATAGTTTGTGATCCTAGCTACATGTCATTGTTTGTATTAGCAAGACATTGAGTGTTGTTTATAGTTGTCGTGAGTATGTGATATTCACGCAACAAATGAAGTCTTGTAGAGGAGGACTCATCAAACCGACCTTTTGAATTTAATTTTGATGAAAAACTATTGGACATTGGTAGCCAGGTTCAGTACATAAGTAGTAGGCACAAAGTTTTGAGCTTGTGTTAGGCCTAGTAGTAGGCTAGTAGATTTCAGCCCCAAGTGACCGAGGAGTCATACCTGGCAGTTATTATTCATTACTAGTCATCTTGCATAGCTAAGCACTGAGTGCATGACATGAGTGAGTGGCTGATTATAATTGATCATATTTCCAATATTTTGAATGACTAGTCTAACTTTATAGCATGGGAATTTCAACATCTTGAGAAATCTTTAGAAATTTATATGAATGGGTGATTTAAAATGTTTCCCTTCTTTTGAAATGTTGATATAAATTTTGTCTTTCTTTATTGGAAGGATAAAATTCAGATTTTAATTTTTTTTTTGAAGGACAATTTTAACTTTACAGTTCTATGAAGGGCTATAACCCTTTGGAAGAGCTGGGAAGGGTTCACTTTTGAACTTTGGCCAGCATTAACTAGAATAATGAATTCAGCAGCAGGCTCATTGTTGGTTATTGGGTCTCACCACTTGAGATCCAAATATTAGTAATGAGCCTTAGACTCTGCCAGCTATGATTATGTCCAACCTGTTTTTACTTAATTTGATTTTTGTTGGACCAGTGATGTAGCGGATACCATTAACCAGCCTACAACAGATCAATGATTCCTACAACATGTTCAATGTTGGCCATTAGATATCACTACCTTAAGATCCAGGGACTAATAATAAACCTAAACCTAAAGACTAGTAATAAACTTGAGCTTGCAACCGCAATCATGAATTTGCAGCAAGATGATTGATTTTAACCTTATCCAGCTATAATATAATAATGCCCAGCCATAATTATGCTGATAGGAATCTATATGTGATATTTTGGGGATGGACTTACTTGAGCAGATCATCAAGATCCAACAAAACACGCCAAGTGTATGACCCGGATGATTTGAATCATCTGATCTTTTAACTAGGTTAACTAGACATAGAGTTAGGAGTTTGTTAGGAGATCAGATCGCTCATGAGGAGTCTTTTAGCTGCCGAGGAGTCTATTAGCAGACATGGAGGAGATACGTGGTTTGTTAGGAGAGTAGATCGCTCGCAAGGAGTCTGTTAGCCACTGAGGAGTCTGTTAGGAGATGTGGTGGTGGAGGAGATACATGGCATAAACACCAAGCAAAACAATTTCGAAAACCTAGTTTCTATACTTTTTCGCTTCTTCGTTTCACCATTCCTGTTTCGTCTTGGAGCAAGAATTTTTTTGTATTTTTGTCGTTTTGCCATTCACCGATTTGCCTGTGCATTAGAGGTAAGCCTCACAGAGATTGGTTAAAATTTCCTATTCAGAGATTTGTTAACATTTCCTGTTTCGTGATTTGTTAAAATTCCATGTGCTTTCAGTTTCGCCATTTCGCCATTCCTGTGCCATCTTGGAGCAAGAAAAATGTTTTAGTTTCGTCGTTTCTCCATTCGCCAATTTGCCTGTGCAGTAGAGGTAAGCCTTAGATTCCCGAACGCTCACAGAATAAAAAACTATATATGCTGTCACCTGTATTTAATTCCAATGGTGAATATTTAGCATAGAAAAATGATACATAGCATAGTAATTGTAAGTATCGAATTGAAGGCACCTTCGAATTTTTCATGAGTTTTATACAAAGGAAATAGGTGTGGCTTCATTTCTACTTAAATATTTTGAAGAGTGAGAAGTGGCTTGTTAGATATATCTGCAAGTCTTTCAGACATAATTGTTTTTAGTCATGGATAGTTGTCCACTATAGTTGATGTAATTTTTATTGCTTTTGAGCTTATTTGTTTCACGAGTTACTTAGTTTTCTGCTGTAGTTTATGTAAGTTTTATTGCTTTAGGGTTTATTTGTTTGGCAAGTTTAATTTTCTGAACTGTTCAGTTGATAATCATGGTTTTTATTTCTTCTAATCTTAGTTGTCTAGAGAGATTAGTTTTTATATCATTTTTATTGCTTTTGAGTTTATTTGTTTGATGAGTTTAATTTTCTTAACTATTCAGTTGATAATCATGGTTTTGTTCAGTTGATAATCATGGTTTTGTTGCTATTGAGCTTAGTAGTTTAGAGAGTTTAATTTTTTGAACTGTTCAATTGATAATCATGGAAGTAGATGCAAAGTGTATATTATTAATACAATTAGAACCATATTGCATAGTCTGGTTTTTATTGCTTTTAAGTTTAGTTGTTTAGAGAGTTTAATTTTTTTATAGTTTATATAATTTTTATTGCTTCTGAGTTTATTTGTTTCTCAAGTTTAATTTTCTGAACTGTTCAGTTGATATTCATGAAATTAGATGCAAAATGTATATCATTAAGACACCTAGAACCATATTGCATAGTCTACAAGACAGGGAAAGGGAACCTGAACGAGTATTGAGGTTGAACCAAATGCAATATAAAGTTACCAGTGTAATGAAGGATGATTAAGAACGTATTGATGTGAAAGCACAATATTTCAAATGTAAATAGGATATGCTATGTATTTAGATATTTAATCATTTTCTGTCAGGATTGTTGTTTGACCTAGCTGGTCATTTGGGATGAATGTCTTTTTTTTTTAACAACTAGCACCATATCTAATATATCGGGATCAACGTACAAGGTAGTGTTGAGATTCTCTGGATGAGGTATCGTTCAGATTGTTTGGATGCATTGTTAGAACTATTAGTTGTTTATGTTTCAATAAAGTACTGTTTCCAGGTTAGAGTAGTGCCTTGTGTTCTTTCCAAAACCTAATGACAATGGTAGAAGAATGTTTGCAATATATTTATTTATGTTTAGTCTAGAAATGAAGAAAGAAAAATGTATTTGTAAAACAAACTTATGTATAGTATAGAAATGAAGAAGCAAGAATGTATTTGTGAAATTGTTTTCTCTCATAGAGAGTATTTAATAAGAGATAGATGTTATAAATTATGTAATTTCAAAAATGGTGTTTGATAGATCAGAGTTTAAGATGAATCTAAGGTGGCTTCAGAGAGGTTTAATAAATCACATTACAACAAAAAAACAACTATGATAACATAATTTAAGTTGTATTTTTATGAAAAAAATAACTTTTACAATGCAATTCAACCTAAAACAAGCGCTACTAACAATTACCGATTGAAAAATGTCATGCAATTCAACCTAAAGCAAGCTCTACGAGCAATTACAGATTGAAAAATGTCATGGACACATTATATTGGAGACAATCACCTACACCCATACAACCACTGCAGAATATGGTCCAGTAGATATTGCTCAAAATGTTGAGACTTCTGCCATAATCCCCAGAAATTTTAAAATCAAAACAACATAAATTCTAGGGTGTGTTAGATGGGGAATGCTTAGATTCTTAGATTTGAAGCTGGGCGGTATACATTGAATCAAATTTTGAACCATTAGAACAACAAAAGAGGGATTTGTCAACCATGCATCTAGAAGGACAAGCACCAAGAGTGGGTTAGGGTTAATGGCATACCAAATGATCCAGAAGAGAAAATATAGACATCCCTGAGATCAAGCTTAGATATGTGTTTCCTTGATTACAGGATCTTCTCCATCACCTTCATGCCTCTAAATACAAAAAAAGGGACCCTGAATGCTGAGATCACTGGAAGTTGGCATTCCAGACCATTTATGGCCTCTATGAATTTTTGGTGATGTCTTTTTTTACTCAGAAATGTGTCAGCGACCTTCATCGAGGATTGTTTGTATTGTACTAATATGATATATTAATATTCAACATGTATGGTGTTTGAATTATTAATTATTGGCAGATCCCTATCATATGTCAGCAGGGTTGAGTCTGCAGTTCAGTGTCTGTTTCTGAAGTAATTTTTTACTTAGATAGTTATTCATTAATGCACAATGCTCCATGTCACCATACCTCACTATTATATAATAATCACAAGCTCTTTTGAAGTTCCATTTTCCCAGCAAGGGTTCAGAGATAGTTTCCTCACGAGAATCTACATTCAACCAAGAGGGAAAAACGGTGTTACCAGTTATCCCATCCTGCATGATTCTTTCATAGCCAAAGAGTTTCAAGTTGAGAACAATATCCAACCACCAATTATAATGCGTGATTTTAATGTGGTTCAATGAAGAGGGGTTCCATTTGAGCTTTGTTTGTATTAATGAATGCACAAAACTGACTATTTGAATGATGTGATTATAGTTTACAAATAATCAATATAGAAAATTGACTATTTCAACGATTTGATTACATTATACAAATAAATTCAACGTAGCCAACTTATATTTCTCTTGAGCATATACCTTTGAAATCGAGTACTAGAAGAAGGGAGCAGCCCTATGTTTAGTGTATAAATATGCATACAATCATTTTGTAATCTTGGTAGTCAGTATTATTACTCGCCCCCCTCTCTACTAGATTAACTTTATTTTATTATGTAATGATTTTTTTCTTTGAGCATGATTATTAACTGGAGTTATATCTATGTTTAATATTATATACGAAAATATGGTCCATGTAAAATGATAGTCTAGCCCAAAATTTATAGCATTATTATTAAATGAGTTATGTAACTATCATTTACAAAAAGGTTAAAGGAACCGGTCTAAAGTAGCAATAGCAGTTTATTTATATCAGCTCTCCCTTAAGAGGATTTTTTTTTGCTATATAAATGGACTCCTTAACCTATTTGTAAAGAGGATTTCCTATTTGTAAGTGAAGAAAGAAGCAGGTAACGCATCCCACATATAGGTAGAGTGTTCAAATCTCCTAAGTCATTCAATCTGGTGAGTACTTTACTTTTTGAATACATGAAGGTTGCTACATATCTGATAACTTAAACATGTTTTGGGTAGATGTTAAGCTCTTATTATTAGTTATTTATCATCTCTCTAGCTTAGCCCTTCTTATTCAGGATTTTAAGCATCAACTTATAAATTGAAAACTGGACTATTTTGGTTTATACATATCATGTTTGTTAACTTATTTTTGAAAATATTAATATGTGAATGCAAATTTTAATTCAAGAAATTATTTTATGATATCAAAGTGAAGCACTGGCCAAAGTGGCTATGCCAATATTATGCTTTTTTAAATAATAATTAATGTCTTCGCATTAATGTATAGTTTAAGTTGGAACTTACTTTCTACTTCCAAGATGCAATCCTCGTCATTGCTCTACTGGAACTAATGCCTCAAATTTCATATGCAACTTGAGGGGTAACATACTCTGCAACATTGTTTTTAGCACTCTTTCTTCTACTGACTCCTTTAAAGCAGAGTATGGAACCCTGATTGAAGGAAAGCAAGGACCATATCCCACCATATACGAAAGATTCAGAATATTATTTCCCAATATGTAATCTACCTGTATATACCATCAACCATAATATCAGTTTAGTATGAACCATCATAGAATTTAAGAATTAGGGTATCAAATTTTCATTTCAATAGACAATACCTAGCGCTTGTCAACTATTCTGAGGCTAGCAGGAGTGAATTGTATTGTTCCACATTTAACAACTTGAGAAGAACAGCCCAAGTAATTAGCATAGGCTAAAAGTAGAAATGATAAGGCTGTAAATCGCTGCATGTTGCTTCCTCCTAGCTTGTAGATCAGTCCACCTATAAACCATACTGATACATGATTAACTTCTTAACACATTGGATTTGACAACAAAAAAAAAAAGATCTGACACATTACCCAGCAAGAATTTCTACATTAAATGCGTGTAGTCCCTAGTTATTGAAGGAAAAGGAACCCTAGATACTTGGAAGAAAACTAGAAAACTTAATGTATTTAATTACCTTGGCTAATAAAACATTTACTCCTCCCTGCTTATTGTCCCACCTGTTTATGCCAGAAATTGTTTCCAGACTACGAGAAAACAAGCCAACATAATCTCAAATATTTCAATAAAACAAAACTGAGATTTTAGGGTTTTTTAAGGTTTTCTAGTTGTGAAGTTTGGTGACAAGAGGGAATGCATTCATAACCCAAATAAGAACTAAATCACAAGTAAACAAAAAATAAGATGCATAACATAATAACCATGTATCCAACAGAAAATATCACTGAAGTTCATCCACAAATGGCAAGCACTACAAGCACAAAAATTTAAACCAGCAATGAAATTATCAATTGAGTAGCTAAACAAGCTATAAATGAAGCCAGATAACAAACTGAAGGGTAAAATGGAGCATATATTTCATAATTATTTCTTCAAATACACATGAGAGTCATTTACTTAGCTTATCAACAAGTCAGGAGACCTCCTCTAGCCAGCCAAAAGTTGAACCCCTCTTCTATACCCTTGTCCATATTTTATATTACAAAGAAGTAGTTCTATATTCCTTTCATTAGGTCAAAATTGAAACTACCCAGCAGTTACACTAACTAACTTTCAACTAATTGACTAAAAATAGCAAAATCGGATTCCTGGTAAATATGGCGAATTTCTAAAAATTAGGTGTCAAAGAAGCCTCCATATCTCTCAATCTGTGACACCTGTGTAAAAAATGAAAGAGGTTTTTGTGAATGGGTCCATTATGGACACAAACCTCTCTTTTTTTTTAATAATTCATCTCCAATAAATCAGAATATTCCCCGCAAGATGAAAACTAAAACAGGAAAATATTAAATATTTTTAAAACCCTGAAAAATAGGCTGTAAAGATTAAAATGAATATTTCAAACCTTGATAGCTGTTACAAAACTGAGATAGGTTTTTGTGAGTGGGTATCTCATGAACAGAAACCTCTTTTTTTTTTCTGAAATTATTCTCCATCAGCTCGTGGTTTGCATTCAATTTCAATAACCAAAAACAGGAAAAACAAAGCATAATTCTCAATAATCTTTGCACACTCCATGTCTTCTATCAGTCTAAGTCTGTTTTTGTACTTTAGTATCCTCTTCATCACCTGAAAATTTCTCTGCAAGTACAATATTTTCATCAACAAATGTCTCTGCCGGTGCATCATTCTGAACAGACTGAGTCTCCTTATTAATAAACTACAAATCTTTGTTCTCACTATCATCTAGATGCTGCTTAGGTTTACAATCTTCTACTGCAGGTTCTGCAAATTCCTCTAATTTGACACAATCTTGATTTCCAACCTTTGTTCTCTGTCTTAATTTCTTGATCAAGGTCTGTCCTTTATCAGCTTGCTTTCTAGTAGACTGTCCTTCTTGACTATTCTAAAACCCTGACCAAAAAAGGAAATATTCCCAGGTTTTCCCTTCTTTCTGCAAAACACTGTTGATAATGAGTTTAATTAGTCCATGGTGAAAAATGGACTGTCTAGTATGATCTTGGTGTTCTTTGATTCTGCTGGACATCTTCTGTAGGCTCTTTAGCAAGAAGAAAGTTAGGTTCATTTTTGATTCACTACTAAGGTATTGAAGGAACCTGAAATGGTATTTAAAAACAAAGGCATACCTTCCTTCACATGTAATATAACTTTGTAAAACCTTAATAGGTTCTACCCATTCAGCTTTGAAGTTATGGATAGGCACTCCCTTGCCCCAATCTGGAACAATACCAGGCAATAGATACCTTTTTGCATTAAAAGTAAATGGTACTTTCTTAAACCAAATTTCTCCTTCATTTTTAACCCCTGTTGCCTCAGCCACCAAATCTGTAGTCAATTTTAATTTCAAAGTATCAAAAGATACAATATCTTTGTCATAACACTGAGCAAAATTGTGAGAGACTTCAACATTGTATCCATCAATTTTCTTAAAAAATATCAGCCATCCAGCATTTTCAAACAGTTCAGCACATCCTGGAAATTTATCTATCCAACTAAGATCAGTGGGCTCGGCCCTATTAGTTTTCCCACTCCTCTTCATCTTTTGTAACGGTTTTCAGCACTTGTTAGTAATTTTACAACCTAATTTTCTTCAAGTTTGTATAGTCTTGGCAGTCAATTTTCCTTTGAACTCTCACAGTCTATTTATCTTCAATTTTACATAGTCTATCCTATCACCAGTTCAGGAAATGCTTTGTGCCAAGTTTCAATAATTTGGCTTAACCAGAATCAAACATCTACAATAGTGCTTCTTTGAATTTTACTAACTGAAACGATGCACATTAATATATTTTGATTAATATCTTATCATTGAAAGTTTATTGAATAAGTAAATTCAGGTCTTCCTTTGAAATTTTAACATAATAGGGATTTATTAGAAAAAACCCCATTGTTAACCAACCCTGACAAAGGTCACGTGGGATACCTCATCTAAAGCTTGATATAGGCTTTGGAAGTTGATCCCTTGATAGTTTAGGTGTCAAATTGCATGTTCCAGCTGTTTTCAACCCTCCAGATTGCTTCTAACTGTCACCGCTGGGAAGCCCTAATTCTTCCTTCAACTGTCAAATTTCTGATTTTTCAGCAATATGTCTCCACCATGACATTCAATGCCTTCGTAATCTTCATATTAGGAACCCATTCCTGAAAATTCTGCCTTGTTCCACTCACTATCATCATTTGCCATGAATTTGCATACAGTTGCCATGATCTCCCTCATACAACGACCATACACCTATTTCAATGATAAACTTGGCAAAACACGTATCAAATGTGATAATTGATGTGGTTAATACCTCAGGGATGAAACCCCCAAACAAATTGGACTGATAAATGACTATTTTGGCACTCGCCACTTTCCTGTAGCGCGCTAGTGTAACTGTTTCTGGCTAGCGCTACAGGAATCCCTGTTTTGTGATTTTTTAACCAAAACTCCAAACCAAGTTCTTTTTTTTGGTAAATAAATTTAATTAATGTATTATGATATTTCTTTCTAACCTTTTAGAAATATATGCATCCTATAAGCCCATAAAAACCATGAAATTAATTAAATCAAGCAAAAATTGAAAAGAAAATCTATAAAATCAACTATAAACATAAGGCTAAAATCAAAATATTTTAAAAGAAACCAAGGTCAAACTTAAAAACAATAAGAAAAATCATATTTTTAAGACAAGCGAATCGTTCAAAAATAGAAAAAAGAAACAGGCTATAACACCACCCAAATTCGAAGTTGGATTCGTTAGCCAAAAAAGGCATGCCATTTTTCCGAATGTAGTTAATATATGTTCTGCTCCCTATTGCTTTGTGTTACATTTGGGTTAATCTTATTTATCTCTTCAAACAAGTCCAAAATATAAGATAATAACTAAAACCGATCTCCATAATTACTACTTATAAGTATCTTCCTATAAAAACAATACTTATTAAACTAATATATATTAAATGATAGATTAAGAGTATTTATTCATAAAATTAATGTAAAAAGATATAAAATAGTTTAAGATATTTAATATATATATATATATAATATTTTAAAAAAAAAGAAACAAATCATATAAAACAATTATATATATAATTTTATGGTAAATAGTTTATTACCAAATTTAATATAGAGTTGAATATAATTAAAATTACTAAACAAATTAAAAAATTTAAACATAACCAATATTTATAGCGCTTGATTGTATAATGAAGGCTTTGCGATATTAAACATATTAAGTTAATGAGAGCGTTTATTATAAAAAAAGGTATTGCCTTTTGCAATTAATTGGAATGGTTATATGTTAATATCAATTTAAAATTTTACATTTATTATTAAAGTTAAGTTTATTACTTCATCGATTTGGTTTTTCGTTTTAAGAGAGAAGAAGAACCAAGGTTTTAGTATTCTGAACTCCTAGGATGTTTAAGAAGCTTCGTCGGCTAGAAATAGGGTTTTCTTGGAGGCTTTGTACTTGTGTGATTAAAGAAGACTTAAAGAAGACCTAAGTTTGGTTAGGTTTACAGAAAAACATAAAATTATGCTTCTGCATGAACTAAACTAATGGCAAAACTTTAATCATACTTAAATTTGTGCCTGAATTATATCAGTACTTGATCTTTATATAGTTAGGATTTTTTATTTTTTATTTTTTACTTTTATCTCGATTTGAAGCTGTAAGACTTTTCCTCTATGGAATCCTGGATATTACCTTTTTCGTATAGGTTAAAAGCGCATGGCTTGCTTTGCTTTCTAATATACTCAGCATGACTTATTTCAAGGCTATTATTTTCATTCTTTTTGCTACTATTTTGATCATGATGAATGGTGAATGAATTAGAGATGACATTTATGGAATCCTGGATATTTCATAGAATTTTTTTAGGGTACAAGCATGTTTTGATGTCTTTAAATAATCATAGAGATATGTCATTCAATAGGTAAACATGAGGTTGGGGAACCATACACATAACGAATACAATTGGTACTTAGTGATAGTGTACCCTTGGTAAGTCCCATCGTTGGACACCATTGTAATTCCTTTAGTACCCCTTCAAGTAGTACTGCATCATACAACAAATTCACAAAATCTTACTTCCAAGTGCCTTTAGGCATATTATACTTCCACATGAAAGTGTGTTTATTAATTTATTACAGGAGAAGATAATGCCTTCATAGTTTACTATTTTTTAATGGGAGCTTTTTTCTTTTTTTCTTTTTTATTTATTTGGAAGCCTTTTTTCTTGATTTATTGGATTTTGTTTTTGTCATGCTTTTCCCAACCAAATCCATTGGAAATATTGATACTATACATTCCTATTATCACACTTGTTGCTCTTCCAATCTTCCAAGCTTTAATTATTTTCCAAATAATGGAAAATATTTCACTTATGCTCTTCATACAACGATTGAACCTCTATCATTCTCTCTAAAGGTCCATCATTTACCAGCATTACTATCCATGAAACATAAAGAAGTATTGGTCAGTTTCTCTCAAGCTTATTCCCATATGCAAAAAAAATAACACAAAACATTAGTATACACCGAACACAACCTCTTAAAACCTTTGAAATCCCTATCACCCCTCCTCAAAACCTATTTCAAAAGCCATAATATGAGATTCAAACCTCTAGCTTACACCTAATTCTAAACCCCACAATACAATGTATTGTTTTAATATATTAAAAACAACCTTAACCATATATATTAGGTAATTATCACTTGAAACTATCCATATATAAACATGCAATTTGTTTTGTTTCTATAATACATGTTCGACACAACACTTGGGGGGATCATTCTCAAATACCAAGGAACCAAGTAGTACCAATAACGGTACAATTCTACAAAACCCTAGACTATATAGCACAAGCAACAAAGCTCATTAACCTCAAAGGATTTATCAATGAACTTGGTTACAATTAGAGGTTTTGTTATTCTATTGGACCTCCTTATATTTCCAAGTATTTAAGGATATTTCCAAGTATTTAAGGGGATATAAGGGGAAACATCTTTCCAGTTATTTAGGGGTAAGTCAATATAAATAGTCTCTATACATAGAATCACATAATTCAACAAAAAGACTAGAAAAGTTGTTGAAGTTGACATGTATGCCTCAATCCTGTTAATCTATTGTAGAGACCACCATCTAAATTGTTGATGTAATTTTGATAGAAACATATCATAGAAAGAAAACTTTAAACTTTAAAATATAAAATATAAACTATACTTTCAAAAACCACATTGCAACTACACCCACTTGAAAATCAACAAGTATCACCCTAAATGTAAATGACGCTTCAAATTAAGTAATTTCCTTTACTATTGGCATGGTCATTGTAAACTATCGACACTATGTAATAAGATACAAAATTATAAAAATTACATTTAGTTGTAACCAATTGAACATTTGAAATTATATGAGTTAATTAATTTAGTCTTTTCATCTTTATTGTCTTGCTCTATCACTATATAAGTGGTGTGTTTGTATTAAACTTTTAGTTATTAATATACTAAAGAGTTAAACTATGAAGCACTTCCTTAACTAATAAACTTTGTTGTTCATGCATATCAGATTTTACATTTTGAAAGAAGCATGACAATACCGCAACGAATCCAACCAAATTTGCCCAATGTTTTTGGGACTCAGATTTCCATATCTTCCCAATTA
>LPNX010263959.1:101310-116174 GCA_001517045.1 Pseudotsuga menziesii
TTATATAAACATTTTAGTCCAGAGCCCCATGGTATTCATAAATTATAAATTTATGAATACCATTTGAAAGAGATGTGTCATGATGTCAGAAGTCAAGAGACATGTGCTTAGCCAATTGGTGAGGCCCCTTTTGCACATCCAATTTTTGGATGTTAGATTGATAAATGACATGTCAATGACCTCAATATTTATAATCATGAGAAAACTGAAAAATGATACATTAGGTTTGTCCCATGGTATTCATAAATTATAAATTTATGAATATTATTTGAGAGAGAGGTGTCATCATGTTAGAAGTCAAGAGACATGTGCTCAGCCAATTGGTGAGGCCCCTCTTGCACATCCAATTTTTGGATGTGAGACTGATAAATAACATGTCAATGATCTCAATATCTATAATCATGAGAAACCTGAAAATGATATATTAGGTTTTGTTTAACGTATATGTGGCCCAACCGGAAACGCATTTGGATGTAGAACTCACAATTATAAATGAATAGTTGAGGGATCTCATTTAGCATTCCATTGTTGGATGTTAGACATAGGATATGTAACATTGACATGTCGTTTATCACTGTAACATCCACTTTTGGATGTTGGACTCATAAAGCACATGTCAATGACCTCAAAATTGAAATTGGTAGATCAATTTTGTCTTTGACATAGACGTTGCTTTATGTCAACAAATGAAGTTATGTTCCATGTATAAAATGGTAAAATAAATATTGTTTTAATTTTACTGGTTTTGTTCATAACCATTTGTTTTTTCATTGTTTTGTTATATAGCTACAAATGGATCCTGCCATTTGGAGTTTGTTGCCAATGGAGATATTGGAACTGATTTTGTTGTGGGATCATTTTTCGACATTGATCCAGTTGGGATCAACTTCTAAACATTTCCAGGAAATTTTGTGGCAACGAGCATTTAGAACTTCTTGGTTGAACAATCACATAACTGAAGTTGGTTTTTTTGTTGAAGTCTAGCGCCCATACGAGATCGAAATACTATATAAGTTTATAAATTCTAAAGGCCATATGTCTTTTCTACATATTACCAATCTAGAAAACAATTATTCAGTTGAATGCACGGCTAGTTCAAATATTTTGCTATTGATGTTTTGTTCATTGCCTTGTCACAAGTGCTACTTTATTATTAACCCATTCGAAGGACGGTTTTTATATATAGGCATTTTTGAAATTGGAGTGCTTGGTTTCTTCACACTCATAAGCAACATTGGTGATCTCAAACACGGATGGATAGTTGTTCGTCATGAAGAGAACGAACATGGTTCAAATTTTTTTGTGTCCAGCAATGTGAATAGAGATTGCAGAGAAATTGATGCAACTGGCTTCATTCCAACCCCTCCTAAAGATGCAGTTTTTTTTAATGGAAAACTATATTGGATACATATGAGAATCATTTAAGAGGAAGATGCTCTATATTCCTATACCATCTGGTCACTCAACATTGGATTGAACAAATGGGTTGGTCATGCAATTCATATAGGACGCATCAAACGATCCATGTGTTTGACTATACATCAAAATTAGTTGCTATGTCTTGTGAACGATGGTAGGACAACTATATGGTCCATAACTAAAATGATAGATCTAAGGATTGGTGCATCTACATTTGAAGAGGTGCATGGGTTTTGGATATTTGGAAGATATTTTAGATGGACCCTTTTAGAAGTTATGAAACTCCATATAAATACACGTTGTCCTAGGTACCTTCCATTTCGGGCTGTGGAGAGTTTTATTCTGATGTGTAGGTATGGCCGAATCTCGTACATATATTATGACCTCAACACTTGTAGGGTTACTCATGTAGGACTTAATGAAGGATCATTTCTCCAAAGTCGTCGATTGCCTATGCCAATAGACATCCAATGTGCCAACATTGTAATGTCTAGAAATTTTTGCCCTCTAACTCCAAGCATGAAAGCATTCGATGATTTACTCCCTTTTCCTACAAATTGGGATGAGTCATTGGAGCGTTATGGCATGTAAACAATATGCAAAAAGGATTTTTTTTGCATATTTTGTGAATTTTGATCATCTTTTTATATTATCTACATCCATGTAATCATTAGATATATCTAAAAAATTATATTGCACAAAAAAATATCCATTGTGGATGTTATGTTTTCTTGTAGTGTATGTATTTTTTTGCGATCATCTTTACATTTCGTCATTTTATATTGTACTTAAATTGTACAAGTAACATGAAAAAAATGTTTCCCTTAGTCTAGCGCTTTTAAATTATACTTATGCCTGCAAAAAAAAACCTGTGTTTTATGAGTATTTGAAACTAAAGGCATATTTACATTAATCCATTTGCTAACCAATTCTCTTATTTTGTGTTATAGAAATGGATATGGTCCCTGTGATTTGGAAATCTCTGCCAATATACATACTTGAAATGATCTTTCTTTGGTTGCCTTTATCTATGATTATCCGTTTGAAAATGGTTTGCAAAGGTTGGAATCGTATTGTGTCCGAAAACAATTTCATCTCACAATGGAAACATAATCAAATGAAAGAATATGGAGTTTTGGTTGGTTTTGGCTCTTCTGGTAGACATCGGTTCGTTGGCCATTACATTATCCAAATAGGAAAATGTTCATCTCTGTCTATGCAAATCCTAAACAACGAATACAAAATTGAATCCACATGTGGTTCAATTGTTGCAGTTTCATCCTCCAGTATCTTATATCGAAAAAAAACTACTACATCGCCAATCCATTCACAAAGACTTGTACATTTGTAGGGTCTCTTGGTCTTGGTGATTGGGGTTTCTTTACATTGTTGAAAAAATTTGAACAACAAAAATACCATTGGGTAGCATTGAAACATGTTTATACAGAATTTCAAACAAAATATTTTATTTCCAGCAGTATTCATATGCAGTGGAGACAAACATGTCCTATAGATGGTGATGTTTTACAACCCAAAAATCCCATATTTTATAATCAAACAATGTTATGGGTGGATAGTCATGTGGTTTCTAGAGATAATCATATATGTATATTCAAGCTATGTTGGATAGATCTTGAGGATAAAAAATGGGGGTTCCAGTTTATTCCACACTCGAATTCAACATTATCGATTAGCCTAGCATGTTATTGCAATGAGCTTCTTTGTTTTATCAATGATGGGAGAACTATAGTGTGGTCTATAGAACCAACAAAAAATCAAAATGATTCAACAAATTCTTTGATAAGAAATGGATGTTTAGAAGGTGGATTGCGATGGAGTATCATGTCTAATTTGACCTCAGACATTAATGGCAAATGTAGTGGACATTTTCCTGTTGCAGCACTTGATAATTACATGCTCATGTGCAAATATGACCGTCTTACTTTTGGTTTCTATGACTTCATCGACGCACATTCTAATTTTGTAAGTGAGGATAGAATGTTGGATTCTGCATTATCCAAACTTGAAAATCCAACACACCTAAGTGTTGTTGAGATTGTAGACAACATATCCATCATTCTAAGTTGCCCAAACATGGATTTAATTGATGATGTGTTTTCAATGGGATAATATAAAAATATATGGCATGTAACTTGCATGTATGTTATGCAAGTTGACATGTTTGGATGGTTCTTAATCATACTTATTCAAAATATTTCTTCCCAACCTACTTTATCGGTTTTTTGGCAGTCAGTGCTACATATGGAATTTTAATTACCTGTACTTATGCAAATCGACATGTTCAATACTTCATTACCATGCTTATTGGATTTGTCTCTTCTGATGTTTGCCAATTTACATTCTCTATGAAATAGAAATTATTCATACATGCCAATTTTTTTTCTTGGATACAAAACTTGAGTACAATATTAGTTTTTATCTTGGCAATCTTCGACAATACAAATATTATAAGATAATATTTGAATAAAGTTCAAAACTCTTAGAAATATTATAATATAATCTTTGAATAAAGTTGAAAACTTTTACATTTGTGTTTCTTTTTGCTATACGTGTAACATGACTTTGTACACTAATATGGTTTGACATTAACTAATTTTTTTATGCTCATGTAGATATGTCGTCAGAGAAAATTAATAAATGGAGCAGTGAGAAGAAATTGATGGAAACATTGCGTCACACAAAAAACAAATCCTCGTGAAAACACTATAATAAAAAAAGGAAGGCATTAATAGGAAATGTCGTTTAATATACCAATAGAATAGTGAGCAAATTGGAAAACAAATAAGAGAATGACATGGTAATTCCTTTGCAAATGTCATTGATTCTCAGGGCAAGCCCACTAAATTCCATAGCATATCTGATATAATGAGGAGATCAAATCGCCGAAGTCAATTTATATCATCAACTCCTACATATAGCGACAACTGTAACGAAAGGTTGAATGAAGTTATTGAACCTTTTGTAGATCATACTTCGGGCAAAATTTTTTCTAATCATGGCACTGAGGTATAAGGATTACATGGCATTGTCTATATTTGAAAAAGTATTTATCTATACAATATAGATATACTTACATACATGTTCAATGTTTAGATAACTACTCACAATAATTTTTCGAATCAATCATTTGATGAGCGCGAGGAAGCTGTGTATACAAATAAAAATGAAACAGTACAAAATGATAACACCAATACAGCTGAAAGAAGTAGTGGTATAAGAACAATTTCTCTTAGAACAACAAAGGACAAGATTTCCAAGTCTACTATGAATGACACAACCACACAAACAATGCATTGTTAATGAATGAAGATCAAGGGTTTCAAAATCAACTCAAAACTAGTTTGCAAATGTCCAATCCAGCAAGAACTATTTCTGTTGGAACAACCAAGGTATTGTTTCACCTATCCATGACAACAACCATGCATTTGACCTTGATCAAAATAAGGTAGTATTAGATACAATACTATTTCATCTTCGTGTTCAATAATTCAATGAGAAATGATTTTGAAATTTTAGGATAGTAGCATCCATGGACATAATTTTTGAAACGACATGACATCGATCAATGTCATTCCATCTTCTGTGACGATGACTCTCTACAAAATGTCGGTCAAAATTATGTTTTGTGCAGCCAATTGAAGAACATGGACCTCAATCGGGAAAACAATTCTACACCAATGAATGATCAAGCAATAATTCAAAACCAGATCATGATCAGTAGACCAAGTGGAGATGCAGAAAGGACTATTTTACTTGGAACATCAAAGGTCTTACTCAGCCTATTCATACACAACTTTCATATTTAGATCTTACTAGAAATTTTGACATAATATTTAACAATGACATTTTCACTTTTCAAGATAATAGAGTCGAGGCTCGTTGAGGACACAAAATTCAAACCCCAACTCATCTGAACGATATTATGGAAACCAACCTTCATTATAATTTTCATGATGAAATCCATTTGGGTCAGGTTTTATGCGATGGTACTCGACAAAGGCAGGTCAGGAATCTACATCGTCGCAACAATAGAGGAGAGAGATGTCGACATGTCTCGCCTCACTTTGCATTGAATGGTAACATCCATGCTCAAGATCTAGGTTTAAATATACATACATAAAGAAACATGGTTGAATTTTTCCGACAAATGTCCTCTTTCCATCGAGCATTTCATGCCGAAATTCATAAATTGTCAATTGTGCAAATGTGTAATGTTTGTCATGAATCATACCCTGGAATGAATGTTTTCAGACTAGATGAAGGACCTATTTGTGTGAGATGTAGGAAAGAGTGTGGTATCCATCGTCTTTCTCGAGATAAAAACATGAATCCTAGCAAACAACCTCCTGTTTTATCAATTTTGACAGAGGTTGAAGAAATGTTAATAACACGAGTGAATCCAATACTACAGGTCACACATTCACGTGGAGGTCAATATAAATACATTGGCCATACATTTATCTTCCCACAAGATATCGTTTCAATTGTTAAGACTCTTCCTCATCGAATAGAAGAGATAGACATATTAATTGTCAGGAGAGAAGGGCCTCCATTCAAGCACTATGATTGCATTGTTAGTAGGTCGCGAGTAATGGATGCATTGCATTACAAAATATGGATGGACAAATATTACCGAGATGTTGAAGTTGATCCAGAATCAGTCATATGTCTCCCAGACCAGCCAACAAATGTCTCCTCTAAATTGCATTATATTAACTCTGACATAGTTGACTCAGAAGAGATTGATGCAGACATTGATATATTTGGAACTCATCGACTCAAAACTCATCCTTCATCCTTTACAGCTAGAATGCCAAATGCACAAAGAGATATAGAAGAGATAGGAAACTTTGTTAACAAAGAATCTTCTTCGTCATATTTAGATATGTAATGGCCAGAGATTGGTTTGTCTCCAACAAATGAATACAACATAGAAGGTTTGTTTGACATGGAATTTCCAACATTGTTTCCCATGGGCACTACTGATTGGTTGCAACCATGTTTGAAGGATGTCCGCTTACATGAATATGGGTTGCACCTACTTAAATATTGTGATTAAAAGTTTGGAAAACATCCAGGTTTTCAATATTTTGTATTGAACATGATAATGAGAAATCAAAGCCAAGGAACAGCTACTGTATTCGTGAAAAAAACATTGAATATGGCATACCTACCACAATTGAATATTTACATAAGGAGCTCATTGAATTCCCTGACACCAAATTAGTCAAACGATTGATGCGTTTTGGTTCATTTCTTCGATGAACGAAGGAATACTGGAATATATGTCATAGTGAGCTTATTGACATGATATCACAAATCAATTTCCCAACTTTGTTTTTCACTTTGAGTGCAACTGATACCAAGTGGCCAGACCTACAAAATGTTATGCCCAATTCTGCACATGTATTTGCACAGAACATAAATAGATGGAGAACCGATAACGTTATAAACTATCCACATATTGTTGCAAAGTATATGCATGAACATTTCAGTATATTTCGTGATGAAATCATTGTAAAATACCTTCATATTAAAGACTATTGGTACAGGTACGTCGTTTCCTTATTCTATTTTTTAATCTAACATGTTAGATTATTACTTGAAATTTTGTTGCAAGCTAATATTATTGAAACATGATGAGTTTCATAGGTATGAATGGAAACATAGGGGATCAACACATATCCATGTGTTTCTGTGGTTAGAAGGTGCACCAGACATGGAACAACTGGATTAGACATACACGATAAGAGTTGATGCAGCAAGACGATACTTTGACAACTATGTTATAGCATGGAATCCTCATGATGCTCACCACAGGAATATATCTATTCATCGACCTCCAGAGGAAGATTCTTTCTTATTCGATACCAGTGAAATATTCAATACAGATCCCCTTGATGATTATGAGCAACTAGAAAATCGAGTGCAATAACACACAAGATGTAGTGTTCATTCATGTTTACGAAGAAAAGGTTCCTCCTACATGTGCCGATACAATGCACCATGGGAACTTCAAGACCAGTCGAAAATATTTGTCAATGACAAAGGACACAAAAAATATGAACTTGCTCGCAACGACGACAGGTTAAATGTTCATAACATTCCTCTTCTTTCAATATGGCATGCCAATGTTGATTGCCAACCGGTTCTTTCACGTCATGCAGTTTTGAAATACATTGCAAAGTATGCTTCAAAATTAGAGAAAAGATCAGAAAGCTATCAAGACATGTTGACAATAATTTCCAATGTCGTTGATTCTGACATTCCCTCTATATGTGCATATAAAAAATTTCTTGCTAAAACAATTGTAGAAAGAGATATAGGAGCACAGGAAACCTGTCATATGCTGTTAAAGTTTCCTCTTGTTATTTCTAGCCATATCTTTATTTCAGTTAATGTTGGCAGAAAAATATTCAAAAGAGTTTCTTCCAACTCAGATAACAACAAATTCCCAACAGGGTCTGGGTTTCTAGAACACTACCAAAAGAAACCTCCGTTTCTGGAGCACTTATCTTTGATTGAAACTGCACAATCATGTTCTTTTAGTGGTTGATGTCAGAGAGAACCATGGAATCCAAGAGATACACCTATGATAGTTTGTGTATGGCCACGGTTCTGTGAGGTTCCTAACAACAATTCAGATTCCTTTGAGTCATTTTGCCTCAGTGAATTACTTCTCTATAAACTGTTTAGAAACATTCAGATTCATATTGGAGTCAGCACATAAATTATTATTCATAACTCGAGGATCCTTAGATATCAAGCTTGGAATGTCAATAGGATACCTTTAGAACAATATACCAATGAAGAAGATGACGATACACATGAATATGAAGTGATTCATGAGAATGACATGGATGAGTGGAAGATGTTGTCACGTCTTGTTCCTCCCAATACTGTTCAAGTTTCAAACATTGATACTCTTGGTCATAGAGACTTTGACTTGATCCATTCATGGAATAGTACTACAGGTTCGAATAGAAACTTAGAGGACCCAACAAATTTCATAAAAAATGTACGCTCAAGAGAATCCATACCAGATCTCTCACATTCTAGGTCGACTTCTCCATCCTCATTTTCTGATAAGCAGCGTCTTTGTTTTGAAACTATTATTGAACATTTCCATGAAGGACCTAATGCAGACCCACTGAAGATGATAATTCAAGGAATTGCAGGGAAATGAAAGTCTTACCTTATACATTGTATTGGACATGAATTTTCAATGCATTCCATAAATGGAAAAATCCCTTTGCTATTGCTAGCATCTACAGGAGTAGCTGCCTTCAACATACAAGCCAAAACAATTCGCTCGGCCCTTAGAATCCCTATTAAAGACTTCAAATATTTACAGGGTCAATCACTTTCTGTATTGCAAGAAGAAATGTGATATGTTACACACATTTTAATTGATGAAATGAGTTTCATTGGGCCAAGGTTGTTCATACAAATTGATTCACGTCTTCGGGAGGCATTTCCTGAAAAAAGTCAGTTCCTTTTGGTGGGAGATCATTGATTCTTATTGGAGATCTTGGGTAGTTTCCTCCTGTCAAAGATAAACCATTGTACGTAGGAAACATGGCTGGCAGGGTCATATGGAAATATTTTAGAAAGGTTGTTACATTGGACACGATATTTCGTTAACAAGGCACAAATCCAAATCAAGTCAAATTTAAGAGGTTGCTAACCAACATCAGAAATGCAAACCCAATAGTGGATGATTGGAATCTTTTAATGTCACGGACAGATGCAAATATGGATGGTACTGAAAGTAATACTTCAGTTCAGAAATCCATTTGTTTCCTACGAACAGCTTGGTAAATGTACATAATCGATGCATGCTAAAGTCACTTGGAGGTCCTATAGCATGATGCATTGTTGAACATACGAAGAATAAAGATTTTCCTGATGCTAATGATGACCAGCTTTAACAAGTGCTTTTATGTCCTGGTTAGCGAGTGATGTTGATGTGTAACTTGTGGGTGGAAGCAGGGTTGGTAAATGGAGCACTTGGGACAGTTCAAAACATTTTTTTCTCTGATGGATCCAAACCACAACAACTACCAATGTATGCTACAGTCTCATTTGATGATTACATTGGTTTACCATGGGACATCAGATATCCCAAAATTGTTCCAATAGCACCTATTTCTAGAGGAAATCGCAAGCAAATCCCATTGCGTATGGATTGGGCTCATACCATACAAAAATCACAAGGTTTGACTTTACAAAGGGAAACCACTGATATCGGTATTGCAGAGAGGCAAGGTTTAACTTTCACAGCAATTTCAAGGGTAAAATCCATTGATGGTTTACGAATATCTCCGTCGTTTACATTTGAAAGGTATTCAAAGATGGCCAAAAGTGCATATGCTACAATCAGGAAAAAAGAAGAACAACGGTTGGAATCCATTTCAGCTTAAAGATCACAACTATTAGGTTATTAGGTAACTTGATTGTTTATTGTATAGATATTTATATTGACATGTTTCATTGTTATTATTTGAATTGGCAAGAAGAAATATAGATTGCAAGAGAGAAAACCAAATTACAAACTGACAGATTTTAATCTCTATTTATTCATTGTCTTTTCATATAGTTGTCAAGAATAAGTTTTTTTCCTATATGTTAACATACACTTTTTTAATATGTTCAATTACAATTCAATTTACAAGCATTTGTTAAGTGGTATTACGACATAAAAACATAGTGGTAGCCATTATTTTTTTTACTAATTTATTTGGATTTTTGTTCTTCATATTCTTTTGTATGTGTTGAAAGAGTAAAGATATAGTTAGTTATCTATTTTTTTTCATAATATCCTCACAACTAAATGTAATTTTTTTTAATTGGGTTTTATCGATTAAATGTGAATGTACTGATGAAATGTGCCAAAAAACAGTATTGAATGATAGATTATGAGATGACATGCCAATGATTTTGACATATATAACCATGACCATGCATGTTACCATTTTATGCAACTTACGTTTTGTTATATTGTATGATTTAATTGTTATTGATATCTTAGAGTTTTAGTGCTTATGCCACATTTCCTCCAATGTTGTTTATTGCATTATTTGGTTATCATGATGTTCGAATTCATAAAACCATATATGTTTTTATTTTCCAGATCTTTGCGTCAAATCCAAATAAAAAATGGATGTAAAAAAAATCAAACATCGTCCAATAGTATGCATCAGACACCTCATAGATGAACCAAGGTTGAGGCGTCGATTTCAGATACATGTTCTACATCCTAAAAGAGGAAACCTTTCCAAACCAGAAATTCAAAAGGAGATAGGGAAGAAATTTGGCATTACTGGTACAAAACAAATATTTATTTACAGTTTTTGTACGTATGGACAAAGATCTTCAGGTTTTGGGTTGGTATATGACAAGCTTGAGGATGCAATAAAATATGAGCCTAACCACAGATTGGTGAAGAACGAAATTCGTGATCTTGGCAAGAAAACCCAAAATAATACTGAAAAAAAACCAAAGAAAATTCGTGGTGTCATGCCAAGAAAATAAAAATATTGTTGAGCCACTGTCATCACCATCTATATAAAAAAAAATAGTGAGAGTGCTTTTTCTTTTTGTTCACATCATTGTATTTATTCACACTATTGTTGCATACAATTATCTAAATGTGTTGAAGATATTTTATAAGTTTGAATAATATTTTGAATTTTGATTTGTTCCTAAGTAATCTGTTGTCAACCTATATCTTATTTATAAGTAGTTTAAATAGCTTTGTGTGCTGGTTCAAATAAATTATTTGTATGATTTGTTATGTTTCTGCTGCAATATGGTAATGTTGGTTGCTGGATTTTTTTTACATGATGCCATTAATTAAATTGTTTTGCAGTAGTTGGGTTTATTTTTATTTTGAATTTATTTTTGCATTATGAAATAGATGAAGGGTTGTCTTGGATTCTGATGTTCATTGGTGCTTATGGTGTCTTGTGCCATTGGTTCATGGTTATGTTCTACTATGTCTGTCTTATGCAAAGAAATTATTTTTATAATTTATTATGTTTCTGTTGGTAGTAACTATGTATTTTTTAATGTTATTTATGAGTAGGTTAAATAGCTTTGTGTGTTCGTTCAAAGAAATTATTTTTATGATTTGTTATGTTTCTGTTGCAATATGGTAATGTTGGTTGCTCAATTTTTGTTACATGATGCCATTAATTAAATTGTTTTGTAGTAGTTGGGTTTATTGTTATTTTGAATTTCTTTTTTCATTCTCAATCAATGAAGGGTTCTCTTGGATTCTGATGTTCATTGGTGCTTATGGTGTCTTGTGTCATTGGTTCATGGTGATATTCTACTATGTCTGTTTTATGCAAAGAAATTACTTTTATAATTTATTATGTTTCTGTTGGTAATAACTATGTATTTTTAATTTTATTTATGAGTAGCTTAAATAGCTTTGTGTGTTCGTTCAAAAAGATTATTTTTATGATTTGTTATGTTTCTGTTGGAATATGGTAATGTTGGTTGCTGGGTTTTTGTTACATGATGCCATTAATCAAATTGTTTTGTAGTAGATGGGTTTATTTTTATTTTCAATTTCTTTTTGCATTCTGAAATCGATGAAGGGTTATCTTGGATTATGATGTTCATTGGTGCTTATGGTGTCTTCTGACATTGGTTCATGGTTATGTTCTACAATGTTTGTGTTATGCAAAAAAATTATTTTTATAATTTATTATGTCTCTGTTGGTAATAACTATGTATTTTTAATATTTTTTTTAGTTAATTGCAAATGGATCCGAGGATTTGGAGTTTACTACCACTCGAGTTTCTAGATATGATTCTCCTATGGGTGCCATTTTCAACATTGGTTTGTTTGCGATCAATCTCTAAACATTGTGAAGAGCTATTGTCCAGGACATCTTTTGTTAGTGCTTGGAAAAATAACAATATAACAGAAACTGGGCTTCTAATTGAACTATTGGGATAGTATCAAAACCATTTTGTATATAAGTTTATCAATCGTATAGGACATACATCTTTGTTGCATGTCCCTTATCCAGAATATAGATATACGATTAAATGTACAGTTGGTTCAATCATTTTTCTCTCAAAACATTGTCCTCTACGAGGGCATAAGGATTATTACATCGTAAATCCATTCATAAAGCGTTTCTCAAATATAGGAATTATTGATATAGGAGACTATGGTTTCTTTTCTCTGATAGGCAACGCTAGTCAACAAAAACATAGATGGATACTTGTATGTCATCAGCGTACTGAACACGCTCTTAAATTTTTTATCTGCAACAATATCCAAAGAGTTTGGAGAGAAACAATTGGTGCTGATGGTGAACCTATTGCTCCTAAAGATGCTATTTTTTATAAAGGAAAAATTTATTGGTTGCATGTGAAAATAACTTCTGAAGAAGGTGCCTCATATGTGTATAGACTGTACTCACTGAACATTGAAATGAATATATGGGGTATGCATTCAATTTACACAGCACATAGGAAATGATCTATGTGTCTCACATTACATTGCAACCGATTGATATGTCTTGTGAATGATGGTTTTACAAGTATATGGTGCATAGATGAAATCCAGGATTTCAAACGCGGTCAACATTGTGTTCAACAAACAGATAGTCATTTCGAGGATGGTAAAGGGTTAAGATGGACCCTTTTACAAGGTATGACAAGAAATATAAATAGACATTGTTCAAACTATCTACCATTCCAAGCGGTTGGAAATTCTATATTGATGTGCAAGAATGTTGAAATTCCATTCATATACTATGATTTGGAAACCTGCAGTGTTACTCATTTAGCAGTTGATGAAAGATCATCACTTCCAAATCACCGTCTACTGTTGCCAGCAAACAATCAATGAAGTAACATGATGTATAAGAATTTCTTTCCTCTAACTCCAAGCATGGTTTTATTCAATGATCTTCTCCCATTCTCTCCAACATTGTTTCAGTCCCTATAGGATTTTGGCATGTAATTCAATAGGTTTATGAGTCTTTGTAAAAAAAACTATGTTTTAGTTTTTGCACTTTGTGCAAATTTTGGTATGTTTTGGTTTTAAATAAAACATGTCTTCAGCCCATGAAGCTTTTTATAAAGGATATGCAAATTTGGAGTGGCTATGTTTGAGTTTTTGCTTCAAATCACTATTTTTATTTCTTTTGATCTAAAATAAACAGATTTATTTACTGTATAACATCAAAATTTATTGGCTATATCAAGAATTTAATGGAAACAATACTTTACATCTTTTAAATAGTACAACTAATATTACATATCTTTCCCTCACACACTAAAAGATTGCATTATCAACAAATGAATAAACGAAGCATTCGATTTCAACTCGGTATGATAACAAACATTGCACATTAAAGAACACATTTTTTGCACTTGAAATAACAAAGATATTCCATAAGTGACGATAAGGTAATTTATGATGACTTTTCGTACTAATTGCATATATCAGTTGCTCAAATTACAATTTAAATAATCAATACAATATTTCACTTTCTCAAGTAACAATTTAAATAATATATGTAATTGTTGCAATTAAATTCCTAGATTTCCTCATTTTAACAATCCATACATTCATTTACATCATATTCATGGATGCATTTCTTACTATTATATTGAAATTGTTACTTTTTGTATTCGTTTAACAATTTTATTTTTTCATAAACATCACGAATCATAAAATATATGGAACTAAAACTCCTTAGAAAATAATTTAGCTTCACATTAAATAAACATTAATTAAACAACTGTTGCAGTATTCCAGTCTACGAAAACATTTCAGCACAAACATTGCAGACTATATAACAATTATTCCCACTTGAAATAACAAAGATATTCCATATTTTCTCCACAATTAACATTCACGCCTTGTTCAAATGAAAACAACATAACTAACGATCATGTAATTTATGATGACTTTCTATACACCACATGTCACAAGACACCATAAGCAGCAATGAACATCAGAATCCAAGATAGCCCTTCATCGATTTCAGAATGCAAAAAGAAATTCAAAATAAAACTAAACCCAACTAGTACAAAACAATTTAATTAATGGCATCATGTAATAAAAATCCAGTAACCATTATGACCATAGAGCAACGTCACAATTCAACTTGATGCTCACTCATTATGATAATCCACCATAGCACTTCATAAATTAAACAGATATTTGTCTTATTAAATTACTTTTAATGTTATAATGCAATGAACCACATTAATTAACATAACCATAATACAATATATTCATACAGAAACGACGCAATTGAACACAACCCTTCATTTATGTCAAAAAAGATTTAACACCTGAAAATTTCACTACACCTAATCATTGTGCAACATTACAATGACTTACATATTGTCACATTACCACATTACTCAACATAGCCATAATGCAA
>LPNX010263959.1:126760-160366 GCA_001517045.1 Pseudotsuga menziesii
GTTCCTTAATGGTGAATGATACTTGGGATCTTATTCCTCTTCCAAAAGGAAGAAAACTTGTCAGATGTAAATGGGTGTACAGAACTAAGTATGCATCAGATGGAAGTGTTGAAAGACTTAAGGCAAGGTTAGTTGCCAAAGGTTTTTCCCAAGTTGAAGGGATTGACTACAATGAAACCTTTACCCCTATAGAAAAAATGAACTCCATCCACCTTGTTCTTTCCCTTGCAGCCTTACATAACTGAAAAGTCCATCAAATGGATGTCAAGTATGCCTTCTTATATGGTGATTTACATGAGAAAATTTACATGGAACAACCTCCTGGATATGTTCAGAATAACTCTAGCCTTGTTTGTCTCCTTAAGAAATCCTTATATGGCCTTAAGCAAGCTCCTAGAGCTTGGTATGCCAAAATGGATAGCTTTCTCCTTGACACTGGTTCTTTTAGATGTCATTCTGACCCCAATGTCTATACCAAGAAAGTAGGAAACCATCTCATCATACTTGTTCTTTATGTTGATGATCTTATCCTTACTGGTAGTGACCCTAACCTTATAACCCATGTGAAATCCAGTCTTAAGCAAAATTTTGAAATGTCAGACTTAGGGCATTTGCATTATTTTCTTGGTCTCCAAGTCTTGCAAACCGAAGAAGGAATATTTCTTTCCTGGTCTAAGTATGCTCGTGACCTTCTTCGTCGGTTCCACATGGAAGATTGTAAACCAGCCCCTTCTCCCTTCTAGTCTAGAGTCAAACTTTCTGCCACTTGTACTTCCCCTGAAGTAGATGCCACCTTGTATCGTCAACTTGTTGGCAATCTTTTATACTTGACTCATTCCCGTCCTGACCTTTCCTTTGTCATTGGTTGTGTTGCCCGTTATATGCAAATTCCTCATGAAAGTCACTAGAAAGCAACAAAAAGAATACTTCGATATATTCGAGGTACAATTCAGTTTTGGATTCATTACAGTATAGGGGAGAAACCTTTGTTGGTTGGTTTCACTGATTCAGATTGGGCCAACGATCCTAATGATCGAAAGTCTACTGCAGGTTATGTTTTCAGTCTGGGATCTGGACCTATCACTTGGGCTTGTAAGAAACAACAAGCTCTTGCTCTTTCTTCAACAGAAGCAGAATATCAAGCCACAGTTAATGCCAGTCAGGAAGCTTTATGGCTTTGACAGATCCTTTCAGAGTTTAGATTCGAGCAGTAGCAACCTACTCCACTTTGGTGCGACAATCAAAGTGCCATCAAGATTTCCAAAGATCCAGTTCTACATCAGCACAACAAACACATTGATATACACATGCACTTCATCAGAAATCTTGTTCATGATAGTGTTATTGAAGTTCTCTATTGCCCTACAGATGATCAAGTTGCAGACATCTTCACCAAGTCTCTTACAGAAGCAAAGTTTTCTAAACTTCGGTCTATGTTAAGAGTTCAGGAATGTGTCCTTAAGGGGGGATAGGCTCTAATTCCTCCTTCCTTCTCCTAATAGTGTCACTTTTTAAAATCCTTCAATCCTATCCCAAGTTGTTCTTAAGGGGGGATGTTAGGATATTTAGACACTTAGGAGTTAGTTAAGATCAACTTGTGTAATATATCCATTAGGTAAAAGTGTGATTCTTTAGTATGCTTTAGTATGCATTTGTAAATATTCTAATCCGACGGTCATGATATGTTATAGACATAGAGTGATCCGACGGTCATGATATGTTATAGACATAGAGTGATCTGACGGTTCAGCTTTTCTTAGATCATACCTACCATTGATCCGTGGCTTAACACCCGATTGGCCTATGATCTCTATTTAAAGAGCATAGAGGGTCCTTGGCTAGTTGATAAATTATGAGAAGCTCATGTAACTTTCTTTCTTTTGCATAATAAATTGCTCCAAGTAGCTATTTGGCTGGGACCGTGGACTGTTTCCCTTTCGAGGGTTTTAACCATGTGACAAACATCGGTGTGTTGATATGTTATCTATTTGTGTGAAGTGGTATCTGAAGGTGTTCGGTCTTTTGGGAGTACCCTGTGTACCCTATTAAATTTTCATATGCTTAGCTAAGACATCAGTATTTCATTTCATTTTCATAACAAAAGCATATAAACAAGATCATTGAAAGATATACAAGCACAACCATACAAAAGGAACACAAAGATTTATCCTGGGAAAACCCTATAGAGAAAAACCCAGCAAAATATTCCTCAATATAGATGCCCCAAAAAGATAAAAGACAAAAGATAAAACCAGCAAGGAGATAAAATCCTGATCCTCCTCCTTCTTCAGCTACTCTTCTCTCCTCCACTAATGCGCTACTCAAGTGAGTGTGTGTGTCACAAATGAGGAGAACCACACCTCTATTTATATTCATCAGTTCACTTGAATTAACTCATTCGACATGTAGGCTCGAGTTAATCATGTAGGCTCGAGTTACACATGTAGGCTCAAGTAACCACACTGGGGTGTTAATGACCCACCTTTACAATTAGAGGGTACAACCTCATGACTCTTATTAGTTCTTCTGATTAGAAGCATCCGGGTACAAGATAATACAAGTGGTTCTCTCAGTAGTACCATCGAGGACCACAAAAGATACATATAGAATATTCTTCAAAGTTATAATATTTCAACACTCCCCCTTAACGAGAAGGGTATTCTACAACAACATCAACAATAACAATAGTAGGAGAGAGATAGAGGACATCATCAGCATCATCAGGGTAACACATCTATAAATCATTGGAAGATTTTCAACATTATGTAGTCTTCATCTTCAATCTTCAGTCTTCATCATCATTAATACTTTGACTGCTTCGATCAGCAACATCTTCAACACTTTGACCTTTTGATCAGCAACATCATCTTCAGCACTTTGACCTTTCGATCAGCAACATCATCTTCGGCACTTTGACCTTTTGATCAGCAACATCATATTCAACACTTTGACCTTTCGATCAGCAACATCATCTTCAGCACTTTGGCCTTTCGATCAACAACAACATCATCATCATACTCTGATCTTTTGATCAGAAACATCATCATGAAAATATCATCATCATCAAAACATCATTATCATCAAAACATCAACATCATCATCATCAAAACATCAACATGATCCTTCCTTTCAGAATTATGGGATCAACATGTCTGTGGTACTCAGACGATCCTTCTTGTCAGAATTACGGGATTTAGGTCTTTACGGAGTTACTAACGATCCTTCCTTTCGGAATTATGGGATCAACACATTTGTGGAACTCAGACAATCCTTCCTTTCGAAATTATGGGATCAAGTCTTTATGGAGCTACTAACAATCCTTCCTTTCGGAATTACGGAACTTTAGGCCTTTACGGAGTTGCTAACGATCCTTCCTTTCGGAATTACGAGATCAACACATTTGTGGAACTCAGACAATCCTTCCTATTGGAATTATGGGATCAACACATCTGTGGAACTTAGACAATCCTTCCTATTGGAATTATGGGATCAAGTCTTTACGGAGCTACCAATGATCCTTCCTTTCGGAATTACAGGATTTAGGTCTTTACGGAGTTACTAACGATCCTTCCTTTCGGAATTACGGGATCAACACATTTATGGAACTCAAACAATCCTTCCTATTGGAATTACGGGATCAAGTATTTATGGAGCTACCAACAATCCTTCCTTTCAGAATTACGGGATTTAGGTCTTTACGGAGTTATTAACGATCCTTCCTTTTAGAATTACGAGATCAACACATCTGTGGAACTCAGATAATCCTTCCTATTGGAATTATGGGATCAAGTCAATGATCCTTCCTTTCAGAATTACAGGATTTAGGTCTTTACGGAGTTACTAATGGTCCTTCCTTTCGGAATGACGGGATCAACACAGTTGTGGAACTCAGACAATCCTTCCTCTAGGAATTACGGGATCAACACACATTCTCGAGTACCGAAGTCACCGGATTTGTTCTAAACCGAAGTTCAAGGATGATACAATCCTATCACCTTCTCGATGACCGAAGTTCACCATATCTGTTTTGAACCGAAGTCCAAGGATGATACAATCCTGCCACCTTCTCGATGACCGAAGTTCACCGGATCCGTTCTGAACTGAAGTCCAAGGATGATACAATCCTACCACCTTCTCGATGACCAAAGTTCACCGGATCCATTCTGAACTGAAGTTCAAGGATGATACAATCCTACCACATTCTCGATGACCGAAGTTACACCGAATCCATTCTGAACCAAAGTTCAAGGATGATACAATCCTACCACATTCTCGATGACTGAATTTCACCGATCCGTTCTGAACCAAAGTTCAAGGATTATACAATCCTATTACATTTTCGATGACCGAGGTCACCGGATCACTTCTGGACATATGTCCCATGATGATATAATCCCTCTTCATTCTCGAAGACCGAGGTCTCCGGATCACTTTAGGGCAAGTGCCCAAGGATGATACAATCCCACTGCAGCATCACTACTCCCCCTTTCGGGGAAGGTCTTTCTGAACCACACCAAGCTTGTCCCGAAAGTGTTCAAACTTTACTCGAGACAGAGGCTTTGTCAGCGCATCATCATCTAAACCATATTCATCTACATCTTCAGTATGTGAATACTGAACTATCACCATCTGTATCTCCAGTATGTCAATACTAAAAGCATCATCATCTACATCTTCAATATAGAAATACTGAAAGCATCATCACCTCTATATTCAGTATAGAAATACGGAGTTACCATCATTTGCATCTACAGTATGTAAATACTAAAAAATCATCTATATCTTCATTATGGGAACACTAAAACATCATCATCTGCATCTTTATCTTGTATGTAGAAATATAGGATTTCTATGTGTTACGACAGAACACAGGGTTCTCTGTTATCACAACTCTCTTTATCACATAGAATCAATGTAGTATCCATATTCAGGTCAAGGAAACCTGATATCAGATTCCGAAGCCATATGGCTTCACAACTTAGTAGAGCAATCTGCTATGTATTCTGCTTTTGTCATTCTAAGAGAAACACTGGACTGTTTCTTGCTAAACCATGAACTCATAGTAGACCCCAAACAAAAGCATCTACATGATGTGCTTTTCTGCATCTGTATAGCCATACAATCTGTAGTCATGGCTACCATCATAGTATAGACCAAGGTCTATAGTTCTTTTCAGATATATCATCACATGTTTTGAAGCTACTAGGTGAACCTATCTTTGAACAATATATTGACTTAAGGTGTTCACAGTAAAACAGATGTCTGGTCTGGTATTTGTTAAGTATGTCAATGACCCAATGATCTGTTTGTAATGAGTCACATCCACTAACTTTGATGAGTCATTAGCTAACAGCTTCAGGTTGGAGTCCATGGGTGTGGCCATGGATTTGCATTCAAACATATTGAATCTCTTCAATATCTCTACCGCATACTTTCCTTGGTTGAGAAATATTCCTTCTGAACTTTGTCATACTTCCAGACCTAGGAAATAGTGCATTAACCCAAGGTCTTTCATCTCAAATTCTTCTGCTAGTTTCTTCTTTCTTTCCATGATCTGTTTCTCATTCCCTGTCAAGAACAAGTCATCCACATATAATAACAGGATGACATGTTCATCTTCTACAACCTTGAGATAAAGGTTAGGATCAGCTTTACTCTTGGTAAAGCCCATAATTGACAGGAAACTATCTATCCTTCCATACCAAGATTTGGGAGCTTGCTTCATGCCATAGAGGGCCTTCTTCAACTTACATATACGAGTCCATCTGTCTTCAACTTCAAATCCTTTCGATGTAAAACTCTTCTGCAATCATACCATTAAGGAAGGATTGTCTTTACTTCATCATGGAAGCAACTACCATCATAGTTCTGAAGGAAGTGTATCTTGCTTCCTGGAGTAAGTGTCTCTTCAGAATTAATTCCCTCTTTCTTATAGAAACCTCTAGCCACAAGTCTTTCCTTACTTCTATCAGCAACATATTTTATCTTGCAAATCCATTTGTAAGATACCACATTCTTGCTTTCTGATTTGAGTACTATATCCCAAACATCATTCTAGTATTCTTTCATCATAACATCTTCCATGAGTTCGTCTTGTTAGATCATCAACATATCCTAGTCTTCTGCATTCAACTTTGAAGGTTGGAACCCACTTTACTCTTGGTAAAGTCTCGATCCATCAAGAAGCTGTCCATCATGTCATACCGTGTCGAACTCGGATATCTTCTGTAGTCACTCCTCCTGAAGTGGAGTATTATGTTCCTTCTTCATTCTGTACAGGTGGTTCTATGCTTGATATATACTGTTCAATAGATTATGTCATGTCACAGTCTATTCTTTCTGAGGCAAATCACAAACCTTGCTTTGTACACTCGTTCTTGTAGATCCATATGGAGGATACTACATACTTTCCTTTATGTCTCGAAATCATATCATATACATCATTCCTCATGATCAACTGTTATTCTTTGATCATAGCTTCTTTCATAGCATTCTTTTCTTCATCTTGAGTTATCTCTCATACCCATGGCAGTCTTCATCCTTCAAGGTGGATGGTGTCTCTAACCCTGGGAGCTTCAGATTCATGTTTATTGAATTGTCATCACTTGTTCTTCGAAACAAGTCTCATCCTTCTTTCCTTGTAGGAGGTTGTATAGGACCTTTCCTACAATTCAAATGCACCAGTTGCATGGTTAGAACTATTTCATAAAACATATGCATAATGAAAAATTCTTATGCATCATGCAACTGTTTAGCCAATACAACATTCATCCATATCTCACAGAAACTTTCTAGATGCCTTCCATCTCTACCAGGACAACATTAAGATTGTGCACTAATCCAATATGTCAGCAAAGAGGTTTTATTCTAGATAAGTAGCAATGGAGAGTTGTATAGCACCATGAGCTACTTACCGATCACATGCATATTAGTAGTATACTGTCATTAATGCAAATATTCTATCATGCATAACACATCAACTAAATATAGTCAAATGCATAACAAAACAATATCATGCAATGACAATTGAATACTTATCTTTTATTCGTTTCATGGGTAGAATCCTTCTTGATCCTTCTACTTCATCATCTTCTTCATTCATGACATCATCATTTCTTATCCAAATGATAAGAAGGATAAGAGGTTCTTCAAGAATTTAGTTCTTCACATTCCTCATCGCTTGAGGGATCTTCTTTGAATGGTGAGAGCTTGATCTTCAATTGCTCCCATATTACTCTTCTCAGAGTCAACTGAAAGTAATCACACATTCCTCGCATGAATGAATCCCATGATCCTGGGAGGCTATTCAAGGTGGCTATCACCACTTCTGCATTCTCCACTTCTTCTTCTACCGCTTCAAGTTGTTCTGCATTCTGGATCTTCACATTCTTCAACTATTTTCTCAAAGTTATTTTCTGATTTAAGTTCTTATCTTCAAATAGCTTGATCAAGGAATCAAACATCTTCGGTGTCTTTAGGGAAGACACTTGTGGTACAAGTTGATCTGTGATTGAATCAACAATTATCTTCTTGGCCTTGATCAAGTTCTTCTGGTGTAAGGCTTTGAGCCTCATCTCCCTCTAGAATTGGAACCTCTCTACTCATGTAGGTGTCTAATTCATTTTCTTCAGAGAGATCAAATACTTCCATGATTGGAATTTGTCAAATTCACCAAGCTTATCATCAAGCTGATGTGATATATCACTTTGAAATGAGAACCTCAAGTGCAAATAGCAAAAGATTAGATCTTACCGATTTGAGGTGTTCGTCCTGCTTCCGGCGCTGGCTGATCTAGGGTTTGTCAGAGAAACCCTAATTTTCAAAACTTGGAATATTTTAGATTTGATTGGATATAAAGATATATCTATTCAAATGGAGTTGTCCAATGTACTCCTTTTCTGAAAACAGTGGAGGGAAGCTCCCAGAACAGGAAGCCCTAGTTTTCTGATTTCTTCTGTAGAAATGTCTGTCACTATTTCTGTGATATCTCCGAAATTACTTATCCTCTATGTCTAAAATTTCTCACTGAGGTAACCTTGAATGTCCTAGATCCAAAAAAATAGGTTTCATAAGAATTGGTTTCACCAATTTGGATTTATGATCCTTTTCCCAAGGTGACCTGTTACAGGACTGTTCCAAACAGTGACGTTGTACGGCCTTCCACGTGTCACTGTTTCATATTCTGGGTCTGAAATTCAGAACATAGAAATTAAATTTCGTGACCTTTATGGAACATATTTAGGAACTCAATTTGGACCTCTGTATCCCAAGTTATAGCAATTTTCCCCAGGTGTCCTGTTTAGGGATGAGTTCTGGAAGAGGCTAGAAACCTAAGTTGGAGGGATCATATCTCCCAGAATATAGCGAATCCAAGGATTAATTTTGGGCAAAGGGTACATCAAGATTTTATCTTCGGCCTCGAAAATTTTTAGCACCTGAAACTTTGTCAATATCAGGATATAGCGAATGTACCAAAACTTAGCAGTTTTAGTATTTAGGGTTTTTCTAGCTCGGGGTCAAACTAGGGTTTGACTTTTCTGGAGTTTCACCCAACCAAATTTCTTGATCCAGGTCTCTAAAATTATATTTTTATGAGGATAAAAATCCTATGCCAGGCTCACTCAAAAATTCCTCTTCTGTAGGAAGCCCTAATTTTCCGCACCAAAACTGAAAATGCTCGGAATCGAATTCCACTTCGACAGAAAGATGTACCCTTTAATGGAGAGTTAGTCTAGCCTTATTTTGCTGATCGATTGTGGATAGAGACCCAAATATTAAGAATCCATAGCTTCTATAGCTGCACAATGTCTTCTTTCAGGGTGGCTCTGATACCATGTTAACTTTTCACATGCTTAGCTAAGACATTAGTATTTCATTTCATTTTCATAACAAAAGCATATAAACAGGATCACTGAAAGATAGACAAGCACAACCATACAAAACGAACACAAATATTTATCCTGGGAAAACTTAAAGGAAAAAACCCAACAAAATCTTCCTCAATATAGATGCCCCAAAAAGATAAAAGACAAAAGATAAAACCGACAAGGAGATAAAAGCCTGATCCTCCTCCTTCTCCAGCTACTCTTCTCTCCTCCACTAATGCGCTACCTCAAGTGAGTGTGTGTGTCACAAATGAGGAGCACCACACCTCTATTTATATTCATCCGTTCAATTGCATTAACTCATTCAACATGTAGGCTCGAGTTAATCATGTAGGCTCAAGTAACCACACTGGGGTGCTAATGACCCACCTTTACAATTAGAGGGGACAACCTCATGACTCTTATTATTTATTCCAATTAGAAGCATCGGGGTACAAGATAATACAAGTGGTTCTCCTGGTAGGACCATCGGGGACCACAAAATATACATATAGAATATTTTTCGAAGTTACAATATTTCAACATACCCGAAATCACTATATTATCCAACAAATACAACTTCATTGCACCAAGAGTAGCTAGGTGCTAACCACCGATTATGATACAGATGGTGTAATGCCTAAATTTGTGTAACCTTATGTAACATAACCTTCGCATAAAAAAATGCAAGTGATTTAGCTTTTAAACAAAACAAAAATTATATTAATTTGATCTTAAATCTAGATTTCTCATAAATCTAGAGAGAAAAATTAGATCCCTTTAAGTGCTATTCTCAATTCAATAATTAAAAATGATATCCTCATAAAATTACACAAATCTTAAACAAAACCAACATTCTATAATTTAAATGAAATTTCCTCTTGATTAAATAACAAGTTCCTTGCTTATAAAATCATATCAATATGAAAAAATCCAATGTTGAAAAAATGCAATGAATGTTGTGTAGTAAAAGGCAATGAGAATGGAATAACAATGAATGCTAATAAATAGCACTTGGTTAATTGTTTTTTATGTCTATTTATTGACATTTTGGATTAATAGGGAGTTTCTAATTTACTAAATTAAATTTCTCTAAAACTTTTATGTTGTTGAATACTCACTTATAATTTGTAATTTGCATTTTATATATTTGTTAGTTTCCTAATAATACATTATGTGTGTGCTTTTGAGTATTTTTTTTTCCTTTTAAAGTTTTTTCTACGAAATTGTGTTGTTTAATGGTTGCATGCTTATGTATGGTTTATTATTACAATTGTGTTTAGAAATCGTGTTGCAACGAAATGGCTAGATTTATGGGATACAAGATCTAAAATTGCAGTTGGGGCAAGCTTGGGCATTATAGAAGAGACTTCAATAAAGAGAAAAGGAAAAATAAGATGAAAATGAATGATTCTCATGACGAGTCAAAAAATATTCTCATGAGGAAGATGGTTGATATTTATTTATTGCAAATTATGAAAAACATATAGGAAAAATTGCATGGTTGATAAACTTTGGAGCTCCTTTCCATATGATTTCTCATTATGTTTGGCTTTTAGTGTATGAGAAATATGATGGTGGGATGGTATGCCTTGGTGATGACTCTTATCTTAGCATAGTTGGCCATAATATACTCTTGATCAGATTCCTTGATGAGGGAGTGAAGGAGATCAATGGGTTTTTGCACATTTTAAGTTTGGTGAAGAAACTAAAATAAATAGGAAAAAAATAATGATGTGAGTGCGTAGGTTGTTTTCTTTGTTAAAGGGTGCAAGATTGTTATGCACCAAATTCCTAAAATAGCATAAAATTAGAAAATTAAAGTAAGCCAGTGCCTTGTGAAGAAAATATATAGAGGAATAAGAATCCTCTTCCAAGGGGCTACCTTGTTTTACAATGTATCAAATTCACAAGATAAGATGTGATTATTATTCAAATGAAACTTGTTTATTACAAATAGGATATGAAGTGGTCCTGATGTACCATACTACTAAGTGGACCTAACTGTAACTAGTGGATAGGTCCTTAACATAACCACTCTCTACAAATATATTATCCCTCAAACCTTGTAACCCCGCCCCCTCAAAATAAGCAGGTAATCAGGAAACAAGTTATACTTAAGATAAAAAAATCTCTTTAAGCAAAAACTTATGAAAAATTTGTTGCAATCTGCAACTATGTGGAGAAGTAATGGATAATCTTAGTTCTTCTATGCACCAACATCCTAGGACTGTGCATGTGAAATTTTTGGAATGTTCTTCCAATATGATGACATATAGGAGAAGGAATATTTCCTTTGTCTCTTCTTTCTAGAGGAATAATGACTTGATCCAATTTTTTCTTCAGTGGGATGAATTGTGGATCAATCCTCACAATTAAGTAACATCTCCAAGGAATCTTGTTTCACCTCACTGAAGGAGGTGAAACTGAATGAGAGATCACAACATGTTCATTTTGATATTGGGAGCTCATTCTTCTTCTATCATCTAGATCCCAAGCAACAATCCTGACTGCTTTAATGATATTTTGGGCCCATTTAGGATTTTGATTTGGAATAGGAGATGGATCTAGATCTAGATCCTCTTGAGGCTCAATCTCAATATCAAGATCATGCTGATCTTGTTCCTCTTCTTCTAAATCTGAAACTTTATACAATCCATCATTAACAAAAGGTGTAGATAGAATGTTTTTACCTCCCCTTTTGAATGGCAGTTGAGGTTGTACTAGATCTAAGTATGATAGAAAGTGTGAGAATTCATATGTCTTAGAGGCATGGTTTGCAACACCCTTCTCTATAATATTCCTAGTTGATATATATGTGATCTCCACTGAGTTAGTACCAAATATAAATCGCTTTGGTGAGCCAAAATGTGTCATCTCGTATACATATAACAAATTTACAGCTAAAGAGGGAACATAGAGTACATTTTTGAACACTCCATGTTTTAACTTGATAGAACCCTTTCCTTTAGATCGAATTTGGGTATCATTAATGCATGTCAATACTCAGACCATCTGTAGTTTTTAATGAAGATAATGATTCTATTGATGTAACCATATGATTAGAGGCTCCTGAATAAATGAGGAAGGCATGTGATTTTGAACAACTAGCCTTCAATGCATGGCATCTCTCATCCTGATCTTCAATCTCTTCTCCAGAGTTAGTCTTCCTTGCACCTTCAGGGATGGAAATATTGTTCTCCTCAAGGATTTTTTCCATTTGATCAATGGTCTTCTTCATACAATGAGTTTCTAGATGAAATCCTCTGATACATTTGGGGCATTGAGTCTTCTCAAATTTGTTCTTCTTGGAACCTGAGGCTCCATCGAAATATTTCTGGTTCTCCTTTGGTTTTGAATCAATATTTTTGTATCCTTCCCTTTTTCACTTCCCTCTTGCTTGTGCATTTCTAGAGTCTCCAACTAAGAGTTCTTGATTCTTGTAGGTTTGAAGCATTCCCATCTGAATCAATTTGTCTTGCTCCTCGATCAAAGACTCTGCAAAAGAATCTAGAGAAGGAATTTTCTAATTTGGAATGGAAACTCTTTTGGAATGGAAAGTAGAGATAAACACTGAAAATTCTGAGCCAATCTTACTCATAATTCACAGCACAAGTTTCTCATCCTTCCTCTCTATTCCACATTGTTTTCATTGTAGTACAAGAGATTTGTATTTTGAAAATATTTGTTGAATAGTCTCGAAACTGTTGGGTTATAGTGTAATGAGTTCATTCTCCAGAATATGGAATTTAAACTCATCTTGTTTTCCAAAAAAATATTTAATATTGTCCCATACTTCCTTTGGAGTTATGAGTCCCTCAAGGTGAAATAGAATATCCATGCAGATGTAAATGCACATGAAGCAAAAGAATTCATCTAGCCGATGCATAAACTTGGATTTCTCAACATACCACTAGGGCTCAGCTTCTCATCTCATTGTCATCCTATACAGTCCCTTGTTGCGCAAGGTCATCTAAATATTTTCGCTCCAATCAATGTAATTAAAGGGTGTAAATATTATGGGTGTAAGAGGAGAAGAATTCTCCATTTCATTGTATGTTGATCAATCGAATATTCAAAATATACGTAGGTACCTGAAAAAAATCGCTACAAAATAATACAATTCACAATCATATGTCAGTTTAAACCCTTCCACCTCTACATGTGCACTTTTTTCGAGTTTGTCACACCTGGATAGACTTCTCTAGACAGAATCCAAAGGGAACAATGTAATGTTTCCAATAATTATGTGGAAACTCAATTGCTTTTGGTGCAAGCATGGAGGTTTCTGAGGTTTGAGTTTATCCTGAACAAGGCTCTGATACCATGTTAAATTTGAGAACCATATATATACAAGCCAATATGAGAGCTATTGGAAAGGAATTATGCAGTGGAATAATTAATATCAATATACACTCAACAAAGAATTCATGACATAAATTTTAGATAAATCGGACAAGAATTGTTGAGCTAATCACAACATTAATATTCATTAATTAATCAGTAATACAATGGTAGTACAATAAATAGAATTCAAATACTCTGGATAGGATTTGAATCTACCAACTCTATTTGACTATTTAGTTGACTCAATGTGGAAAAATCACAACTGGAGCTCACTAGTTTAACTACGGATGTCTAAATTAGTCTACAATCAGTTAGCTGATGAGTTAGGTGGACAAAAGGCGCCACACTCCTTGCATGCATAAAAAATTGGTGCTAGGCTAACTGATAGTAACTGGGACATAACTTAGCATAACTACTTACCTACCACAACAACTGAAGGTGACTACTAGTGGCACTTAGAGTGGGGTACTATAATGTAGGGATTGGTTCCAGAGGCACATAAAATCATGCATGAAGATGTAGTAAGTGGTATATAAAATCTAGGCATGTCCCCCATACTCTAGTACAGTGATAATGACTTCCTAAGTTAGGAAAAATAACCAAATAGACTATATTGGAAAAAGGAGGATTAATTAATCCTAACAAAACACTTCCATAAATTGGCTTGCAATATATGTACGTTGAATTCCACAAAATGTCATCCTTATGTTCTAATTGGTACCATGTAATGGAGGCCATTAATATGTGTTTCTATCTTGTATTAGGTATGTGTAAAGGTTGTAGTAACCTTATAGGATTGACTAAATCTCCATTATTTCTTTGGAACATTGAAATTCTCTTACAAATTTTTGAGTTTATTTCTTCATTTCTTCCCCCAAAAATATTTTTTGATCCCTTTATATGTTTTCAGGAACCTTGACTATTTTTTCAACTTTGATTGAGATAATTAAAATAATCTACCTTATATCAAAGTATATATCTCTTTCAATCCCAATGTTCATAGATATATTCCCTTCTTTTGCACACTATATTGTATGTCTAGTACTATTGTCTTCTTGCCATTCATGGTGACATTCTTCCAACCACATAAGAGTGGAATATATAATGGAATATAAATTGGACGCTTCTTCTATTCTATAAAGATATTCTACTACCACATTGTCCTCCCTTTTCTTATAGATAATTTCAAAAACAAATCCTTGCATTTTTTATATCAATTTCTATTGTTCTTTTCATCATAGGATTTGCTCCAAAAGTACTTTAGGTTTTCATGGTATGTCTTAAATTTATAATGCATCCCCATGAGACATCATTACCATTTATTTACTGCATGTCAAAGTGATATAAAATGGATACTATTTCTTTTTCTAGTATGTAGGTTTTAACAAGTCTTTTCCATTGAATTTTTTACTTTCAAATGTCAATGGTCTCCCTTCTTGCATGAATGGTTCTACAATTTCTTGCATCGTATTCTACTATGAGATTTTTACCAAAATTAGGTGTTTCCAATATTGGTATAGAAGACATGATCCCTTGAAAGTGAGAGTGCCAAGGTCACCTCTTCATTCCATATAAAATATTTTTTTAATAGAGATGTGAGTGGGCCTGCAATGTCTGCGTAATTCTTAACAAATTTCATATAATATCCTAAAATACGAAAAAATACTCTAATATTTTGTATATCTTATGAATGGTAAATTTTTTGATAGCTTGAATCTTTTCAGGGTCCTCACTTACCCCTTTGCTTGAAACAATATAACCAAAATAATCTACTTATTGTTTCCCAAAAGCACATTTTACCTTTTTACATGCAATTGATTGTCCTCAAGAATTTCTATGAATTGATCCACATGTTTAATATATTCTTCCCACTATTTCCTAAAAATAAGTATATCATCGAAGAAAACCAACAAAAACTTTCTAAGATGAGGTGATAGTATTTTATCGCAAGGATTTGAAAAGTAGAAGGAGAATTATTCAATACAAAATGCATGACTAATAAATCATTGTCCCCTTCATTTGTTCTAGATGTTGTTTTAGGAATGCATTCTTCTCTTAATATTATTTGGAGGTATCTTGATTTAAGATCTAATTTTATGAAATAATCCACACCATGAAGGTTGTCTAATATCTCTCCAATATGTGGAACATACAATTCATCCTTAATGGTGATTTATGTAGAAATTTGTAATCAAGATAAATACTTAAATAAATATATTTTCTTCTCACCATCACTATTAGAGTTGAAAAGGAGATCCTAATTGGTTGAATAATACGGGCATCTAACATGTCTAGTGTACCACTTTCTCAATATCCACTTTTTATTGATGTAGATATCTATAAGGCATTTTATTATGAGGAGTTCTTCCATCTATGAGTTCAATTTGATGTTCATAATATCTAGATGAAGGTATCCCTTTTGGTATATCTTAGAAAAATCTATGGTTTTTTTCTAATCTAAAATTTTTAAGTTGTATGGTATATTTCCATCCCTATGCTTCACTACCATGGAATAAAATCTAGCAATTTAACTTTTGTACAACCCCTTTTTAAGATATTGTCCATTATATAAAAGGTGATGATATGAGATGGTGGTTATTTTAACACTTCGAGTTCATATTGATGTTACAGCTAATTTTACCGCACATGGTAGATCACACATTTATGGCCTTCCCTATCCCTCTACAGACTCTTTGGACCACATGGACTATTTTTGTACCTTCGATGTTTCCAAGATCATCCCTAAAAACACATGTTATTTTCTATATGTGACTTTTAAACCCATTCTCGTGTATATACGCAGATATAACCCATAAACCTACGTACATCGGGATGTGTCCAAAAGGCCAAAGATTTTTGGAGTTTTCCTTGAAGTGGATCCGAGTCACTTGTCTCTTGGCCTTCCATATGCCTTGAGATCACTTGGATTTGACCTTCCATTACCCCATTGAAGCACTATATAAGGAACCCTTTGGATACATTGAAGAAGGGGGGATTGAAGAGAAAGAAAACTATCGTCCATTGTTGTCGTAGCTTGATTATACTTGAGTCTGCATCCCTTTGTCCCTTGGAGCACTTGGTGTTCTTCCCAAGCTTGCCTTATTTTGTGAGATTGCTATCGAGAGATGGAGGATTGAGGTGGTGGAGGCCCAGGTGGAGGAATCAGTTTCTCCAGTTCGTAGACGTGCTGACAGAGGTTGTCATTCTTGTAATCTCTAATTTATATTAATAGAAATATCTTTTCCTATCCAATGATGTGAATTTAAATGAATATTGAATCCATGGGTGCTTTCAATTTCTTATACATTATTGATTATATATGCTAGAGTAGGTATAACACCATTATATAGCATGCTTGTCTTGTTTGTTGATTGTTGAGAGAGAAAATTGATAACACAAGTGGGATTGGAAAAGCTCAACGGGGATCTACATCAACCATCCGAAATAAGTTATGTTTCGAGATCCTTTAGTGTTAGATGTGTTATTTCTCTTGCATATTGGGAAGGGATTGATTTCTGTGGTTACTCTGTCTATTGTGGTACACCCCAAGCCATAGGAAGTTTTCTTCGTAACAGAATTAGCAACCATACTGGGGACTTCCTAGCCATTTCCTTTGGGGCTTTTGTCGGCATTCAATGTTCTTGAATTGCTATGATTTCTCTATTTCTGAGTCGGTTCTGGGGGCATGTTTTCCTAGTAGTGTCTGATAGGAGTAAATTTTGTCTCAGCTTGTCTGTTTTCCTTCTTTTTTATCTCTTTTTCTTTCTATACGCGAGTTTTTCCTTCATAGTCGCATGTAGACATGGGTTTTCCTGGAATAGCAGCGTATATACGTGGATTTTCTGTAAACAGTCATGTATGCCCTGAGTTTTTCCTTTTTGGGGAAGATTAAGTGTTGCTGGGTGATTTTGGATGATTGCTGAGTCTTCTTGGATTCTTCTGGAGTCTGTATACACCCCTGTTTCTATCCAGAGACGCTTTTTAGTTTAATTTTTGAAAATGTTCTTGTCATTTCATTTTCTATTTTTTTTTTTGGATTAGTGCATTAGGTCTCTTTTACCTTGGTATTTTGCTTGGGTGCTGTTTGGTAGTGCTTGCAGAGTCTAGGGGTTGTAGAGACATACTTTTGCTTTTTATCTCATTTAATTCAAAAAATACAAAAAAATTTGATTTTTGCATCATTATGCATTGTTTGCATTTTGCATGGTACTTGCATTAGGTTTGCTTGGAGAGTATTAGTCATATTTTCATATATGAATGATTGCATATTCATTTGAAGGAAAATTTTGCACTTTACGTAGTAGCATACCCTGTTTTTCATTTGACATGGTGCATTTGCATTGATTGTTAGGTGTGCATTTTACTTATTGTTGCATCATACCATCGTTAGTTGCATGACCATTTTCTATTTTGAGTAATAAGCCAATTAAAATCAACGCATAATAAAATGAATTACACTCTTTTCTTTTATAGGGTGCACCAACAAGATTAGGTTTTAGGGTCTTGGAATAATTCATTGTGAGTAAATTCTCCAAGACCACTAAACAAAACATTTATGTGTTTGTCCAGGTAAGAGTGTGAAATACTTTATATAATTAGTGTTTCTCAGGATCCTCCTCTTACAATGGAGTTAAGAACGAGGCAGTGTGAGCGATTATTTATTGGGATGACCCCTGGTCATAACTGAGTAGCACCGGAGATATTTCCAAGATTGTATTTGTATCTGGGGGCTCTTTTGAGAGTTTTGGGATTTGCTACCTTGCTCATACGATCAATCCCGCCTGCAATTGTCCACATGAGCATTGATTATATTAAGGTGACCTTAGTTGCTTTACCTAGGTTATCAAGGGGGTACTTCACAGAGGTTATTCTGCAGGTGTTTTAGTCAAGCCTGGGGTCAGACAACACAGTCACTATATGCGTTGAAGCTGAGGGCCACTATAATTGGTTACAAACCTCTGCTTGTTGTGTATGGGAGTCTCAAGCCTCTCCTAGGCAAGACATACCTTCTTCATTCAGGAGCTCACATATCCTACCCTTGTTTTCTTGTGATTTGGCTTTACATTTTATAGGTGTATGCTCTGTGCATGCTAGTTTGCATAGGGTTTTCATAATTAGATCAAGTATTTTCATTGTTTGAGTCATTTTGGATTCGGGTACGGCACTTCGCCATTCTCATCGTTTAGTAGGAATTCCACCTTCCACATCTCCTCCTCATTTGGGAGAGAGAAACAGACTGTCTAGGCGGATTACTTCTCACTTTGATTCCCACACAATGGGAGATCATAAGGATGAGATTCCAGAGATGTCCTCTCCACCTCACGAGGTTGGGGATTAAGATCCTACACTCGTATATGATTCTCCACCATAAATACCTTCACATTCTGGTTATGATCCCTCATTCAGAGGTCAGTGGTATTGGTTACCAGGCGACGAGACTCACTATGAACCCACAAGCACTAGTCATGTTCGTTATGGCATGTCTGATATCCCTGCACCTGATCCGACACATCATGTTGAGTCGAAATTTGAACCTAGCACTATGCCTGGGGGCACTCCTATTCCTTTCCATGTGGATAGATTTGGGAGCACTAGTCACATTGCACCTTCCATACCAATGGTGGAAGCAACTTCACATGCGCATCCTAGACCTATTGTTAGTAACCATATGTGGATATTAGAACCAAAACGAGTGACCATTGAGAACACCACTTACATCCATTCACATGTCCCTTCATCCTCGAACCCTACTCCTTCGAATGCATTTTTGACAACCCTTCCCCCCCCTCATTCACATGGTCCTTCAAGCCAGAATATTGCTACTAGCCATGTTCATACTGTGACTACTCGCACGATAGTATCTCAGAGTCAAGTACCTCCTATTGTGTCGAGATGTCATATCCCTTTTTTGGATCGTCTTATGGTCCATCTCAAGGAGTTCCCCATATCCCTAACTATGGACATTCTCATGGGACATCCCATGGGACACCTTATGGAGCTTCTCATGGCCAGTCTTACAGACCGCAGTATGGACAAAACTATCAACCCTATGGGTACGGGTATCAACGACCTGCTTACTCTTTCCAATTATGGCTTTGTAGCACCGCATAATCAAGGTACACCACATCCTAATGCTTCCATGAAACCATATGGGTCAAATGGGAGGAGGTTATTATGGCCAAGGCCATGGTATTTATAGAAATCATCCTTACATGAATGAGAACTATCAGGGAGCGTGGCATAGACCGGCTCAACCTAGGCTCCCTTTACTTGCAATGTTGAAATTACCTAACTTATCGAGGCTTATGAATGATCCGGTATCTCATGACCAGGCCTGGTCGACCGTCCCTAACAAGCTTACTTCGGACATTACCAAGTTTGAGGGAAAAGCTGGAGAAGATCCTAGTGATCATGTCACTACTTTTCACCTTTGGTGCTCTTCCAATTCCTTACATGAGGATTCAATCCGTTTGAGGCTATTTCAATGCACCCTCACTGGGTCTATAGTGAAATGGTATATAGAGTTACCAAGGGGGTTATGTTTTATTTGATAACCTTGCCATGACTTTCATCAATCACTTTCAGCCACCTGTGCGTTACGATGTTGGTAGCGAGCTCTTGTCGACATTTCGGCAAGACAAAGCCACACATATATTGGATCATATTTAAGAGTGGCGTAGATGAAAGTGGTTGATTAAAGCCTTTATACCACCAGAATTTCTCCTTGAGTGGTTCCTCAAGTCGTTGTTACCTTACATCTCGAAGGATGTTTCTACATCTGGAGTCCAAAATGAGGAACAAGCAATCTTTAGGGCATAAGAGTTGGATTTGATTTACGCTCAATCTGGAATTTTGTATGAGATTATACCTAATGCTCTGTGATCCATTTTTTATCCCAAGATCAAACCTAGGCCACATGCCGATGGCACTATGGGATATATAAGTACCAAGCCTATGGATTCGGTTGTGAAACAAATGAGCCAATTGTCAATTAATCAATCTGTGTTGGGACAAGCCACGACTTCATCTCAACCTACCCAAATGGTGAGTGTACTTTCCATGCAATCGTTGGACCAGAAGGGAAACCAGCAGCTTGGAAGGAATAAGAAAAAAGGGAAAAATAATCATAAGGGTGGGAATAAGAATGAAAATGCTAATTATAATGACAAGAACACTCGTAATGCTGGGGGGACAAGCAGACTAAACGTAAGGTATTTCCTTAAAATTTATGTAAGGAGGACCACCTCACTCACTTGTGCCCTCATATGGAATATGCCTCGAGGTTCATAGCACAGGGACTAGCTGTGCTAACTAATATTTTACCCAATAATCAAAATATGAACTTGAAGACCATTGATCCCTATTGTGCATCGGGTGGAGATCAAAATACGTCGAAAGCCAATACTAGTCATGGTTGCATCGACATGGTGTGTGCTAATAAGGTTGTGACTCATGCGAAGGATTATGGTTCATCACAATCGGACCTTGCAAAGGAACCCGCTCCACTCGAGAGCCCTTTGCGTATCGAAAAACCTATGGATAAACCTGAAGTTGCACCTTGCATTCCTAAGGAAGTCCTAAAGCGTTCAGGGCACAATCCTATTTCCTGAGTCACCTAGAACTATTTTGTTGTCAAGGATTTGGCCCAAACTCCTTGTGCGATGTCCGCGCTTGAAGTACTTCAGACTTGTCCTCCGCAAAGGAGAGCCTTGCTTTCTGCTCTTGGGGTTAGTGATGATAAATCTTCTTCTATTATCAAATTTGAAACCATGGGAATACATCCTCGCTTTCCTTACTACGTGTCTCTTTTGATTCATGTAGAATGTCTTAATATGATCATCAAACGCACTGTTATTGATGAAGGTGTTGTTTCTTCTGTGATGTCTTTGTCATGTTGGAAGGGTTTGGGTTCTCCCGAGTTGTCTCAATCTACTACTATGTTGACAGCTTTTGATGGTAGATCATTTCCACTGCATGGGATTCTTCCTTCTCTTAAGGTCCAATTGGGAGGGAAGACCATCATGATCGAGGTCGAAGAGGTTGATGCGCCCCTTGACTACAATCTTTTGTTGGGATGAAATTGGATGTATAGTATGCAAACCATAGCTTCTTCTCTCTTTCAAGTAGTATGCTTTCCATTTAATGGGAAGATTGTTACGATTGATCATACATCATTCCATAATCTGAGTGTTAATGCATCATTAGGAACTTCTATCCTGATTATCGATCATTCTCATCCAACAACTGGGAGTGTGGGTGTGGGTATGTATCCATATCTTATGGGAACCTTTAGCTGTCCTGCTCTCGTTATTATGATTGGATCTAGTTTTGGTGGGGCTTCATCCTTGTTGAATTTGGTGTCTTTTCACACTACCCATATGAAATATCCTTGGATTCTTCCTTCATGGAGTCCTTCCATTGGACCTATCGAAATGGATTTTTTGTTGCCTACAACAATGGTAGCATATCAAGAAAATCTTGGTCAAGTTGCAGAGCCTAGTCCTTCCTCTTCGCAGATGGAGGAGGAGGACCTATATGTGCTGCCTGCATGGGAAGTTGATTCCTCTCATGCACATGATTTCCTTAACGATGCTTTTCCAATGGATGAAGCCATTATTGAGGCCATGTTTGGGGTTGAGCCACCTTGGGAAGAATTACATCATCGATCATATTTTCTTCCTGAACTCGACCGTATGGAGCGTGATGAATTTAGGGAGGTTCTTAGTGAGAAGATCAGTATTCCCATGGTTCCATTAAGCTCTCCTAGTTAGATGGTTGATGGGAACATGGTGAATTTATCACCTACTATTCCTATCAATATTTCTCGCAATCCTAGCAAAGTTGAGAACGTCTACATTGGGGTGAGTTGTTCCCCTGATGAGATCGAGGAGTATACCAAGCTATTTAAAGAGTTTCCTGACATATTTGCTTGGTCACACGAGGAAATGCTAGGTAGTGACCCTCGTATTTTCAAACATGAGATTAAGACTTATCCAGATGTGAAGCTGGTTCGACAACGTTTGTGTGCGGTGAATCCTAGAAAAGCACTCGCCATTAAGGTTGAGATAGAGAAACTGTTAAAATCTGGTTTTATCTATCCCATTCCCTTAATGGAGTGGGTTTCAAATCTCGTTCCGGTTGATAAAAAATAGGGAGCGATCTATATATGCACTGATTTCCGTGATTTAAATTGTGCCTATCCTAAGGATAATTTTTCCACACCATTTATTGATAAGATTTTGGATGAGTGTGCAGGAAGCGAGGTATTCTCCTTTATGGATGGTTTTTCTAGATATAATTAGATTCATATCAAACCCAAGGATCAACATAAGACTACATTTATTTTTCCTTGGGGTACTTTTGCATATCGAAAGATTCCTTTCAGCCTTAAAAACACCAGAGATACATTTCAGTGGGCTATGACCTTAATTTTTCATGATCTTAAAATGATTATCAAAGTGTCTTTGGATGACCTTGCTACTCATTCTCGTTTGAGAGTGTGTCATCCATACCATTTTAGATTAGTATTCGAAAGATGTCGTCATTACCAGGTTCGGTTAAATCCTCATAAGTGCATCTTTTGCATGACTGTTGGTCGCTTGGTAGGGTTCATCATATCAAGGGAGGGTATAAGAGTCAATCCCTTAAAGGTTGAGTCAATATTTCAATTGTCTCCCCCGCGTAATATTAGACACCTTCAGTGTTTGCAAGGCATGGAAAATTTCTTGTGGAGATTTGTAGTTAATTTTTCCAATTTGACTAAAGGCTTTATGCGTCTTTTAAATAAGGACACTCCTTTTTGCTGGGATGAGTGAGCCTAGGAGTCCTTTGATGCTCTTAAGCAATCCCTAGCATTGGCCCCTGTGCTTAGTCCACCTGACTATAGCCACAATTTCTTGATTTATATGGTCGTGTCCATGGAGATAGTTGGTATGGTTTTGGTTTAGGAGGATGAGGAGCTCCACAAGCATGTCATATATTATTTGAGCCAAAACCTTATTGATGCAAAAATCCATTACTCCCATGTGGAGAAACTTGCCTTGGCCACCGTTCATGCGGTTCAGCGATTGAGACATTACATTCTCCTTCACCGAACATGTAGCTCATATCAATGCATTTAATTTTGTCCTCACTTGAAGGATGATTGAGGGAAAATACAATAAGAGGATTTTTATTTTGCAAGAGTTCAATCTCGAATTCATTTACGCGAAATCCAAGAAATCATTGATCTTTGCGGAGGTCATATCTGATTTTCCAAGTTTGGAGGAGGAAGAGGTTTATGAGGATACATATGTCAATGAGCATATTTTCCTTATCTCAACTTTGGACCCATGGTACGGGGATATCATTGTATGTTTGAAAACATTGAAGGTCCCTACTCACCTTTCACGGGATGAGCGATGATGATTACGTCATGTAGCTAAAAACTACCTTATAGTGGACAACACTTTGTACTACCATGGGGTAGATTCCATTTTGCATCATTGTTTAGCCCATGATGAGGCTAAGGTTGTGCTAAATGATTTCCAGAGAGGGATGTGTGGTGGTCAAAAAATATTGAGAGAAGGATATTTTTGGCCGCCGATCTTCAAATATTGTGTTAATGCGGTCAAGAAGTGTCACCCTTTCCAGGTGTTTGCACGCAATATGCACTTGCATCCAGCCCCATTACATCCTATTGTCACTGGTGGTCCCTTCACCAAGTGGGGGCTTGAATTTATGGATTGCAACCCAGATTCGGTTGGGGGGCATCATCACATTATAGTGGCAGTCAATTATTTCATGAAATGGGCAGAGGCTATGCCCATGGTGAGACAGTCATGCATTTTGTTTTCAACCAAATTATTACTCGGTTTGGCATTCCAAAAGAGCTTGTCACTGACCATGGTAGGCACTTTCAGAATAGAATGATGGAAGAATTGGCTTCAAAGTTAGGGTATAAGCAAGAGCACTCCTCTTCTTATTACCCTCAGGTGAATGGACAGGTTGAAGCAGTGAATAAATCACTTAAGTCCATTCTCCAATGAACCATTACATAAATCAAAACAAATTGGCATATCATGTTATATCCTTCTTTGTGGGCATATTGAACTGTGGTTAAGACTGCCAGTGGTTTCTCTCCATATCAACTTGTGCATGGGGTGGAGTCTGTCTTGCCAGTTGAATGTGAAATCCCTTCACTGAAGCTAGCTATAGAGCTTTTACTAGACACTTCTGTATTGAAAGAACGTTTGGTCCACTTAGAGAAGCTTGATGAGCAGCACCGAGATGCCTTAGTGGATCTAGAAGTCAATAAGTGTCGCGTCAAGGTCCAATATGACAAGTCTATATGTCCAAGAAATTTTAGTGAAGGTGATTTGGTCCTTTTGTGGGATCAAGCTAAAGAACCCTTGGGGGCATGGATGTTTAATCCCATGTGGCATGGTCCTTAACGTGGTCAAATGTGTGTTAGAGAAGGGCACCTATGAGATAGTGGATTATGAAGGGACAACCTTGGCGTAGCCTAGAAATGGGTTCTATCTTAAAAAATACTATGCATGATCTTCAGCCTGGGCTGATTGTTGTATATTGTTGTACAGTTTTTTAGTTGCATAGTTAAGTTTTCTTATGGTGATCGGGTTTGTTGATTAGCTTTCGTTTTTTATGGAAAATGTCAATGGAGACTTCTGTTTACATAGAATTCATCAATGGTGCTAGCCATCACACTCAGAACTTAGCTTCAGCTGCTTAGGTGATTTATACTCCTATGGATCAAGTATTGTCTTCAGGCCAGCATATGTTTACGGCCTTCTTCGAACAATGTTGCTGAATATAGTGCCATTATTGAGTTATTGCGGGATGCCATTTCACATGGTGTTTTGTCTCTTGAGGTACATCTTGATTCGCAGTTAGTGGTTTCACAGCTTAATGGCTCGTATCATATTAGGGATCCGATATGATTACGAAGATTCTTACGTGTGAGATTGCTAGAACAACAATTTGAGAATATAACATACATTCATGTTTCAATAATTTTTAATCAAGTTGCTGACTCATATGCTAACTATGTGTTAGATTGGAATTTGTTTCATAGACCATAAGCATATCACAAACATACATTTTTGCACACATGTAAATAAATAAAATCGATCATCAGAAAAGTTTTCATTAATGTCAAAACCCCAATTTTCCGAAAAATTTAAAATTTTTAAAATTTGCATAACATTAACATAAATGCAATTTAACTAATCATTTAATTAGTTATATGTTACCAGCTTGTTATTTGAATTCATCTATTGGTTATGTTTAGTGATAGAACGGTTCTTTCAGTTTTCTGACTTTGTCCCTCTTTACCACCATAAGGTGAAACTGTCATGCAAAATTGGGCTTACTTAGCTTTCGAGCTAATGCAGAGAGTTTACTTGTTCTTACAGACTACAGGTAAGAGATTGTGGTGCTGCTTTTCGCAATTCTAAAGTATTTAATACAAGTTTTTCGTAAGAGAAAAAGCTCAGTAAGAAAGCAAGAGTTAAACCATTCCAACGCTTGTTAAGGTATATTCAAGCTGGCTCTTTTCTAGCAGAAGTAAATTATGCTCTTGTTGATTATGGAACTTCTCCATTTCTATTATAGTTCTAATGTATAAAAAGTATCTTACTGACTCTTTATAATGAAGTAATAGTGGCAGAGTTATGAAATCTATAGTATGAATCCATTTGTAAACAAACACATTACATAGTCAAACGAAAACTGATAAGGGGTTTTATGTATTACTGTGAAGGTGTGGCCCATCTTTTCCAAGTCCTAACTTATTATTAAGGATATTACCTTAAGCAAGCACTGTTACCACATAGTAATTACTACTCTCTTTTCTTTTTGTAACTTTGTACTACATGATCTATTTTTATCACTCTAAATAAATCATTTAAGTATTTATGAGTAAAAGGACCTATGTCATGGATTTCTACTTTAATAGCCTCCTTTATGAGCTTCTACATTATACTATCAAGCAAAGGAAGTTAGCTTATAAAAGCTAAAAAAATCATTTAATGACTCTATAATACCTTTCATAACCTTGAGCTTGAATTTAGACAAAAAGACTATTTGTTCCAAAATATGATTTTTACACTAGTGATAAAGTTGTTAAATTAAAAGCAAGGGATGATTATAAGGTCATGAGTAAAACCATAATTATGATCAATTGATCACTTAACTTGAATTATTATAATTCTATAGTCTTTATACTATTACCCCTTTTACCTTCATTTATGGACTAGGGCAATAGATAATATAGAAAATCGATTTATAAACAGGCTATACCATGGTAAACTATTATTTCCCTTGCTCTTAAATCCCATTAACCAACAATAAAATCCTCCATACGTATATGTGATAGGATAAACAATGGTTAAGGTTCCATATTAAGAAATACTTTTCAAAACACCAAACTTTATATGTTGAAGAGTTGTCATAAGGTTTATCATGATTTCGATAATTACCAATCTAAGGTTGATAATAATGAACACTTTATCATTTGCATGCAGCGTAAGGGTTTTATGGATCTCGCACGAGGACTATGGATAACCTTTGATTAAAAAGAATAATTGGGAATCATTATTCCATCGAGATGTTGGTTATAACTATACACCAAACCCCACTGCTCGTTGAAATATTTACTGGCTATCGTGGCATTACCACAGCCATGTGCTGCGTTGTTATAAGAGCGGTTTGACAAACCCTAACTTACATTACCTCCTTTTCCTTCGGCTTCTGTCATTCTGCGATGGTGCTGGTGTATCCTTGCATTGCCTACCCTCTGCAACAGTATCCTCTAGCTTTTCCTCTTATTGTGGCTCATCCTCTACCTCCTAGTAGTGTCGTTCCATACGTTGCTGTCGGTATTCAATTGGTCGTTCTTCCCTCATGTTTTCTTCTACCATACTGGAATGAACCGAACCCTTGTCTGTGATAATCACCTTCCTCCATGAGGTTCGAAGGTTTATCCTACTGTATTTGCAATTTGAGCATGGCTATGCGTTACTCTTCTTTTCCCTCCTTGCAGTAGGGTTACCTCCTTGCTCTGATGGTCGTAATGCTATTATTGGTGGTCGTGACTTCTTTAAAAGAACATGTATGAATAATGTACTTCTTTCTTTGCTTTTATTGTTCGTTCTTAACCTTAAGCTCATTATTCAAGTTACAGAGTTCTAATAATAAGGTTTCCCTTTGTGATTACAGGTCTTTGCTCTCCTTCTTGCGTGGCCTTTGGTATAAAGGTTTGGGCAGCAGCTGCAAGTCCTGGTAAGCCTGGTTACACCATGGCTCTTTCTCCTTGTGGGGTTACTTTGGAACTTTCGATGGTTGGCATAAAGAATCCTGAACACTTACAGCTTCAGTTTTATCTTGTTATACTGTTGGTTACTTGGATTTAGTAGAAGAAACCCCTATGCTGTATGAGGGTGTTCCAGCTGAGGCCGAGGTTGTATATATTAGTTTTCCTTTTGTGATTAAGTGCTGTGTAAAAAGCTAGGCTGTCAGCCTGACTGTGAAAGAGGTTATGACCTCAACTTCTTATCTTTACTATAATTTTTGAATGTACAGGGTTTACACCCTAAGTCTATAATATAAAATATTATACTGTTTTTCTTTGCCATAAATCTTGGTTTGTATTACCGCATTTAATTTTTAATTCATACTGTGTAAAAAAAATAACTAAGAAATAGGCTTATGACAGCCTTATTTCATTGTTTATAATACGGCTGTAAGTAAAGTATTGTCTTGACTTCACAGTTGTTTGTTTTACTTGCATAAATTAGATTTATAGGGTTAAACCCTAATTTGACAGTAAGAGAATAAGTACAACCTCTTCTTCTAAAATTCTTTGTTAAATTGTAAAGCTCTTTTTGTAACCGTGGGGTTATTAATTAAGTATTACAATAATGGTTAAGCTCGATAGTCGAGCATTCTACCATTTTTCTATTTACTTACTACTGATTATGTACTTAATTGTTTTTCTATAGGTACTTTATTTTATAAAGCTATTATCAGGGTTTCTGTACCTGGGTTATACATTGACTTACTTGTTATGTATAAATTGTTAGGTGTTAAGTTGGGTTTATACCTTTCAGTTATATAGGGTCTTTATATTTTATTTTAATTTATTTTAACGATGTTCATAGGTATTGTCAAGTTACCTTGTAGTACAGAAAGTATATTTAGCTCAGGGTTGTAATTAAAACAATAAGGACATTACCTTAAGTTTAAAATAATAATATTTCTATATTGTATAACATAAAAAGTAGATTATTATTATAAAATAACGTTAATACTTATTATTATAATATAACGATCTTATCTTTATTGAGAGTATTAGAATCTCCATATGTTTATCCCTTGTTTATTTTACAGCACATAAAAAGATACTATTATGTTGTTTATTTCCGGTATTGTTATGCAATTACTTTATAGAGTTTTGTTAATATTTAGTTTGTCTGTTGAGTTAGGATATTTACATATGTAAATAAAAATCAAATAACACTACTTAGGATCTATCTCGTATAATTATATATAGTAGCATGCATTTATAATTTATAAAAAAATAGGTTAACAGTTCTAGATAATGTTAGAGATTAATATAATAAGAAGTAAGGAAATAATGAAAATGATTACATTACTACAATACATAAAATCTAAACCAGTTTGCTTTGATTATAGAATTAAATTCACATTTAATTACTTCTACTTTCAATATTGTTACTTGGACATAACCAGTTAAATTATTTTAAACTAGAAGGAAGAAATTGTAAGGTTTAAACAGTAGAATAGACTAGTTTAACCTTACTCTAGTGTGACTATTATATTCTTCTATTTGTTTCAATAATAAAACTATTGAAAGTAAGTATTGTACAAGGAAAGAGTTTTATCTATAAACTCATACAAGTATCAGTGAAATATATTTTCTGAAATAAATAAAGAACAGTCTACTACTCCACATTATCATCATACCATCTTTCTTATAATTTTACCCCTGCGCTGGAGTACGGTTTGGTAAAAACCAAGATGAGGAAAAACATAGTGAGTCCTTATTTTTCATCAAAATATTCTATTACTGATAGACTAAAAACATTTACATCACTAAACCAAGTAAATATTTTTATCATAAACTACAAACATAACATTCAACCATTCACAGTTTATTAAAACACAGACAGTTAAGTGGTAGAACCTGTTGAAATTAGACAACAACAGCAATGAGAGGCCATTCCTCCCTACCAACTCCTGGAGAGCACTCAAACAACGACTCCTCAGGACCCCCGAGCTTGCTCTGGTCTCCCTAGCTAGAACTAGGTGCAGCAATAGTCAGATACTAGTCTTCAAACTCAGTATTAATCCAAAACTTTATTAGTAAGTTCTCCCAGCTAACACGCTGTAATAAACCAAGTTACTGCAGCATTCCTCTCAGAACAACTTCCTTACTGTTTTTCCCCCTTTCCTCAATGAATTTCCTGAATATCATTCACCTGAATGAATTCTCTCTGGAAAATATCTGAGCCGCCTCAGCTCTATTCATTGGGTACTTTTAAAATATTGCCTAGGTCTTTTTGGGTTAGTTGTCATTTAATGAGCCACCTGCTTTGATCCCACTTTCTTGGGGGATCATGACCCCAGATATACAGAAGTTTCCACCTGCAACTTAGGAAGTGTTTGAGGATGCTGCCACTTGTCTTTTTCCCTCCACCTAGTTCCATCCACCAGTTTGACCAGTAACCTCTTATTAACAACTCTCCCAATGTTGTTGTCTCCACTTTTTATTTATTAATAATAAAATATTCAAAATTACATTCCACTTCTTTTGACTCTGCTGAGTCATCAGTTCCTACTTAAAATTTAATTTTTTTTGGAAAATTGGGGTTTTGACAATTAATATCCAAAATGTGACGTCATAATTCATAAGTGTCAAAATTGGGGCTTCCGAGCCACCAAAATATAATACACAATCATACAAAAAGAAATACTCTTAGGTCTCTAAGCCTGAGGAGGAGGAGGGGAATTCTGATCATGGTAACACACCACGGCTCTAGCTAGCCATCGAAATAATTGAACCCATGCCCATTGTACACCAACCACCTACCGCTACATGGCCTCATGCAAGTCCTTGACTTGCGCCATGGGTACCATGTGTGTCAATCATACGGAGTTTGTGTGAATTGTTTGGAGCATCCACTCTGCATCCACACCCATGATATCGTCTCCTCTTCCCCTTCGTCTATGACGAGGGAAACCATCCAGTTGTCGTGGTCCAACATCTGCATACACATGAAAGATTGTCACTATGTGTCGTCACACCAAAACATGTCTTTGAGTCAATATATCAAAAAACACAAAAAAAATTAATAATTCAAAAAACTTAAAAAGTGGTTTTGGGATTCATTACCTATGTCGCCATATGCTACTCCTAATGGTAGTGGCATGTTCGTATCTCACGAAAGTCTATCCCTGCATAGGGATAGTCATCAATGGCAATGAACTGCCTCTGCCACCATGGAAAGAAGTATGTTGGGTAGGGGTTAGCAACCCTACCTCCACCGAGTCTGTGCATAACATTTTCCCAAGGTTGTTGGGCCTAATATCAAACTCCATGTGGACAAATGTCCACTCTAGGGATTAGCCCTAGTACATGCTCAAAGAAGAATGTGCTCAATATGCTGCTGAAACCGAAGTTTCTCACCCTACCCCTCTTGCAGTCACTGATCTACTATTTCATGTTGCTCAATAGCATAGTGCTCCAGTCATATACTATGGGTCTCATACACTCCACCGCATAGAACATCAGTGGCTGAGAGGCCTGGTGGAGTGGAGCTAATATTCCTATCCTGCCTAATGCCAATAATATGTCCTTCATTCCCAGAACATGGATCGAGTTTGTCGGATTTGACTCCCAACCTTTTTCGTGTCCAAAAAGGAGTACATCACAATGTACTCATCAATATTCAATCCACCTCCTGGCCCACAAGATTGGAGATTTACCACCTCTCCTCTTCAGGATAATCCAGTGATAAAGTTCATGTCCTTAGCTTCTATGCTGAGCGACATCCCCTCAATGTGAAAAGACTTGGATTCTGGATCCCAGTAATCCACTAGCATCTGGAGGAGTCTTGGTTTGGCCCTCAGGCTACCAAGACACCAAAACTTATAGAAACCACACGCATGTAATGCTTGTTGGGCCATTAAATCACCTTGCATGGCCACTTCCACATCACCATGTTCCCTCTCCCTCCACTCTAACACCATCCTGCAAAAAAGACATGAGTTTTGATTATTATTTTCCCTTGAAAACTTCATTTGTGGCCTCATACGCGACTACTTGCAAAGCAACCGCATATGTACACAGTTTTGGGTATTTTTTCTGCATACGGCCAGCCCTATATGCGGAAAAAACCTCGATACCCGCGTGGGCCGAAACGCACAATTTAGGATGACCTAGAAAATTAAATGGACCATGAAAACTTAAAATAATTGCATGAAATAGGAAGAGGAGGACATGAGGAGTTACCTGGATCAAGCGGTGTCGAATTTCGCTGGACATTGCCTCTGGAATTCACGTTGGAATTTTTGAGCACAAATGGGTAAAAATTTCAAATGATATGGAATTTTTAAATTTTTTACTATTTATAGAAAAAATTTGAAATTTTTTACCCACTTTCTATAGTTTTGACGGTTTCTGACCATTTTGGAACATTTTGGACTAATTTGATGATGCAGGAGTCTGTTTTGAGCGTGGTTTGACCGTGGTACTAACCCGTTCGTGCCGATTTTAGGTTTTATGTCTAAATTGGCATATAGGTTAGGTTTCACATCCATTTGCACTTTGCATGACCTTATGAACTTTTCATTATAACCTTAGGTATGAACCCATTCTATCTTTATAACCTTAGGTATGAACCCATTCTATCTTATCACAGAACCTTCTTGTTGCTTTTAGAAGTGACATGATGTGAATCGTAGAGCTTGACCATACATGGGTACTCTAGTTAGTTCTTGTTTTGCATTTGGTGCCCATGCCGACATTTTTCCTTTAGGGTGTGGGAGTCCTTTGTATAGTACTGCCATGACTTTGTGCAAGAGCCTCATACTCCTCTTAATCTTTTTTGCTGGCGTTTTCCCCAGGACTCCCTTATGTCAAGTTGTAATTGCATTATCATGAGTTTTTCTTGTCTTATTGAGCCTTATGCCAGCTTCCTTGATTTTTATTATCAGCCATGTAGCCCAAGCTTGTCTCATGTCTAGCCACGCAGAGCCATTTTACATATCTTTTGCAGCTTGATTCCCCATTTTTACTGGGAGGGGACTTTCCCCTGAGTGTCCTTATCCTACACATGTTTCCTTATGTTGAGCATAGGTATGTTCCACTACCTGGAACTAGTTTGTTTTCCCCTTGACACTCGTATCCTCCTAGCTTTTAACTATAAAGCACTTTTATTCTTTTTCAAGCTTTTCAAAATATTTGAAAAAGTCCAAAAAAATCAAAAAAACAAAAATCCGGACAGAAAAAGATGTTATCTTTGGTAGTAGCTGAGTCGTGTCGCCTTCGAACATATCATTGTATATCACATCTGTTGGTTGGGTTAATAGTTTGACTTTAAGAGCTGTACTCATTTCTTTGAGTTTATCTCCACCGACTGGTTAAGTTTCCAGTCCCTATGGAGCATCTGTCAATGCCTCCTATGTCGCAGAGATGTCCCAGTTTTGTATATTGAGTCTATGCTGCCTACATTCAGTCACCATTCACCTTTATTCTCTTGTTCGAAGGAAGTTGAAGCCTGAGTCATCCATTCTTCAGTTTTCTTTACTTTGCATGTTAGCCATTCCCGGTACTAGTACTGGTTCGAGCACATTATGATAGAGTCCTTCCACATTATACAGCTTTACTGAGTACCTCGTGTTGGATGATGGGGGATGCCTTAATTCCCTCCTTCCAGTGGATTTCATCCCATCGACTTCAAATCATTTATTCTGGGATAGGAGTCTAGAGTCATTTGAGTTCCTTGAGACTTATAGTCATTAGTGGTAGGCTCTCTCACCATTGACAGTTTTGGGAATACATCAATGTCCCTTGATCGATGGATTGTTTCAAGTGTTCGACCTCAACACATTTATTCACACTTGTTAGATTGCACTCTAGTACCTTGATTCCCATTTTCATTATCAGTGGGTGATCTCGCATCTGTTAACGGTATACATCAATGACCGGTAATCAGACGATGGACTACTATGTTTAACCTAGACACCTCTATTCACATAGTAGGACATGTACTTGTTATAGCGGATTTCACCACACTAGGTGAATCACACATTGTATGGCCTTCCCTTGTCCCGCTGCAGACTCATTATCCCCTTTGGACCACTTTATATCTTT
>LPNX010263971.1:0-10530 GCA_001517045.1 Pseudotsuga menziesii
ATCTAATCTCTTATTTGCTTACAGTGTTGTATATTTTATAAGGGGTATGCTTGTCATAAAATCCAAATTTCTTTTAAATATTCATAGCATTTATGAAATAAGATCATCTCCGTGTTTAAATAGTTTAAGACTGAATCTTCTAAATTGCTTTTATTCTATTTTGCACCCTCCCCCACACCCATTCCTAGATATTATCAATTTCCTGCATTGGCTGTACTTGCCCTAGTTTTTCTTGCAAGGTGTGTTTCAAGTTAATATAACTCGAATCACCTATTAAAAGATTAACAAACAGCTGTAGCACCTTTGTATTCACTGACTCATTATGGCATCCATCCAAAGCATCAATTAAAGGCAAAAAGTTACCATTGCCTCCAAGAAATTCCCGAAACTTGTTGGATTGGTTCAACATCAATGAGTCCTCAGTGTTCCCCAAATAAAACTTAAGCAAAATGACTTTACTAGGATCCGTTCTCAGGCATTCCACCATATCAGTTGCACTTGTAAGTAGATGCTCTTTAATAGATAAGTTAACCTCCTTGCTTGAGTTCATTTCTTTTACCAGGCTTTCCATGTTCTTCAGCAAAAATAGATCACTATACATACATCATCTTCATGCCCGCTTGTAGATTCTGCATCATTTAGGGAAAAATCATGAGCTGTCCCCATAGGGCAAAATCTTCCAAGAGGGAACATTTATCTAAGTCCTGCAACTTCGCCTAATACCCCTATTGCCTGAATTTATATGGTCGCCAGTTTCTCTCTAAACAATTAACACAACGTCAGCAGAAACTGCTACATCAAATGGGTTACCACAGAGGTTCAAAATACCCTTCACTCATGGGAATCTTTGGGGACCAAAATTTACAAGATGATGAAATATTGATTAGTCCCTTTATACCTGCTAAAAATATTTCGGACTTGTAATGGTTAAGAATCAATGCCATTCCAAGAACAATACTCAAACTGCCACTTCTAAAATGACAGTGAGAAGGTTCGGGTTGAAATTTATAGGAAAAATTGTTGGAAGCACACATTTCCTTGCTATCTGCAAATACATCAAGGCAGAGTACACATCATTAGAGTTTGGTCTTTTGTTTTTTATTAGTAGCTCAAATCCATCCACGGTCATTTGTAAACCTATGGAAGTCAACTTAGTAAAACCTGAAGAGGCCTAATGACCATAGGCTAGTTATTTCAGATAACAAAACATACCGATTGCAACCATAGTACTGTCAATAATCTTAGCCTCCTACCTCAGCCATGTTTACCATGTTATGCAAAATACCTGCAATGAATGTCAATTACTCAAAATACATGTCTCCCACAAAATAAAGGGCAAAAAATAACACAAGAAAATACATTTTGAAACCCATCAAATGAAATAGAGAAAAGCTGACAAGGCTGACATGTTCCAAATGAAGATCTCTGGCATTAGATTGCGGTAATTCATTTTTTTTATTATGCAGCAGATATTAATGTGGAGTCAAGTTGATCAATGAATGTCAACTTTATCAAAAACTATTGCTCCTCCTATCAGAGCAAATTATAAAGAAGAATGCAATAAATGCATATCATACTGAGAATGCCAATAACAGTCTACTAAGAATCTACAATAAACGCGTATCACACTGCTCATGGTAAAGAAGAGTGCAATAAATGCATATCAGAATGGGAACGCCAATACCCTGCTCATGGTTTACAAAATTATCTTCCATGAAGTTCTCTAACTGTTTAAGTTCAGTCCAGGCCATTCAAAGAGGACATTCTCAGGTTCTGTGTTGATATATTCACATGGTTGATGATGGTGGTGCTAGCTCCTCTTTTACTTCTAGTGCAAAGTAGCCCGTGTCTTCTTCTATCTTGGCCCAGTCCTCTAGTAAACTTGGTTGCCAAAATTTGGAGCTGTGCAAAACTGTGGGCTTGATAATGCTATCCAAGAGCTCCATCTTGGATGGGATGTCTTGAAAGAGGTGCTGAACAAAATATATGAAAAACATGGGAGGATAAAATAATGTTTCCTTTTGTATTTCAAAAATTGTGTTCAATTTTCAAAGACTTCTTTGGTGAGCATCGATCTAAGTAAATTTTCCAATTAAGCAACAGTACCAACTGCTCTGTATGCTTATCTCACACAACTTTAAAACTTTTATGTATTACTGGAACTGGATCCTGCTGATTCAGAAGCTAAAAGTAAAATTGATGCTTAGGGCTGACTACGAGGCATTTGAATTTAGGACATTATTGTTAAGTATTGAAAAAGATTATTTGAATTTAGGACATTATTGTTAAGTAATTTATATGAGTCAGTTAGGTTCCTTTCAAGGGGTTCAATTGTGTTTCATTTAATTCTAGAGGTAGAAAGCTAAGATGATTGGTCGGCTCCAGCAAGATACAAATTTATTCGAAATGCATAAAAAGCTATGAAACATGACACAGCCATATAGGCCTCCGTGTCCGTGTCCAACGGGTCGGGCATGTGACATGACCTGACAAATGTCGGACATGATTTTTAATGTGTCCTAAAACGCATGACATGTTTTGGGCACATGTCAGGATAGAAAATGAAAGATAAGGAGAATACCACTTCTAAGGCACTGGCAGGCACACCTCCAACAAGCAAGATAATGACCATACAATAAAAAACGGTCTTAAAAATAATGACCTGCTACCATTACTATTTCATTTGCAAAGCCTCCAATGAAATGAGACTAGTTTCTTCAGCCCGAGTGAAAGGTTTGATAGATCCAATGTTCCACCAGACTGTGCCATAGTTGGCAAATTTTGACCTGAAGATGTATGCACAAGATCAGACCTCACAGAAGTAGCATTTGATAATGATACACTTGCCACTAAAACTGACGTGTTTGGCTGTTGATGTAAATTAATTGAGTGGCCATATGATCCTGCTGGTATTGCTGAGTTGGAATTTAGTTCGTGAGGACTATTGAAAGCCAAAACAAAGATTCTACACGAGCCAAAACAAATGTCCAAATGAATACAACACCCTATTATGGATATTCTGGAAACCACAACATGCATAAATCCTAGTTGCAGGTCATGTCTTTTATTTTTCATGTCTCTTTCTTTCCAATTCAGGCTACAAGGTACTGAAAAAGATTATTTGAATTTAGGACATTATTGTTAAGTAATTTATATGAGTCAGTTAGGTTCCTTTCAAGGGGTTCAATTGTGTTTCATTTAATTCTAGAGGTAGAAAGCTAATATGATTGGTCGGCTCCAGCAAGATACAATTTTATTCGAAATGCATAAAAAGCTATGAAACATGACACATCCATATAGGCCTCCGTGTCCGTGTCCAATGGGTCGGGCATGTGACATGACCTGACAAATGTCGGACATGAGTTTTAATGTGTCCTAAAACGCATGACATGTTTTGGGCACGTGTCAGGATAGAAAATGAAAGATAAGGAGAATACCACTTCTAAGGCACTAGCAGGCACACCTTCAACAAGCAAGATAATGACCATACAATAAAAAACGGTTTTAAAAATAATGACCTGCTACCATTACTATTTCATTTGCAGAGCCTCCAATGAAATGAGGCTAGTTTCTTCAGCCTGAGTGAAAGGTTTTATAGATCCAATGTTCCACCAGACTGTGCCATAGTTGGCAAATTTTGACCTGAAGATGTATGCACAAGATCAGACCTCACAGAAGTAGCATTTGATGATGATACACCTGCCACTAAAACTGACATGTTTGGCTGCTGATGTAAAATAATTGAGTGGCCATATGATCCTGCTAGTATTGTTGAGTTAGAATTTAGTTTGTGAGGACTGTTGAAAGCCAAAACAAAGATTCTACAAGAGCCAAAACAAATGTCCAAATGAATACAACACCCTATTATGGATATTCTGGAAACCACAACATACATAAATCCTAGTTGCAGGTCACGTCTTTTATTTTTCATGTCTCTTTCTTTCCAACTCAGGCTACAAGGTACTGAAAAAGATTATTTGAATTTAGGAAATTATTGTTAAGTAATTTATATGATTCAGTTAGGTTCCTTTCAAGGGGTTCAATTGTGTTTCATTTAATTCTAGAGGTAGAAAGCTAAGATGATTGGTTGGCTCCAGCAAGATACAATTTTATTCGAAATGCATAAAAAGTTATGAAACATGACACAGCCATATAGGCCTCCGTGTCCGTGTCCAATGGGTCGGGCATGTGACATGACCTAACAAATGTCGGACATGAGTTTTAATGTGTCCTAAAACACATGACATGTTTTGGGCACGTGTCAGGATAGAAAATGAAAGATAAGGAGAATACCACTTCTAAGGCACTGGTAGGCACACCTCCAACAAGCAAGATAGTGACCATACAATCAAAATCGGTCTTAAAAATAATGACCTGCTACCATTACTATTTCATTTGCAGAGCCTCCAATGAAATGAGGCTAGTTTCTTCAGCTTGAGTGAAAGGTTTGATAGATTCAATGTTCCACAAGACTGTGCCATAGTTGGCAAATTTTGACCTGAAGATGGATGCACAAGATCAGACCTCATAGAAGTAACATTTGATGATGATACAACTGCCACTAAAACTGACATGTTTGGCTGCTGATGTAAATTAATTGAGTGGCCATATGATCCTGCTGGTATTGCTGAGTTGGAATTTAGTTTGTGAGAACTGTTGAAAGCCACACGCACACTGTATTGTGGAGGTTTATAAGTTGAATATATTCCTGACAAAGTATTAGTGTTAGAAGTTAGTTTAACAGTCCCAGTATCTATGTGGGAATCCAGCTTTGTGCCCTTTGGACCAAATTTCAACTCTTCATGAGTCTTAGGAAGCTAGCAGTTGTTGCAACACTGGAAAGGTAGTCCAACATATGGGTAATGTATAGGTAAGGACACTTGAGCTCATGTACGTTGAATTCATGATATTATCGTAGGTTCAAACACTGGCCCATCACCAAGGATTAAAAATTGTTTAACAAGTCCCCCTCACTAATAAGGTACCTGAAAAACAATTGATATTGGATATTAAATGCTACAAATGGGAGGACTAAGAGAAAAAAGCTCCCAAAATAGATTGTTAATTAAATTTTAAAAATTGCTATTCCTTTAAGGCATTGGATGACTCCCTGAACAATGTGTTATGGGAAAACAGAGGTTGCCAGATAAGAGGCAACAATTAGAATTCTAGCTCATTGTGCCCTGTTGTTAAAATGAAAGCTAACTCCAGCTAGATTTCTATCATGGTGTAATGAGCTAACACACATAAGCTTTCCCTTATAGTGCCATGTTGTTAGAAGAAAAGCTAAATCTAGTTAGATTTCCATCATGGTGTACTGTATTTGATGACAATGTGGTTGTATTAGATGAAAACTACCTTATAAAAGCTAACAAACATTAGGTTTACTTACCATGCAATGTTTTAAGAACAAAAGTTAAATCCAACTAGATTTCCATCATGGTGCATTTTGATTGATGACAATGTGGTTGTGCTAGATGAAAAACTACACTATGAAAGCTTACACATTAGATTTCCCTCACCATGCAACTATTTAATGATGAAATCTAACTCCAACTAGATTTCCAAAATGACGCAATGTCCTTGATGACAATGTGGTTTTATTACATAGAAAACTACCTTATGAAAGAGAACACACATTAGGATTCACTAATCGTGCCATGTTGTTAAAATAAAAGCTAACTCCAGCTATATTTTCATCATGGTGTAATGAGCTAACACACATAAGCTTTCCCTTATAGTGCCATGTTGTTAGAAGGAAAGCTAACTCAAGCTAGATTTCCATCATGGTGTAATGTATTTGATAACAATGTGGCTGTGTTAGATGGAAAACTACCTTATGAAAGCTAGAATACATTAGTTTTACTCATTGTGCAATGTTTTAAGAACGAAAGCTAACTCAAGCTAGATTTTCATCATAGTTCATTGTGATTGATGACAATATGGTTGTGCCAGATGTAAAACAACATTATAAATACTAACATACATTAGATGTCACTTACCGTGCAATGATTTAAGGATGAAATCTAACTCTAGCTAGATTTCCATCACGGTGCAATGTGATCGATGACGATGTGGTTGTGTTAGATGGAAAACTACCTTATTAAAGCTAACGCACATTAGATTTCACTCATTGTCCCATGCAGTCAAAAGAAAAGTTAACTCCAGCTATATTTCCATCATGGTACATTGTGATTGATGACAATGTGGTCATGCTAGATGAAAAAATACCCGATGAAGGCTTACACACATTAGATTTTACTCACCGTGCAATGATTTAAATATTAAAGCTAACTCCAGCTAGATTTCCATCACGGTGCAATGTGATTGATGATGATGTGGTTTTTTTGGAAATCTAACTCCAGCTAGATTTCCAAAATGACGCAATGTCCTTGATGACAATGTGGTTTTATTACATAGAAAACTCCCTTATGAAAGCAAACACACATTAGTTTTCACTAATCATGCCATGTTGTTAAAATAAAAGCTAACTTCATCTATATTTTCATCATGGTGTAATGAGCTAACACACATAAGCTTTCCCTTATAGTGCCATGTTGTTAGAAGAAAAGCTAACTCAAGCTAGATTTCCATCACGGTGTAATGTATTTGAGAACAATGTGGCCATGTTAGATGTAAAACTACCTTATGAAAGCTAGCATACATTAGCTTTACTCATTGCGCAATGTTTTAAGAACGAAAGCTAACTCAAGATAGATTTTCATCATGGTGCATTGTGATTGATGACAATATGGTTGTGCCAGATGTAAAACTACATTATGAATACTAACACACATTAGATATCACTTACTGTGCAATGATTTAAGGATGAAATCTAACTCTAGCTAGATTTCCATCACGGTGCAATGTGATTGATGACGATGTGGTCGTGTTAGATGAAAAACTACCTTATGAAAGCTAACGCACATTTTATTTCACTCATTGTCCCATGTAGTTAGAAGAAAAGTTAACTCCAGCTAGATTTCCATCATGGTACATTGTGGTTGATGACAATGTGGTCGTGTTAGATGAAAAATACCCAATGAAGGCTTACACACATTAGATTTCACTCACCGTGCAATGATTTAAATATTAAAGCTAACTCCAGCTAGATTTCCATCGCGGTGCAATGTGATTGATGACGATTGGTTTTTTTGGAAATCTAACTCCAGCTAGATTTCCAAAACGAAGCAATGTCCTTGATGACAATGTGGTTTTATTACATAGAAAACGCCCTTATGAAAGTGGAGACACATTAGTTTTCACTAATCGTGCCATGTTGTTAAAATAAAAGCTAATTCCAGCCAGATTTCCATCATGGTGTAATGAGATAACACACATAAGCTTTCCCTTATAGTGCCATGTTGTTAGAAGGAAAGCTAACTCAAGCTAGATTTCAATCACGGTGTAATGTATTTGATAACACTGTAGCTGTGTTAGATGAAAAACTACCCTATGAAAGCTAGCATACATTATTTTTACTCATTGTACAATGTTTTAAGAACGAAAGCTAACTCAAGCTGGATTTTCATCATGGTGCATTGTGATTGATGACAATCTGGTTGTGCTAGATGTAAAACTACATTATGAATACTAACACACATTAGATGTCACTTACCGTGCAATGATTTAAGGACGAAATCTAACTCTATCTAGATTTTCATCACGGTGCAATGTGATCGATGACGATGTGGTTGTGTTAGATGGAAAACTACTTTATGAAAGTTAACGCACATTAGATTTCACTCATTGTCCCATGTAGTTAGAATAAAAGTTAACTCCAGCTAGATTTTCATCATGGTACATTGTGATTGATGACAATGTGGTCGTGCTAGATGGAAAAATACCCGATGAAGGCTTAAACACATTAGATTTCACTCATAGTGCAATGATTTAAATATTAAAACTAACTCAAGCTAGATTTCCATCATGGTGCAATGTGATTGATGACGATGTGGTTTTTTTGGAAATCTAACTCCAGCTAAATTTCCAAAACGACGCAATGTCCTTGATGACAATGTGGTTTTATTACATAGAAAACTCCCTTATGAAAGCGGACACACATTAGTTTTCACTAATCATGCCATGTTGTTAAAATAAAAGCTAACTCCAGCTAGATTTTCATCATGGTGTAATGAGCTAACACACATAAGATTTCCCTTATAATGCCACGTTGTTAGAAGGAAAGCTAACTCAAGCTAGATTTCCATTACGGTGTAATGTATTTGACAACAATGTGGCCATGTTACATGAAAAAATACCTTATAAAAGCTAGCATATATTAGTTTTACTCATTGTGCAATGTTTTAAGAACGAAAGCTAGCTCAAGCTAGATTTTCATCATGGTGCATTGTGATTGATGACAATATGGTTGTGCCAGATGTAAAACTACATTATGAATACTAACACACATTAGATATCACTTACTGTGCAATGATTTAAGGATGAAATCTAACTCTAGCTAGATTTCCATCACGGTGCAATGTGATCGATGACGATGTAGTTGTGTTAGATGAAAAACTATCTTATGAAAGCTAACGCACATTATATTTCACTCATTGTCCCATGTAGTTAGAAGAAAAGTTAACTCCAGCTAGATTTCCATCATGGTACATTGTGATTGATGACAATGTGGTCGTGTTAGATGAAAAATACCCGATGAAGGCTTACACACATTAGATTTCACTCACCGTGCAATGATTTAAATATTAAAGCTAACTCCAGCTAGATTTCCATCATGGTACATTGTGATTGATGACAATGTGGTCGTGTTAGATGAAAAATACCCGATGAAGGCTTACACACATTAGATTTCACTCACCGTGCAATGATTTAAATATTAAAGCTAACTCCAGCTAGATTTCCATCATGGTGTAATGAGCTAACACACATAAGCTTTCCCTTATAGTGCCATGTTGTTAGAAGGAAAGCTAACTCAAGCTAGATTTCCATCACGGTGTAATGTATTTGATAACAATGTGGCTGTGTTAAATGAAAAACTAACCTATGAAAGATAGCATACATTAGTTTTACTCATTGTGCAATGTTTTAAGAACGAAAGCTAACTCAAGATGGATTTTCATCATGGTGCATTGTGATTGATGACAATCTGGTTGTGCGAGATGTAAAACTACATTATGAATACTAACACACATTAGATGTCACTTACCGTGCAATGATTTAAGGACGAAATTTAACTTTAGCTAGATTTCCATCATGGTGCAATGTGATCGATGACAATGTGGTTGTGTTAGATGGAAAACTACCTTATGAAAGTTAACGCACATTAGATTTCACTCATTGTCCCATGTAGTTAGAAGAAAAGTTAACTCCAGCTAGATTTCCATCATGGTACATTGTGATTGATGACAATGTGGTCGTGCTAGATGGAAAAATACCCGATGAAGGATTAAACACATTGGATTTCACTCACAGTGCAATGATTTAAATATTAAAGCTAACTCAAGCTAGATTTCCATCACGGTGCAATGTGATTGATGATGATGTGGTTTTTTTAGATGGAAAACTATCTTACAAAAGCTGACTCACATTAGCTTCCACTCATCATGCCATGTTAGTAGGAAACTGACTCCAGCTATATTTTCATCATGGTGCAATGAGCTAACACACATAATCTTTTATTCATCGTGCCATGTAGTTAAAAGGAAAGCTAACCCCAGCTAGATTTTCATAATGGTGAAATGAGCCAACACACATAAGCTTTTACTCATTGTGTCATCTTCTTAGATAGAAAACTACCTTACGAAGGTAACACATATTAACTTTCACTTATCATGCCATGTAGTTAGAAGGAAAACTAACTCCAGCTAGATTTTCATCATGGTGTAATGTGTTAACATACATGGCTTTTACTCATTGTGCAATGTTGTTAGAAGGAAAACTGACTCTAGCTAGATTTTCATCATGGTGTAATGTATTTGATGAAAATGTGCCTGTTTTAGATGGAAAAATACTTTATGAAAACTAACACACATTAGCTTTCATTCACCATGCAATTTTTTAGGAACGAAACCTAACTCCAGCTAGATTTTCATCATGGTGCAATGCGACTGATGACAATGTGGTTGTGCTAGATGGAAAACTACCCTATGAAACCTAACACACAATGTGTATTGTTTGAAGAATGAAAACTAACTCCATCTAGATATCCATCATGACGCAATGTGATTGATGACATTGTGGTTGTGTTAAATAGAAACTACCTTATGAAAAATAACACACATTTTCTTTCACTCATCATGCCAAGTTGTTAGAGCGAAAGCTAACTCCAACTTAATTTTTGTCATGGTCATGGAGTTAGCTTTCGCTCTAACAGCTTGGCACGATGAGTGAAAGAAAATATCATGGAGTTATCTTTTTCTCTAACAATTTGACATGTATGTTCAGATAGAATCTCTTATTTAATGACAATGTGGTTGTGCTAGATGGGAAATTACCATAAGAAAGCTAACATATATTAACTTTCATTCGCCATGCAATTTTCTTATAAGGTAAACTAACTCGAAATAA
>LPNX010263981.1:0-38823 GCA_001517045.1 Pseudotsuga menziesii
AGAAAAGTTCAACCGGGAAGAGTCCTTTCGAGCTTGTCTATGGTCTAGATGTCACCTTACCAATCCATTCAAAGCTTCAAGTGTATAATCAGCTTCTTCAAAACTTTAGCTCATATTAGGATGCCATTCAGAACAGAGTTAGATGAAAACAGAAGGAAGTCCCTTGACTAGACTATCAAAAATTCAGATAAAATCAAGAGGACTTTTGATAAGTCTACCAGGCCTGTATCATTTCAAGTAGGTGACATAGTTTTGTTATGGGACAAACGGAGGGAAAAACTAGGAAAACATGGGAAATTTGACAGCCTATGGATGGGACCTTATATCATTGACGAAGTAGCAGGCGCTAATTCTTTTTATCTAAATGATCTTTAAGGGGAAATATTAAACCTTCCATTAAATGGTTTTCTTCTCAATATTTTCTTCACCGAGACGGTGTGATGCCTTTATTGGCATTGGTGGTATCAAGGCCTATTTCTAACCTTATCCTTGCGTGTATTTTATTCATGTATCATATTATTGTATTATAGATGTTGTATCATAGTACTAACCTTGAAAGTTTTATTTATGTATTAGTGTTGTAAACTATTTTGTTTGTACATTATATTTCATACTAACTTTGTGCAATATCTTAGTTTCCAATTTGGTTTCCTTTTATAAATGTGTTATTGATGGACTATAGTTTTTGTTCAAGACCCAGAGATTATGTAGTTCTCGCATCCTCTCTTTTATTAAAATATCAGCAAAGGATGTGTCCCTAGATGGAGCTAGATGTTACATACTATGTCATACCTAGTTGGTGGTGTTAAGTAATCCGGGTGATGAGAACAAACACCATTCTTCATTATTCAGAATTTAGAACTCATTCAACCTTCTGTTGGGATTTGTTTTAAATTTTATTATACCACATGTTCATACCCCCTTGGGGGAGTTGTAAAAAATGTTCTAACATGGTGGTGTATGTAAAGACTCGGTCTGCTAGACTTATTTATTGATCCAACTAGCCCAGATTGTTTTTCCCTTAGAGATTATTTGTTGTTGAACAAATGACTAATAATTTCGGAGTTTTTCACTCATACCTCAAAAGTTGGCGTGGTCGTCTTGGTATTTAAGCCTAGTGGGTTATTAGAGTATATGTGTCAATTTTTATAAACATGCTAGGCAATAATAATGATTCATATGGACATGCTATAGGTCCCCGTAGGTTTATTTTTAAGTTTTGGTAAAAATAATTTTTTCGTAAACTTAGGCTATTTTTTAATAGTTTAATTGGGAAAATTATGGATGTAATAAAAGTGTGGTCATGGATAAGTTTTGGATATGGGGGTGCTCATTTTCTAACTCATAGCACCAGTTTAACCCAAAAACCCACTTCTCCTAAGTTTAAGTGATAAATTTATCACTTAAGTAAAAAATCTCCTAAAATTCAAATTTCTTAATTAAAAATTCAAAATAATTAATAAATGCATAATATTCCCAAATTCCTATATCAGTGGGATTCGTTCTGATTGATTGAAATCACTCTCATCAGCTTCAAATAGACTGGGTGTTTACATTCCTTGACTGAAGGTACTAATCAGCACTGATGAGGGAGTTAACTTGCTCAAGCAGGAGGAGAGGTTGCACCCTCTTTCTCTCTCCTGCACACGTGTGTGTTGATTTGGTAGTTACATGATGTTAGGTTGGCTCACTGAGAGAGGTTTCACTCAGGTTTTTAGTTCCAGTTCAGTTAGACTTAGCTCATCTTCATATCAGACTCTGCTTAACTCTCCATCAGCTGCAGTCTCTCTCTCAGTAAGGCATGCGCCCCTCTTGGCCGGTCTGGCTATAAATAAAGGACAACCTTCACCATTCCAAGCTAGTTTGAGTTGGATGAAGAGTTTATTCCTATTGTAATACACTTATTTTTCATCTATTTGTTGAGAACAAATAAGCTTTGGAGGCTATACCTTGTAGACGTTCTTGTATTGTGTGGATTCCTAGCGTCATACTGCAAATGTGGTAACTGCAATTTTTCAAATTTTGTGCTTTTCCATGTTCTAGCTTCAAAGGATTCAACTGAATCAGTAAGAGTGTATATTTGGAAAGTAACTTTACTTGCTTTATTTATTCATATTGTGTATGCTCAAAGATCTAATATTTTTCTTAAATAAGTTTATTTTTGCATGCTTTTTTCTTTCATACATTTATATCTAGATCTCACGAGTTTCTGCAAGTTTTTGTGATCTAGTTGTAGGTTCCCAATTAGATGAGGTGTGGATCAATATTGACGCCATTCCCCATTCAAAAAATCTCAGTACACTGTTCCTCGATGCTCCAAAAGAGGGCCTTCCTCACGCTTTATTTTATCCCAACAACAAAACCAATCTTCTCTCCTCTTTCTCTTTCTTTAAAATTAAAATTTCCTTGGTTACTATGTTTATGTATGAACATCTAGTTTTATCATATGAAAAATTCTTTCATTAGATCTCATATATAAAGATTCAAAGTTAGATCTCGTTTTAAAAAATGTTTCATAAGCATCTTAGATCTAGTTCACAGAAATCGTCATTTTTTATAAGGCATTGAAAGTAGATCTAAAATTTGTTGAATGCATGGTTGTTCCCTTGAATCCAAAAGGTTTTATTTAACAAAATAAAGTGCTTTAGCTTAGCTTTTCCAAAGGTATCCAAGATTCTCAATAGGACTTTTCCTCTTGAGTTATTTTTGTCGTTTCTTAAAGGTACTTTAACTTGGTAATTTTTGGTATTTTTTTGGGTGTTGTCCAAATACACTTTTAAAGTGTTTTTGGGAAATTTACACTAAGTAAAGCGTGCTGTTTTCTGTCAGAAAAGAGGAGGAGGTGTTGTCCGAAAAGTAAATTTTGGGCCATCTGGAGCCCCCCATGGGTCTCCCCATCTTTCATAATAATTATTATTGTACTTTGCAAGCCCTTGGGTTCATTCTGTATAATAACCAAGTATCATTTTTCAATTAAGTTTTGTAACCAGGTTTAATAAAAAGCAAAATCAGGTAGGATCTTTCGAGCCTACTCTCCATTCCCCCTAGGGGGATCCACATATTTTTTTCCTTTTTTCCTTTTTCTTGCTTTTATTTTGTTAAGTTTACTTTAGTTTTGTTTATTTACATGTAATTAGTGTACTTTGTGTTACATTGCAAGTTGTTTACATCTTTCAAGTTCTCTAAGTAAACTTACTACTTACCCCACAATTTCTCGAGTGACCCGAAAGGGGAAAGATATCCGTGGTAGGATAATTAGATAACCGTGTTTTATTTTTTGTTCAACACTTTAATTCTAATTTCAAGAACTTAAAAACTCATAAAATAAACCCCTCCTTGATTTCCCAATTGCAGTTCACTTGAACCGAAAGAGATCCTTAGGGGTTCATTTTTTCTTCTTTTAAAAAGAAAACATTTAATAAAATATTTAAAATATTTTAGAATCCGTTGTGTATTCTATGCACCACTGCGGTTCATTTGATTAGTCGGATGCATCAAAATCAACGTGGGTGACTAGATTAATTAATTCTTCATGGCCCAAATTAACCTCCCAGGCGAAAATCCAATGCCTCGAATTAATCCGTTGAGATGGAAAAATCCACAAAGGAAGCAGGAACAATTGGGTAGAAACCTTAGGACACCATCAGGCTACACCCGTGTTGGTGTAGTGGTTAACACGTCCCAGAAACTCCAACCATCCCACATATTCCTTGCGGGGAGCCACATTAGATAACGATTTCGGACATACTCCTTGTACCTTCGGGTATATCTCGAGTCCCCTTTCCCCCTAATTTAATCAACTCATCCCATATTAATCTAAAATTTGACCAAGAGCTCTTGCAACATTTATTTCAGCAATACTACAACATTTTCATTTGTGGACTCCATTATTGGCACTGGTTTATTTTTACTTCATATCATCATATATTTCCACATGCTTTGCTTATCATACATTGATGTTTATGCTTTTGAGGTTTAATTAATATTGCAATAACTTACATTAAATTTGTTTATAAAACTCCTAAATAACTCATTCATCACCATCACACTAAGCCTTAATAGCCTTAGCAACTTAATAGGGTCCACCCCCCTTGGCTTCGATTAGGAGTTGGCCTAAACGGAGGAATCAATAACAAGGTGATAGCCTTGAATTGATACTTTCCCCCAAGGACACACCGAGTGGCTTGAATATTTCTGTCACATCCCCCCTAGGTGTGTGAAAGGCGGTAACATTTTCCGGCCCCATTGTCGAGGATAAATATTTTTATTCTTGAGTACGAATTAACTTTTCTTTTTGTTTCAAAAACATAAAAAGATTAAAAAAAATTGATATATCTTGTCTTTAAAATTTAAAATTTAAACTCGATCCATCTAGCGACTCCACTGTCTAATATCCCTCCAAGGTATTGTACACGAAGGAACTCCGAAGGAGTATTTGATCTCATCCCTGAGCCTGAAATGGATTATAGAAGAAGATTGAATAGAAAGACTTCTCCTAGAATCCTTGAAGGTTTAGGGTCCCAATCCCTCTCATATATCCATCATTTATTTGTAGAGATTCATATCCATCAATCTTAAGAAATGACTGATTTCTTTGAACTCCTTGACCTTTCTCAGATAGCAGATGATCCTCATGTTATTTTCCTAATGATGCTATCAAGAAGCTACGTACATTTCAAGGAAACAATTCCACCTCAATCAAATCAGACCTTCAAAATTGTTCTATGCATTTGATTAGTTATTGGAGTCAAGATTCCCATGACCATGACGACGTCAAAATAAAGCTTTGTGCTTTATCCTTAGAAGAAGATGTTGGAGAATGGTACCTTGACTTAGATGATAATTCCTATAAAACACTAAATGAATTCCTATAATATTTTAAGAAGAAATGGGGAGAGAAAAAGGAACCAAGACATTAACTTGATGCTCTCCATAACATTAAAAAGATGGAAAATGAAACTATGGAAGAATTTAACAAGAAATTCAAAAACCTTGTTTCTGACCTCCATAAATATATTAAGTCTCATGATGATTCTATCCTCATCTATTATATTGAAGAATTCACTAGATATTTGAGGTGTCTGTTAAGAGATAAAGAACCTGTTGATTTAAAACAAGCCCAGGAATTGGCTGAAAAAATTGAAAAGAATATGCAATCATTGGGTAAGTCCAACTTACTTGGATTCACTAGAGGAAATTCTTCCTATCAAAATGAGTATAAGGGAAAATTCATTGAATCATAGGATAAGGAAGCATCTAAAAATCCTATGAAGGAAATAACTGACATGATGAAAACCTTGGTAACTAATCAAAACCAACAAATTGCTAATCATGTTGCACAACTAGATCATATTCAGAATAAGGTTGTTAGGATGGAGAGAAATCATGTTTCTCATGCACCAAGGAACTTTCAACCAAATCCTAATCATATGTATCAAAAGGAGGCACAAACTCAAGAACCTAGGATTCCAAACTAGTTGGATTTAGTCAACATGGTAGAGGATGCAATTCTATTTTGTAGACCTTGTTCTCAGTTTCATTAGGAAAGTAATTGTTACATTGAAAATCAAGCTATAGAACAAGGAATCCCTGAAATCGGTAGTCAGGATACACCATCAAGCGATCCTGAGTTCGTGAACATGGTAGGTCAAACCTATCCCTTGGCAGACCAACATTAGCAAGATGTCATAGATTATAGTTTGAAAAAGGAGTTCATTACTCAGAATTATAGTGAAATGCCTACTCAAGAAAAGGTCTTAGAAATGAGAAATGGTAGATTCAAGGGAGCTACCTATTAGAGAAAGGAGAAGTCTACACCAACTAAACAGTATAAACCTAAGGTAACAACTCCTCCTATTATAAACCCTCCTGTTGATGTAGAATCAAAACTTGACATGGGAATGTGGTTAAATAGTACTAAAGTCTCAACTTATGCAACCGACATCCTTCATATTCCTGGTCAGAAAGAAAAATTGTTGAAAGTTTTAGAAAGTAATCATAATATTTTCAAATAAAGTGCTCTTCTAAGTAATAATGCCATCATTGAGGATTTCCCTGTCGTCCTCGAAGATATGCCCATATTCCTTTCACAATGTTGATCCAAAAATGGAGGATCACCTGCCTTTCTATGTCTCTCTTTTGGTTGATGATATTCTCCTTCATAACTACATGTTAGATTCAGGTGCTTCATCAAAATTATTTACAAGGAAGGTAATGGAACAATTAAATCTAAGGGTCACACGACCCTACCACAATGTTTGTGCAATGGATGCAAGAGAAGTTGAAGCGGTAGGGATAATATTAAACCTACATGTAAAATTGGCCAAGTATCCTGACGTCAATATGGCAATGGATGTTGTAGTAATCGATGTACCATATAAATTCTTTTGTCCAAGAAGTGGGCTACAAATCTAGGGGGACAATTCCAAATGGACTGGACATACGCAACTATACATGCATCAGAAAACACTAGGGTTATACTTCACATAGAAAAGGAAAGGAAGCATCATGTAGGAAATCCTAAGAAGCCTGGTAATGAATTTGTGCATTGCACTGACAACTTTGGAAACTATTTCGTCTTGTCCAACTTCATGTCCCCTATTAAAGGAAATATTAAAAATGAAAATATAGATGAAGTTTGGAAAATGTACTTTGACGGTGCTTATTCCAAAGATGGAAAGGGTACATGCATCGTAATTATTTATCCTTCTAATAAAATCTACAACTTTTCTTTTAGATAGGAGTTTGAAGCATCAAACAATGTGGCTGAGTATGAGGCATTGTTTCTAGGATTAGAAACTGCTAAGGATATGGGCATAAAAATGTTAAACGTAAAAGGTGATTCAGACTTGGTAATCCTCCAACTTAAGAACCAGATCAGTGTAAAAGTGATAGACTAAGGAAGTATAGGAATGCTTAATGGGATACCATGGACTGGTTTGATGAACTTAATCTTCATAAAATTCCTAGGTAAATGAATGGTTTAGCGGATAATTTGGTAGTAGCAACATCCACCCTCCAACTTTTGGATGAGATGATTAATGGGAATGCTAAAATGGAAATCAATTTCAGGCCTTCAATTCCTAATAATGTAGATCAATGGAAGGTATTTAATGATGTTAAAAAACTCTTAAGATTCATCCATAATCTCCAGGAATTTGAAGGTTGTGAGATCAGTTATCAATAGGAGGGTAAATAGTATCAAGAGCATGAGGATAATATTAGAAATCACGTCTCAAGTAACCTTATAGATTTTGAGAAGTTGTTTGACATACAAGATCACCATAAAAATAAAAATGAGTCAATAAAAATTGGGGATTATGTGGAAATAAATTTAGGTACATACAAAGACCCCAGTTAATAAAAATTAGAAAAGGTACTTCGGAAAAAGAAAGGAACAACTTAATCAATTTAATCAAAGAATATAGAGATGTGTTGGCCTTTAGCTATGATGAAATTAAATCTTATCGGGAAGACGTGTTTCAACACACTATTCCCCTTAAAGAAGAGGCTAAAGAGGTCAAACCTTTCTGACAAAAACTTAGTCGAATAAATCCTAAGTTGGCCCCTATTGTACAGAAAGAGTTACAAAAGATGTTAGTAGCAGGGATAATAGCACCTACAAGACACTCATCCTGGTGCTCCAACTTAGTTGTTGTTAAAAAAAATAATGGTCAATTAGAATATGTATATATTTTAGGAATCTAAATACATCGCGCCTAAAGGATAATTACCCATTCCCCGACATGGAAACATTGCTTCACAGAGTAACATGTTTAGGAATGATGTGCATGTTGGATGGCTTTTCCGGTTATAACCAGGTGTTAGTAAATTAAGAGGATCAACATAAAACAACATTCACCACACCTTGGGGCACTTATAAATTTTTAAGAATTCCTTTTGGCTTATTAAATGCAGGTGCCACTTTCCATAGAGCCATGGGTTTCGCTTTCAAATAAATCATAGGAAAAATAATTGAGATCTATTAGGATGACTTAGCTATTTTTTCAAAATAAATACCTGACCACATAAGTAATCTCAGGAATGTTTTCATAAGGTGTTGTAAATATGGTATTTCCTTGATCCCTTCCAAGTCAATCTTTGGGGTTGACAAAGGCAAGTTGTTGGGACACATCATCTCCAAGGATGGGGACAAGATTGACCCTGAACACGTAGAAGCCATTAAGAAGGTACCCTTGCCTCATAATTTAAAATCTTTCTGGTCTTTCAATGACCAGATCAATTTCATAAGGAGATTAATCCCAAATTTAGCATAACTAATGAAACCTCTTCAAAAGTTGTTAAAGAAAGATGTTAAATTTGTATGGGCGGATGAAGGGAAATATGCTTTCAAAAATATCAAAGATGTTATATATATATATATATATATATATATATATCACATGTCTTAATTAGTCCATATTAATCCAAATAGTTTCATATTTTCTCTTTCTCCTCCAAGACACCATTGCTGATGTTTTGCTTCAGAAGAATTGTTAAAAACATGAGCAGCCCATAGCCTTTATGAGTAGAGCCTTGCAAAATTTAGAATTGAAGTACACTTCCATGGAAAATCAAGCTTATTCTCTTTTCAAGTCCCTTAAAAATTGTATAACTTATGTCGGATACTCTAAAATAATTGGGTATGTACCCCATGCAGCTGTCAAAGATATCATGTCTCAGTAGGATTGTTTAGCTAGTAGGGGTAAATGGGCTTCAAATATTTAGGAATATGACTTATAGATAAAACCCACTAAATTGATTAAGGGACAAGGGCTTGTGAACATGTTAAGTCAGGGGAATGAGAAAGACTTAGGAATGATTTGCTAGAACAGTAATCCAGAACAAAGTGTATTAGACAAGCTTCATAGATTAGAGAAATAACCTTGGTATTCAGATATCATGTTCTTCCTTCATAAACTTGCATTCCCTGATCACCTACTTGGCCATAAACGCAAAGCATTAAGGTTAAAAGAAACCAAGTATTATTTATCAAATGATAGTCTAGGTTGGAGAAACCCAGACGGATTAATACTTAGATGTGTTGATGAACCTGAGTCCAAAAGACTCACGGTTGAGTTCCATGCAGGATTTTGTGATGGACATTTTGTAGCAAGAACAACTGCCCACAAAATCTTAGAGAGGGTTACTATTGTCCAAAATTTTTTTCAGATGTGCATAAGTTTTTCATAATTTCCCCCTAGTGTCAATTGTTCATCGTGAAGCAAAAGATGAAATATTTTCCCTTAAATCCAATAGTAGTCCAAGCCCCTTTCCAGCAGTGGGGGTGTGATTTCATCGGTAAGTTCAAAGACAATTCAAGCAATGGTTATTCTTAGATACTTACCGCCATAGATTAATTCACTAAGTGGGTAGAGGAAATACCCACCAAGAAGGAAACCGATGTTCTAGTCATGGATTTCCTAGAGGATAGGATTATCACAAGATTTGGTGTTCCAGCCATAATTATCATAGATAATGTCCCATGCTTCAGCTCCTCAGAAATGTCATCCTTTTGCTTCAAATACTACATTGTCTTATCACATTCATCCAACTATTATCCTTAAGGAAATGGTTTAGTTGAGTGAAGTAATAAAAACTTAATGACCATAATCAAGAAAACAGTTGGTGATATCATGAAAGCATGGGATAGCAAGATTAAGTATGCATTATGGGCTGATAGGATTTCTAAGAAAAGTTCAATCGGGAAGAGTCCTTTCGAGCTTGTCTATGGTCTAGATGTCACCTTACCAATCCATTTAAATCTTCAAGTGTATAATCAGCTTCTTCAGAAATTTAGCTCAAATCAGGATGCCATTCAAAACAGATTTAATCTGTTGATCGAGGTAGATGAAAAATAAATTCAGATAAAATCAAGAGGAATTTTGATAAGTCTACCAAACCTAGATCCTTTCAAGTAGGTGACCTAATCTTTTATGGGACAAATGGAGGGAAAAAGTGGGAAAACATGGGAAATTTGAAAGCCTATGGATGGGACCTTATATCATTGACGAAGTAGAAAGCTCTCATTCTTTTTATCTAAATGATCTGGAAGGGGAAAGATTAAACCTTCCAGCAAATGGTTTTCTGCTCAAGATGTTCTTCACCGAGATGGTGTGATGCCTTTATTGGCATCGGTGGTTTTAGGGCCTATTTCTAAACTTATCCTTGCATGTATTTTATTCATGTATCATATTATTGTATTATAGATGTTGTATCATAGTACTAACCTTGAAAGTTTTATTTGTATATTTGTTGTAAAATAGTTCTTTTGCACATTATATTTCATACTAAATTTTTGCAATAGCTTAGTTTCCTAGTTTGTTCCCTTTTATGTATGTGTTACTGATGGAATTTAGCTTTTGTGCAGGACCCAGAGATTCCAGAGTTCTCGCATCCTCTCTTTGATTAGAAGATCAGTCAGAGAACATGTCCCTAGATAGAGCCAGGTATTACATACTAAGTCATACCTAGTTTTTGGTGTTAAGTGAGCTGGGTGATGAGACCAAACATCATTGTTCATTATTTAGAATTCAGAAGTCATTCGACCTTCTTCATTTTTGTTCAACACTTTAATTCTAATTTCAAGAACTTAAAACACTCATAAAATCAATCCCTCTATGCTTTTCCAATTGCAGTTCACTTGAACCAAAAGAGATCCTTGGAGGTTCATTTTTTCTTCTTTTAAAAAGAAAACTTTTAATAAGATCTTTAAAATCCTTTGGAATCTATTGTGTATGCTATGCACTGTGGTAGTTCATCTAATAAGACTGTTGCATCAAAAGCAACATGGGTGACTAGATTAATTAAGTCTTCATGTCTCGAATTGACCTCCCTTGTGAAAATCCAACGCCTCGAATTGATCTGTTGCAGTGGAAAAATTAACAAAGGAAGTGGGAACAATTGGGTAGTGACCTTGGGACAGCGTTAGGATACACTCTTATTGGTATAGTGTTGAACACGTCGCAGGCACGCCAACTAGCCCACATATTCCTTGCAGGGAGCCGCATCAGATAACGATTTTAGACATACTCCTCATACATTTGGGTATATTTGGAGTCCCCTTTCCCCCTAGTTTAATCAACTCATCCCATATTAATCTAAAATTTGACCATTATCACTTGCAACATTTCTTTCAGCAATACAACAACATTTTCATTTGTGGACTCCATTATTGACACTTTTTTCTTTTTACTTGATATCATCATATGTTTCCACATGCTTTTCTTATCATATATTGATCTTTAGGTTGTTGTTGTTTAATTAATATTGCAATATCTTTTGTTATTTTTTAATTATCAAACTTATCCTAAATAACTCATTCATTACCATCACACTAAGCCTTAATAGCCTTAGCAACTTAATAGAGTTTACCCCCCTTGGCTTCAATTATTAGTTGGACTAAACAAAGGAGTCAAGAACAAGGTGACAACCTTGACTCGAGACTTTCCCCCAAGGACACACCGAGTGGCTTGAATATTTCTGCCACGTCCCCCCAAGGTGTGTGAAAGGCGGCAACAGGAACCTCCAAAACTCGTGACTTCAAATATCTCTAGGTCGTCATTCTTTACCAACTTACCAAATCGATGTTGGGAAAGGTTTGAATGAATCACCAAGAGGAAAAAAAAATCATGTTACAAATGGACAAAATGAAATTACAAATGAATCTACCATCCATGGGAAACTCAACATCATTTCCAAATATACTCTTGAGTTTGAGTTCATGAGCCCACCTCCTCGTGATGATTTTTAGCCTCATGAATCTTCCTAAGATGTGCATATCATCTCCATAACTAATGATGAAGGTCAATATACCAAGTTCTTTCAGGTTATCTTTCAATTTAAATGTATGTATTTGTTTCCCTAGATTGCAGAATCAAAGAAGTGTATTGTTATTGATTTTATGGGGGTTGTTCCAAATTCTAAATACACAATTATTAAAAAAAAATCTTTTCCTAGATTGGAGAAGGATCAAACAAGCGTTATAGCATTGATTTTATGGGGTTATTCCAAATTATAAATACACAATGCTACATAGAATATAATCATTTATCTTGATTTGGATATACAAATCATCACTTTTGAAAATGAACAAACCTAGTCATGCCTTTAAAGATACAATATTTTAAAACAATGCAATGGTTTAGAACTACTATCATATTGTTTTTAAGAAAAGTGGTATTCAATTGAGGAGTCCATGTAAATTGATTGGATATGACATGTTATTGGTAAATTTAAATTGATCTAATTACAACTATAGAATATCCAATTGTATTAAGAGGTTCTTCTATGGAAATTTTGATTTATAATTTTTTTAAATTTACTAAATATTTTTATAAAAATTTACTTGTTAAGATAAACATAGAATTAAAATTAAAATAACTTAAGTGTATTTTTTATTATTATAAATAAATATAAACTCAAATCACATGAAAAAATGATTTTCCAAAAACAAAACAAAGTAAATTTGAACAAACAAAAAAACTCAAATCATTTTAAACAAGTATGTGACTATGGTTCCACTTAATCTTTTAAAAAAACATTCAAGTAACAACCATTACTTAATCAATTAAGACCATAATCTTGTACTTGTAACTTAACTAGCATAGATCCATCTTAAACTTCAATTTCATTTGATGTAATTTTTTCTTGATGTGTAATAATTTAAGATTAAAAAAATTTATACCTCAAGAAATTGGATCCCTTGTGAGATCTGGATTTAAGATAAATATATGTTGGTTTTAATTTTTGTATTTTACTAGCACAACCACTTACCTTGTGGCTACTTAACAGGGATATCTCACAAGTTAAGAGCCACTAAAATTTAAATGAGTTCTCTCACAAAATGCTAGTTATCCAGACATTAGCTAGGAGTTATCCATGAATCAACTACCACTTATCCATGCATCAATTATTTTTTATATTGTTTTTTTAATAATATTTTGTTTTGAATTTGTAACTATTGCCATAGAAGACAATCTTGTCTCATACTCTTGTAATCTAGATAAAAACATAGGTGTTTCTCTAATCCAAAATCTCAAATAAAAACGCCTTTGAGTGTAATGATCAAATTACACCTCAATAAATTGGATCCCTTGGTCCTTAACAAAACTATATTTAAGACACATATATGTTGGTTTTAATTTTTTTATTTTATGATCCTAGATATGTTGGTTTTAATTTTTTATTATATGATACATGAATTTATTTAATTAATTTATGAGAGGACATTATTTTTTTAATTATATTTAATAATTGGAAACTTTACGGTGTCATGTGACAACATCTCCTCCATTGTGGTGTGAGAGAACCTCACTACTCTTGGTGCAATTAATATTTCAAAACCAACATAGATCCATCTTAAACCTAGATCTTCCAAGCACCAAGGGGGATCCAATTTCTTGAGGTGTATTTTTTTATGTGTAAAAATTTAGTTATGGGTTTATGGTGGGTTTTATTTATTTTAATTTTATAAGTCCACATGGTTTTTTTGAATTTTTAGGCTCATATAGGCGTTTAGATACTATAATGATTTTCGACGTCCTTCAGCGAATCAACTAGATTAACATGTGTAACAAGTGTACTATAATGATATGAAAATTACCTTCATGTTTAGCCTTTGTTTAACAACCATCCATCTCTCAAAACCTAAGTGGTTGGTTGGGCCTATGGACTTTACTTGTGGTTGTGCTAGTTTTAAGTACTTTTTCTTTTTGCTAACATAACACTAAGTTGGGTACAATGAGGCCATGAACCCATACTTACCCACTATGGAGAGATGTTGTAACACTTAAATTGTATAACTTTCCATTAAAAAATGCAAATGATGTAGAGTTTATATATATATATATATATATATATATATATATATATATATATTCATGAGAAGCATTAAATATCGTGATGTCTTGATTTGTAAATTGGATATATTTTTATGTTTGATAGATCTTGATTTAAGATAAATTTATGCATATCAAATTGTTATATTTAAAATTTAAAATATGTACCAAGTTATTTAAATAAAAAATTAATATTAGTTCAAAATTTTGAATAGCCATATTTATTACTTTCACATAAGAATCACTTGCTTCACTATTCTCACATTGACATCTAAAGCGAAATATCTTCACTCTCTCACTAAAAGTTGAAAAAATCATTAGTGCCAACAGATTCTTTCCCGCATCTCATTACCACAAATATTCTGAACATCTAAGAAGTCACAAAATTATTGGTACTTCCCAATTGAGTCAAATTTCCCCAAACAATTCCAAACCCTATCTCTTACTCATCACCACCACCATCATTTCCTATTTCACGTAAAAATTATATGAAAGAAGATCAAAATTATATATAAAACAATTATGACGGTATGGAGGAAGGGATCTCTCACCAAATATATGTGAATCAATATGACAGGAGGAATATGACTTTTGCTTGTAACCAAGTAAGGTATTTGGCAATATTGTATTCCATGATACACAAAGGTTACATTGATACTCAGAACCTTGCTAAAACTATTAAAGGTGGATTTTGTTTAAAATTATAAAAATAAAAAACTATATTATAAAGTTAGTTTTATATATTTAAAAGTTTAATAAAAAATTAAAATCAACTTCTAGATGAAATCAATCTGGGTAATAAGTAATAAAACATGATTGTATTCGGAAAGAATGATAAATAATAAAATTAATTGAAATAGAAATAATAAATAATATAAATAATTTTCAATCATTGATTTAAGTTAGGAAAAGAAGAATTAATTGAATAATTATAATAGAATTAACTCCAAATTAGATTGAAGTTAAGAACAGAAAAGTTAATTGAATAATTATAGAAGAAAGAAAGATAGAAAAAGATGAGAATGAGTTGCTTAAAATAACATTAAATTAAGGTTGTTGAAAAGTAAATAAATTTAATGATATTAAGAAGAAAAATAAGAGTAAAGGAACAAAGATTAAGAAAGAATAGTTGCAGAATTGTTGGAAAATAAGAGAAGATAAAGCTTATAATAAACCAAAAGGTCCAAGCTAAATAAAAAAGGTAGGAGAAAATATCAAAACTAAGATTAAACTAGATAAAATGAAATAATTTTTAAAAAGAATAGATGCAAGTAGATGCTAAAGGATTAATTTGAATGAAATTTATAAAGGAAAAGGTAAAAAAGAAATCTAAATGTTGTAGAATGAGAGAAGAGATACATTCATTCTAGCTGAAAAATGACTAAACCAAAAGATCCCCAAATGAGAGGACGCACAAGAAAATATCAAAACCTAAGATTAAAGGAGTTAAGAAGAAAATATTAAAAACTAAGCTTAAAGGAGATAAGAAGAGATAACTTTAAAAAAGGATGGAGGCAAGTAGATGGAAGAGAATAAATTTAAAATAAAATAAAATAAGGTAAAAGGAATAACAGAAAGAAATGTTGGAAAATGGGAGAAGAGACATATTCACTTAAGTTGAAATATGACTATAAACTAAAAGATCAGAAAATAAAAGGAGGTATAAGAGAAAATATCAAATTTTAAATTTTTATATTTTGAATATTTTTGAATTCATAAAAGTAATTAATAATATATCTTTTAAGATTGAAATATGTTTAATGAAAAAAGCTTTAATTTTAATTTTAATGTTGTTACTTTTATCAGTGTAATTTCTATTAAGCATATAGTGAGGATGAATTTCATTATTATGAGAAGTGATTATGTAAAAGAATTCACAAATATCATTTTAAATGTATGTATGCCTTTCCCAGATTGTAGAATGGAAAATCAAACAAGTGTCTTGTCATTGATTTTATGGGGTTGTTCCAAATTCTAAATACATAATTATTAAAAAAAATACTTTTCCTAAATTGGAGAAGGATCAAACAAGTATACTCGCATTGATTTTATGGGGTTATTCCAAATTATAAATACACAATTATATATATATATATATATATATAATGTGTGAATAAATGAATATAAAAAATGTGTGGATACCTAGTTGAAACATAGACAACAAGTGATTACAAGTTAAATGGAAATACTACTTAGAAGATAATCATTTATCTTGATTTAGATATACAAATCATCAAATCACTTTTCAAAATGAACAAACCTAATCATGCCTTTAAATATACATTATTTTAAAACAATGCAATGGTTTAGAAGTACTATCATATTGTTTTTAAGAAAAGTGGTATTTAATTGAGGAGTCCATCCAAATGTGTACTCATAATAAAATGATTGGATATGACATGGCATTGGTAAATTTAAATTGATCTAATTATAATTATAGAATATTCAATGGTATTAGGAGGTTTTTGTATGAAAATTGCAATTTATAATTTTTTTAAATTTACTAAATGTTTTTATAAAAATTCACTTGTTCAGATAAACATGGAATTCAAACTAAAATAATAAGTACATTTTATTATTATAAATAAATATAAACTCAAATCACATGAAATAAATGATTTTCCAAATACAAAACAAAATAAATTTGGACAAACAAAAAAACTCAAATCATTTTAAACAAATAAGTGACTATGGATCCACTTAATTTTTAAAAATAACATTTAAGTAACACACATTACTTAATCAATTAAGACCATATTCCCCTACTTATTACTTAACTAGCATAGATCGATCTTAAACTCCAATTTCATTTGATGTAATTTTTTCTTGATGTGTATTAAATTTAAGATAAAAAAAAAATTATACCTCAAGAAAATTGGGTTGCTTATCCTTAATAGATCTAGATTTAAGATAAATATATGTTGGTTTTAATTTGTTTTTTACTAGCACAACCACTTAACTTGTGGCTAGTGAACAAGGATAAGTCACAAGTTAAGTGACACTAATAGTTAAATGAGTTAGCTCTAGTTATCTAGACATTAGCTAGGAGTTATCCATGCATTAACAACAAGTCATCCATGCATCAATTATTTTTGACATAAAAGACAATACACTTGTCTCATACTCATGTAATTTAGAAAAAACACACGTGTTTGTCACCCCAAAATCTCAAATAAAAACACATATGGGTGTAATGATTAGATTACACCTCAATAAATTGGATCCCTTGCTCCTTAATATATCTAGATTTGAGACAAATATATGTTGGTTTTAATTTTTTTAATTTCATGAACCTTAATTTTTTATTGTATGATAAGATATGAATTTATTTATTTAATTTTTGAGAGGACATTTTTTTTAATTATATTTTATAATTGGAAAATTTACCTTATGCCATGTGAGAAGATCTCCTCCATCGTAGTCTGAGAACACCTCACTACTCTCAGTGCAATTAATATTTCAAAACCAACATAGATCCATCTTAAACGTAGATCTTTATTTAGTTATGGGTTTCAGCCACAAATAATGGTGGGTTTTATTTATTTTAATTTTATAAGTACACATGTTTTTTTTTAGGTTGATATAGGGGTTTAGATATTATATATTTTGGACTTCCTTGAGTGGGTCAACTAGATTAACCTAAGTGTAACAAGTGTACTATATAACTATATGGAAATTAGCTTAATGTTTAGCGTTTGTTTAACAACCAGCCATCTCCAAAAACCTATGTGGTTGGTTGGGCCTATGGTAGTGTACTTTTTAGTTTTGCTAACATAACACTACCTTGGGTGACAACATCTCCCCCATATTCAGTTGGGTACAATGAGGCCATGAACCCATACTTACCAAGTATGGAGGAAATGTTGTAACACTTAAAGTTGTATTTAACATTCCATAAAGAAAAATGCAAATGATGTCGAGTATATATATATATATATATATATATATATATTCATGAGAGGCATCAAATATTTTGATGTTTTTATGTGTAAATTGGATCTCTCTTTATGTTTGATAAATCCTGATTTAAAGTAGATCTAATCTATGCATGTCAAGTTGTTATGTTTCAAATTTAAAATTATTAATGCATTTAAAATGAAAAATAAATTTTATTTTAAATTAAAAAATATATATTTTTACTATAAAATGTTTACTTTCTTAGATTAATAAACTTTAATGAATCAAATTAATATAAAAAACAAATGCCAAGTGACAAGAGCCTGCAAATTGATATAGACGGTGAAATAACCAAACACTTTTGAAGAATTAGTTATCCGTTGGTCTCAATTATTCTTATATGGTTGTGAATTAGTTATCACTCGTTCTCAATTATTAGTTCTCAATTATTCTTATATATAGTTGTGAATGAGTTATCACTCGTTCTTGATTATTCTTGTATATTGTAAGGTCAAAACAGGAGCCGAAGGCATATGCTTCTGCTTAGTATAATAAGATCAATGTACAGTATTGTAAATATGTAAATGAATATGAGATTCTGATTAATAATGTTGTAAATATGTAAATGAATATGATAATGTTGTAAATATGTAAACAATGAATATATATAATAATGTAATATATATAATGTTGGTAGAAGTGCTATATATAATAATGTTGTAAACATTTAGTTTTGGTAGGAGTACTATATAATAATGTTGTAAATATGTAAACAATGAATATGATATCTAAGATTGATGATATGGAATAATATTTTTATGTTCTTATATTAATTATGAGAATGAATATACCATTTCCTTTAACTTGCATGTTATAATTTTTCATTATTATAAATGATGGAACATAAATTAACTTTATGTTCTTCTATTAATTACGAGAATGAGTATACCATTCCTTTTGTGTTATAATTTTTCATTAATGTAAATAATTGAATGTAAATTAATGTGCTAATAATGCACACGTCATAGCATGTTAGAATATTTAAATTAAACACATTACACTTATGATTATGTTAAACTTTTTTAAATTGTCTTTACATAAAAGAAAATGAATGTTTATAATTAAATATATTTATATATTAAATATAGTTAAATTATCATAAATAAATTTATGAATTTATAATAATTTTGAAATTTAAAATTAAGTTAAAAATATAATTTTATTAAAAAATATATATATATATAATAGTTATAGTTATTTTTAATTATATAAAATTGAAGTAAAAATCTATTAAATAATTTCCATAAATATTGTAAACAAACTATATTTAAGATTTCTTTCTTAATAGAATATCATTCTTGGAAAAGAGTTTAGATTGAATTCTTTTGTTTTCCTTCATTTCTAATCAAATGTTTCGACTTCCCGGAGGTAAAGAAAGGGTTTAGTGCATGTTCCAAAGAAAAGAAAAGATGTAGATGCCAAGTATGATGAGGACGACACATGAGAGAATAACTACGGTGATGATATAAGAACGGTGGTAATTTAATTAAAGCGACACATTCTGCATTTCACCTTCCTCCCTCCACTGTGGACTTTGGGAACTTAAAACTTAAAACATGGCGTAGTCATTTGCCCACATTTCTCCTTCCGCCTTCCATCGTGGAATTCGAGAATCAGAAACTTACCAAAACAATAGCAATGCTTTTCTAGAACAACCCGTTCCACTTGAATGAGGATACACTCAAACAAGTACGCCATCACATAAGATCATGGGGAATGGTGATGTAGGAATGAGAGAAGGGGGAAATAGATAAGTCTCGAACTGTATCAACATTCAATATGAAACTAAAACACTTCATTCAACTCCAAATGAGAGGTCTAGTGGCCTATCCATCAACCAACATAGAAAGGAATATAACTCCCTCGAAATTGGTTCATAAGCAGGAAGAGTGAACTCTCACCGTACAATGGACAATCAAGAGCTCTCCAAAATGAAAAATGAAAATGATAAAATGATCAAAATCCATTCTTATTCCTAATAACATTATTTTATTAATTTGATGAAGCCTCTTAAGGTCGAGTTTCCCTCCATATTCTTCCTCCAACTCATTTTAGTGGTTTGGTAACTCCTATGAAGGCTTGTCCTCTTCCTCATGCTCTAATTCTTTCCCCAACTCGAATGGATTCCTCTAACCCCCGAATGCATCCTCTTGGTGGCTATTTTTATTCCTATCATGTCATATTTGTCATAAGTATGAAACCATGTATGAATTTGTCATATTTTTCATAGAATCTTTCATCATTTGTTGTCATGGAGTGTAGGGAATCTCCTTCCAAGTGGCACACAATATCTTCTTAGTCTCTTCCTCTTCCATGGGAGTCACTTCCCCTTACCAATTCAATTTTTTTGGCTCATGATATGCTAATTGACACCTTTTCACCTCCCAAGAACGCTTCATTCCCCATGGATTCGAATTTGGATGAAGGCCATGCCAAGTGTAATGGGGAATCTAGCCATCCAAGGATTCCATGAGCGTCCAAGTGTCTCCATGAACTAATGCCACCTTATTTTATTCACATTTATTATTTATATGACCCAATTTAATGCGGATATGGTAAAATAAGGTTCTTTTGGGTCTCATAGCTCCCTTATTACAAAATTGTATGCCTTCACCTCAACCTAAGGAACTAGTAGGTTGGTGAAACATTGTTTGCTAATAGTCTTATTCGGATGCGGACATGACAAATAACCATTAGTGATTCACGTGTAATGAATATTTGTTTTATAATGAAAATATTAAAAAAGGATAAACTTAATGATGTGCCAACAAGATATTTTGTTATATATGGAAATTATGTGTTAGGTTATTATATAGTGAATTTAGTTTGAAAAGATGAATATTTATAATGAATGAGGTTAAACATTTTAAAATTTTAATTTTCATGTTTTGCATCATCATTAGATATGCTTTACCAGAATTGTAATTTTGGATATATAAAATTGTTATTTTTATGCAAAAATAAATAGAGTGCACTCTAATGCCCGTACTATTATACATTACTAACATCTCAAAGTTTTAGTTCCATCAATTCAAATTGATGCTTAATAGATAACCATTTTTCAAGTAAAAATCTAAACTTTGTTTCTGTTATTTAAAATTGTTGAAATAAAAGCAATGTTTAAGCTTAAACTATTTAAATACCTACAATATAATATTTAAATCTCATTATACTAATTTGGGCGAGGATGCACGATGATATGAAGGGACCCCATTCTATAGACATGGAGGCCCCTCTCGAGCCTCCCATGCATTGCAATAACAACGATGTAGTTGACACATTCTCAAGACAACTAGATGCAAGTATTTTCAACCTCTCGCATGCATCAGGCGAATAATATGGAAATCTTGGAGGAATTCTTCCCTACCCACGAATGGATAGTATTCTTGGTTTCCATGACATACTTTCGTAGGACACTCCAACCATCACAGAGGATAATGGGAATCAGATGCATCAAGACTCTCTTCTTTTATTCAAGCGCCAATTGTGATTCTGCTAGACAAGAAAATAAGAATTCACATGGTGGTATGCTATGTTTATTGTTTCATATCTATAGAACTTTGTTCAACCACTTCGACTAGGGTCTGAGTTGGAAGTGTAGAGGTGGTTTGGTGTAGATCCCCTACCATAATGGTGTCTTGCACCAAGAGTTCTTGGAAAATTAAAATCATTTAAGGAAGCAAATATTTCTATTGTCCATGCATTTTTCAAGAGGCCGAGGTTGAGGCCTCTCTCTATCACAAAAGGTCCCCATTAGCATAAGCTTGAGATAACAAAGATGGAAAATTGGGTTAAGGGTGAGCTAGAGGTTACTCTGGAAAGTGAGATCTATAATGATGTTAAAGCATGGGTGCTATATGTGGGTACTGTTACCTATTAGGTCATCCCTAGTTGGTGGTGATAAGAGAGTCAGGTGATGAGAACAAACATCATTTTTCATTATTCAGAATTCAGAAGTCATTCAACCTTCTTCTGGGAATTTTTTTAAAATTTTCTTATACCACATGTTCATACCCCCTTGGGAGAGTTGTAATAAAATGTTCTAGCATGGTGGTTTATGTAAAAGACTCGGTCCCCTAGACTTATCTATCAATCCGACTAGACTAGAGTGTGTTTTTCCTTAGAGATTATTTGTTGTTGAAGAAACGACTAATAATTTCTAAGTTTTTCACTCATACCTCCAAAGTTGGGGTGGTCGTCTTGGTATTTAAGCCTAGGGGGTTATTAGATTCTATGTGTCAATGGTTATAAACATGTTAGGCATTAATAATGAGTGATATGGGCATGTCCTAGGTCCCCCTAGGTTTATTTTTAAGTTTTGGTAAAAATATTTTTTTGCATAAACTTAGGCTATTTTTTAATAGTTTAATTGGGAAATTATGGGTGTAATAAAAGTGTGGTTAGGGATCAGTTTTGGACATGGGTGTGTTCGTTCTATAACTTAGAGCACCCATTTAACCCAAAACCCTACTTTCCCTAAGTTTTAAGTGATAAATTTATCACTTAAGTAAAAAATCTCCTAAAAACAAATTTATTAATTAAAAAATCAAAATAATTAATAAATGGAGAATATTCCCAAATTCCTAAATCAGTGGGATTTGCTCCTATTTTATTGAAATCAATCTCAACATCTTCAGATAGACTAGGCATTTCGATTCCTTGACTAAAGGCACTGATAAACACTGAGAAAGAGGGCCCAACCTCTCTCTCCTCCACACGTGTGGGTTGATTTGTCAATTAAGTGATGTTTAGGATGGACCACTGAGAGAGGTCACTCAAGTTTCTAGTTCCATTTCAATTAGAATCAATTTATATTCATATCAAACTTAGCTTAACTCTCCATCATTTGCACTCTTTCTCTCTCATCCAGGCATGCACTCCTCTTGGCCAGTCTAGCTATAAACAAAGGAAAACCTTCACCACTCCAAGCTAGTTAGAGTTGGATGAAGAGATGGTGCCTATTTTAATACTATTATTTTGCATCTATTTGTTGAGAATAAAGAAACTTTGGAGGCTATACCGTGTAGTGCTTGTATTGTGTGGATTCCCAACGTCATGCATCAAATGTGGAAACTCCAAGTTTTCAAATTGTGTGCTTTTCTGTGTTCTAGCTTCAAAGGATTCAACTAAATCAATAAGAGTGTATATTTGGAAAGTAAATTTACTTGATTTATTTATCCATATTGTGTATGCTCAAAGATATAATATTTTGCTTAAATGAGATTATTTTTGCATGTTTTTTTCTTTCATACATTTGTATCTAGATCTAACAGTTTTTTGCAAGTTTTTGTAATATAGTTGCAGGTTCCCAATTGGATGAGGTGTGGATCAATATTGATGACATTCCCCATCCAAAAAATCTCAAGACATTGTCGCTCGATGCTCCACAAAAGGGCCTTCCTCATGCTTTCTTTTATCCCAGCAACAAAACCAATCTTCTCTCCTCTTCCTCTTTCTTTAAGATTAAAATTTCCTTGGTTATCATGTTTATGTATAAACATCTAGTTTTATCATATGCAAAATTATTTCATTTGATATCATATATAAACTTTCAAAGCTAGATCTCATTTTCAAAAAAGTTTCATAAGCATCTTAGATCTAGTTTAGGGTAATCGTCATTTTTTACAAGGCATTGAAAGTAAATCTAAAATTTGTTGAATGAATGGTTGTTCCCTTCAATCCAAAATGTTTTATTTATAAAATCAAGTGCTATATATTGGCTTCCCCAAATCTAGCTAAGATCCTCAAGAGAACTTGTCCTCTTGAGTTATTTTTTGTCTTTTCTTAAAGGTACTTTAACTTAGTAGTTTTTGGTAGTTTTTTGGTGGTTGTCCAAAGAAACTTTTAAAGTGTTTTGGGGCACTTTACACTAATTAAATCTTTCTTGTTTTTCTCAGGTCCGTCCGAAAATAGGAGGAGGTGTTGTTTGAAAATAAAATTTGGCCCATACGGAACCCCCTAGGGGCCTCCCCATCTTCCGTAATAATTATTGTTGTACTTTGTAAGCCCTTGGGTACGTTCTGTATAAGAACCAAGTGACATTTTTCAATTAAGTTTTGTAACCAGGTTTAATAAAAAGTAAACTCAAATAGGCTCTTTCAAGCCCACTCCCCATCCCCCCTGGGGGGATCCGCATATTTTTTTCTTTTTTTCCTTTTTCTTGCTTTTATTTTTTTTAGTTTAGTTTAGTTTAGTTTATTCACATGTAACTGGTGTAATTTGTGTTACATTTCAAGTTGTTTACATATTTTTATTTCTCAAAGTAAAATTACTACTTACCCCATGATTCCTTGAGTGACCCAAAAAGGTAAAGAGATTCATGGTAGGGTAATTAGATAACTGTCTTTTCTTTTTTGTTCAGCACTTTGATTCTATATTCGAGAACTTAAAACACTTGTAAAATCATCCCCTCCTTTCTTTCCTAATTGCAGTTCACTTGAACCTAAAGAGATCCATGGAGGTTCAGTTTTTCTTCTTTTAAAAAGAAAACTTTTAATAAAATATTTATAATCCGTTAGACTCCATTGTGTATGCTCTTCACCACTGCGATTCATTTGATCAGTCATCTACATCAAAATAAATGTGGGTGACTAGATTAATTAAGTCTTCATGCACTGAATTAACCTCCCAGGAGAAAATCCAACACCTCGAATTAATCCGTTGCTGTAGAAAAATCCAGAAAGGAAGCATGAACAACTGGGTAGCAACCTCAAGACACCGTTAGGCTACACCCTTATTGGTATAGTGTTGAACACGTCATAAAGGCCCCAACCAACCCACATATTTCTTCCAGGGAGCCCCATCAAATAATGATTTTGGACATACTCCTCATACCTTCGGGTATATCTAGAGTCCCCTTTCCTCCTAATTTAATCAACTCATCCCATATTAGCCTAAAATTTGATCAGTCATTTGCATCAAAAGAAACATGGGTGACTAGATTAATTAAGTCTTCATGCACTGAATTAACCTCCTAGGAGAAAATCCAACACCTCGAATTAATCCATTGCGATAGAAAAATCCACAAAGGAAGCATGAACAATTGGGTAGCAACCTCAAGACATCGTTAGGCTACACCCTTATTGGTATAGTGTTGAACACGTCACAAAGACTCCAACCAACCCACATATTCCTTGCAGGGAGCTCCATCAAATAATGATTTTGGACATACTCCTTGTACCTTCGGGTATATCTAGTGTCCCCTTTCCTCCTAATTTAATCAACTCATTCCATGTTAGGATATTTAGACACTTAGGAGTTATTTAAGATCAACTTGTGTAATATATCCGTTAGGTAAAAGTGTGTTTCTTTAGTATGCATTAGTATGCATTTGTAAATATGCTAATCCGACGGTCACGATATGTTCTAGACATAGAGTGATCTGACGATTCAACTTTTCTTAGATCATACCTACCATTGATCCGTGGCTTAACACCCGATTGGTTTATGATCTCTATTTAAAGAGCATAGAGGGTCCTTGGCTAGTTGATCGATTATGAGAAGCTCATGTAACTTTCTTTCTTTTGCATAATAAATTGCTCCAAGTAGCTATTTGGTTAGGCCCGTGGACTGTTTCCCTCTCGAGGGTTTTAACCACGTGAAAAACATCGGTGTGTTGATCTGTGATATGTTTGTGTGAAGCAGTATCTGAAGGTGTTCGATCTTTTGGGAGTACCCTGTGTACCTGAACATGGTATTAGAGCTTTTATGAAGAGCCACTTTCGGTTTTGATCAAGATCTGGAACCGATGTTGCCGAAACTTTGAAAGGGTTTATGGTTCTATATTTTCTATGCATTTTTGTCCTATGGAAGCTATTTCATTGTGTCTAGAGTCCCGTTTCCATTGAGAAATAGTTTTTGTTTCACTGAAAACCGTTTCCGTTTGCTCTAGAAACACCCATTTCGGCAAATCTGAATGTATAATGTTACAGTGACGGATTTTTTTTTTAAATCTCTCATATTTTATCAGTTTATTATTAGATCCTTTATGTTTTAGTCTTAGACTGTTGTTTTCCCTGACTGTGTATGCTCTTTGCCATGCACCTTGTGCGATCGCGGCGAATCAGAAACAGTAAGGGAAAGTTCTTTTTTCTTGTCTTCTCGGCTACATATGCTCTTTGTCGTGCACCTTATGCAATCACGGCAAATCAAAAACAGTGAGAAAACTTGAAAACGTAGACTTTCTGGGTAAGCTAACCAAGATCGAACCCCATTGTGTGAAAAAAAAAAATTTGTTTTTGTTTTTCTCTTTTTTTTGTGATTTGCAGGAAAAGAAAGCAAACATGAAAAACGAGAGAGACAAGTTAAAAAAAAAAAAACCTTCCTCTTTCCATACTTTTACGTAACTTTTTAAACTTAGCTCACTTGGTCCAAAGTTGTTTTACACCTTGATAAGTCTTGAGTTCAAGTCTTATTAAGCTACTTTTTAGTGCATGCAATTTCTATTTTTAAGTTACTTTATTGTAAAAGTGCATCTCACATAAATAAAATAAAATAAAAGTGAGTCACTTAAGTTTTTTAATCTATTGCCGCACTATTTAAAAGTCACATTATTGTAAAAGTGAACATCACTTATTCTACAAAAGTGATTCACTTCAAAGCAATTTTATTGTAAAAGTGATTGTCAAAGGTTGATTTTGGGAAGAGGGGGCCCCTTTTGTTTTTAGTTGGTCAAGTTAATATCTGCCACATCACTATCGGGGACATTTTCAACATTTTCTTTGATCAAGCATAACTTCATCATCCGGAATCAGTTTTAAGTGTCGTTTTTTTTTAAACTGCATATTTTTTCGAGCTCTTTGCATCCATATAATTGGTTTCTGGTATTTTAGCCATTATTTTACAGTATGACTGCCCCTTGTGATATTATACTTATAAGTTCTAACTATTTCCCATGGAAATCTCATATGGAGGATGTTTTGCGAAGTAGGGGTATTTTCAGGATAACCTCAGGGAAAGAAACAGAACCCACTAATAATGATAAAAAATTTAAATGGGCAAATAGATGTGATGAAGCTCATGGATTGATTGGGATGTCAATCTCTATTGATTTGCGATTCCACATATCTCGAATTGATGAACCTGATAAAGCTTGGGAAAAGTTGGAATATGTGTTTGGTAAACACAATGAAATTTGGGGTCATCAACTTGAAAATGAGTTGCTTTCCTTGAATCCAAATGATTTTTCATGCATTCAAGACTATTTATCTAAGTATAAAACTCTTAGACTTTTATGTGCAGAATGAAAGATTAAGAAAGAAGACAAACAATGTATTTATCATATTCTTTCCAAACTTGGACCTACATATTCTATTTTTGTATCTACATTCTACTCGATGAAAGAATCCTTGACTGCAGCTAGCTATCAAGAACCTAGCCTTGAACACTTTTGTGATTCCTGAATTAGAGAGCAAGATAAGCTCATTCATCTTGGAATAATTAACAATGCAGATGCATCTGGGAAAGCCTTATTGTTCCAATAGAAAGAAAAGTCCAAGCCTCCCAAGAAATAGAATTTTCGCAATAATAAGCAAAACAACAAGGGTCCCAAACCCTCTCAGTCAGCTCCTTAAAAGAATGACAAAGGATCCAAGCAAAAAGGAAAGAAGACTGAGCGTCATTGCAATTTTTGTGGGAAAGATAATCATGATGAGTCTAAGGTTTTTAAGAAGATAGCAGCCTTGGAAGCAGCAATGAAGAAGCACCACATCAGCCTATATTCATCTTCAGAATCTAGCTCTCATGGACATGAACTTTGTGTTTCTGGTTACTCTTATACTGCATCTTCTTCTTCTACTTCAATTGAATGGCTCATTGATTCTGGAGCATGTTATCATATGGCTAAGGATAAAGCCATCTTTTCTACTATGCATGAATGTAATACCAAACAAATATTTGTTGGTGATGATAGATCTCTAAGTGTCGTAAGATCTAGAACAGTTCCAGTAGAAAATGGTCATTTCAGTGATGTACTATGTGTTCCAAAAATTTCCTGCAATTTGTTATCAGTCTATCAATTTACTCATTTAGGTGAAGGTAAAACTGTGACGTTTACACCTCACCAAGTTGTAATCAAGGATTTTAAAAATCTTCAAAATATCCTTGCTACTGGAACTATTGATGATATTACCAGGTTGTACAAATTTAACAACTTTGGGTCATCACCTTTTCCTTCAGTTTTTGTTTCTCATAGTGATAACTTGAGCAAACTTTGGCATAAGCGATTTGGTCACTTAAATTATCGCTCATTGCAACAACTATGTAAAGACAATATGGTGACTGGTCTTCTACTGGTATCTTGCAAGGATGGTGTTTGTTCCAATTGTGTACTCAAAAAACATCATCGGGATAGTTTTGACAAACGTGCCTCTTGGCACGCCTCGGTTCCTTTAGAGCTTGTGCATAGTGACTTGTGTGGCCCTCTTCCATCTGCTTCCTTTTCTGGTTTCAAATATTTCTTAACTTTCATTGATGACTACTCCAGACGCACTTGGGTTTACTTCCTAAAACTTAAGAGCGAAGTATTTAACATGTTCGTAGCCTACAAGGCTCTTGTTGAAAAACAATCTGGTCATCAAATTATTAAGTTAAGATCTGACAATGGATGAGAATATGTTAACAACAAGTTCACTACTTTTTGCACTGAACAAGGAATCCAACAACAACACACTATTCCATATACACCACAACAAAATGGTGTAGCTGAAAGGAAGAACCGCATTTTAAAAGAAATGGCTAATTGTATGATCCAATCTAAGGGACTAAGTCTTCAATATTGGGCTAAGGCCATAAATTATGCAAATTACATAGTTAATCACACACCCACTAAAGTTTTACAGGGTATAACACCGAAAGAAGCATGGAGTAAAATTAAACCAAATGTAAGTCACTTTTGTGTGTTTGGTTGTGAAGCATGGGCTCACATTCCGGATGAAAAACGGAAAGCATTGCAGCCTAAAAGTGAAAAGTGCATATTTGTTGGATATTCTGAAGATGTAAAAGGTTATAGACTTCTTCAGCCACATTCTCATGATATAATCATTAGAAGAGATGTTAAATTTGATGAAAATCTCTTGGCCTATGAGCCTAACTTGGTGGGTGTGCCATCTTTGGCCTGCGAGCCTGATTCGGCGATTGTGCCTTCTTCTTCTTCTTCTTCCAGCTTCCTTCACAGGTTTCCAACTCTAGTTTTTGATGATGACAGTGAGGATGAAAATCCACATCCACCTGCTCATGTTCCTTCAATTGCACTAGCACCAATACTTCCTCGATGGGTCCGTTCAACATGCGAAGCAGCTGGTGATCTTGCCAGTGATCCTAGAGATCAACGTTGAACACGTTCTCAGTTTCAGTTATCCTCTTCTCTTTTGGCTCAAGTTTCCAAGAATCATGATCTAGAAACCTTTGTAGAAGCTTTAGGAAATCTAGATTGGGATGCAGCTATGGATGAAGAATATCGTTCCTTAATTGCGAACGATACTTGGGATCTTGTTCCTCTTCCAAAAGGAAGAAAACTTGTTAGATGTAAATGGGTCTACAGAACTAAGTATGCATCAGATGGAAGTGTTGAAAGACTTAAGGCAAGGTTAGTTGCCCAATGTTTTTCCCAAGTTGAAGGGATTGACTACAATGAAACCTTTGCCCTTGTAGCAAAAATGAACTCCATCCGCCTTGTTCTTTCCCTTGTAGCCTTACATAACTGGGAAGTCCATCAAATGGATGTCAAGTCTGCCTTCATACATGGTGATTTACATGAGGAAATTTACATGGGACAACCTCCTGGATATGTTCAGAATAACTCTAGCCTTGTTTGTCTCCTTAATAAATCCTTGTATGGCCTTAAGCAAGCTCCTAGAGCTTGGTATGCCAAAATGGATAGCTTTCTCCTTGACACTGGTTTTTCTAGATGCCATTCTGATCCCAATGTCTATACCAAGAAAGTAGGAAACCATCTCGTCATACTTGTTCTTTATGTTGATTATCTTATCCTTATTGGTAGTGACCCTAACCTTATAACCCATGTGAAATCCAGTCTCAAGCAAAATTTTGAAATGTCAGACTTAGGACATTTGCATTATTTTCTTGGTATCCAAGTCTTGCAAACCAAAGAAGGAATCTTTCTTTCCTAGTCTAAGTATGCTTGTGACCTTCTTCATCGCTTCCACATGGAAGATTGTAAACCAGCCCCATCTCCCTTCCAGTTTGGAGTCAAACTTTCTGCCACTTGTACTTCCCTTGAAGTAGATGCCACCTTGTATCGTTAGCTTGTTGGTAGTGTTTTATACTTGACTCATTCTCGTCCTGGCCTTTCCTTTGTCGTTGGTCGTGTTGCACGTTATATGAAAACTCCTCATGAAAGTCACTGGAAAGCAACAAAAAGAATACTTTGATATATTCGAGGTACAATTCAGTTTGGGATTCATTACAGTACATGGGGGAAACCTTTGTTGGTTGGTTTCACTGATTGAGATTGGGCCGGCGATCGTGATGATCGAAAGTCTACTGCAGGTTATGTTTTCAGTCTGGGATCTGGACCTGTCACTTGGGCTTGTAAGAAACAACAAGCTCTTGCTCTTTCTTCAGTAGAAGCAGAATATCTAGCCATAGTTAATGCCAGTCAGGAAGCTTTATGGCTTCAACAAATCCTTTCAGAGTTTAGATTCGAGCAGCAATAGCCTACTCAACTTTGGTGAGACAATAAAAGTGGCATCAAGCTTGCCAAAGATCCAGTTCTACATCAGTGCAGCAAACACATTGAGCTACACATGCAATTCATCAGAAATCTTGTTCATGATAGTGTTATTGAAGTTCTCTATTGCCCTACAGATGATCAAGTTGTATACATCTTCACCAAGTCTCTTACAGAAGCGAAGTTTTCTAAACTTCGGTCTATGTTAGGAGTTCAGGAATGTGTCCTTAAGAGGGGATAGGCTCTAATGCCTCCTTCCATCTCCTAATAGTGTCACTTTTGTAAATCCTTCAATCCTATCCCAAGTTGTTCTTAAGGGGGGATGTTAGGATATTTAGACACTTAGGAGTTAGTTAAGATCAACTTGTGTAATATATCCGTTAGGTAAAAGTGTGTTTCTTTAGTATGCATTAGTATGCATTTGTGAATATTCTAATCTGACGGTCACGATATGTTCTAGACATAGAGTGATCCGACAGTTCAACTTCTCTTAGATCATACCTACCATTGATCCGTGGCTTAACACCCAATTGGTCTATGATCTCTATTTAAAGAGCATAGAGGGTCCTTGGCTAGTTGATCCATTATAAGAAGCTCATGTAACTTTCTTTCTTTGCATAATAAATTGCTCCAAGTAGCTATTTGGCTGGGGCTATGGACTGTTTCCCTCTCGAGGGTTTTAACCACGTGACAAACATCGGTGTGTTGATTTGTGATCTGTTTGTGTGAAGCGGTATCTGAAGGTGTTCGGTATTTTGGGAGTACCCTATGTACCCTAACATTATTGGTATAGTTTTGAACACTTCACAAAGACCCCAACCAACCCACATATTCCTTGCAGGGAGCCCCATCAAATAACAATTTTGGACATACTCCTTGTACCTTCGGGTATATCTAGAGTCCCCTTTCCTCCTAATTTAATCAACTCATCCCATATTAGCCTAAAATTTGACCAAGGTCCCTTGCAACATTTGTTTCAGCAATACAACAACTTTTTCATTTTTGGACTCCATTATTGGCACTGGTTTCTTTTTACTTGATATCATCATATGTATCCACATGCTTTTCTTATCATATATCGATCTTTATGTTGTTTTAGTTTAATCAATATTGCAATATCCTGTGTTAAATTTGTTTATCAAACTCCTAAATAACTCATTCATCATGATCACACTAAGCCTTAATATCCTTAGCAGCTTAACAGGGTTTACCCCCCATTCGCTTCGATTTGGAGTTGGCCTAAATGGAGGAGTCAAGAAAAATCCGGATAGCCTTGAATCAAGACTTTCCCCAAAGGACACACCGAGTTCTTGAAGATTTATGCCATGTGCCCCATAGGTGTGTGAAAGGCAGCAGCATTTTCTTTCTCCGTTTCGGGGATAAATAGTTTTATTCCTGAGTACGACTTAAATTTTCTTTTTGTTTCGAAAAGATAAATAGGATAAAAAAAATGATAGATCTTGTCTTTAAAATTTAAAATTAAAACTTGATCCATCTGGCGAATCCACTATCTAATATCCCTCCAAGGTATTCTACCCAAAGGAACTCCGAAGGAGTATTTGATCTCATCCCTGAACCTAAAAGGGCTTATAGAAGGAGATTGAATAGACAAAATTCTTGTAGAATCCTTGAAGGTTTAGGGTCCCAATCCCTCTTAGATATATATCATTTATTTGTAGAGAGTCATATCCATCAATCTCAAGAAATCACTGATTTCTTCAAACCCCTTGAAATTTCTCAGATAGTAGGTGCTCCTCATGCCATTCTAAATGATGCTATCAAGAAGTTGCCTACATTTCAAGGAAATAATTCCATATCAGTCAAATCCCACCTTCAAAAGGTTTCCAAGTATTTGGTTAGTTATTGAAGTCAAGCTGCCCATGGCCATGATGACGTCAAAATTAATCTCTTTGCTTTATCCTTAGAAGAATATGTTGGAGAATGGTACCTTGACTTAGTCGATAATTCATATAAAACACTTAATGAATTCCTGGAAGTTTTTAAGAATAAACGGGGAGATAAAAATGAACCAAGACATCATCTTGTTGCTCTCCATAACATTAAAAAGATGGAAAATGAAACTATGGAAGAATTTAACAAGAAATTCAGAAAATTTGTTTCTGACCTCCATAAATATATTAAGGATTATGATGTTGCTATCCTCATCTATTATATTGAAACATTCACTGGAGATTTGAGGTATCAATTAAGAGATAAAGAACCTACCCATTTAAACAAGCCTAGGAATTGGCTGAAAAAATTGAAAAGAATATACAATCGTCGGGTAAGTCCTACTTACTTGGATTCTCTAGGGTAAATTCTTCCTATAACAAAGAGTCTAAGGGAAAATTTATTGAATTAGAGGATAAGGAAGCATCTAAATATCCTGTGAAGGAAATGGTCGAAATGATGAAAACCTTGGTAACCAATCAAAACCAACAAATTTCCAGTCATGCTGCACAGTTAAATCATATTCATAATATGTTGGTTATGATGGAGAGAAATAATGTTTCTCATGCACCAAGGAAATTTCAACCAAATCCTATTCAGATGTATCAAAATAAATCACAAACTCAAGTACCTAAGATTCCAAACCAGTTTGATTCAGTCAACAGGTAGAGGATGCAATTCTATTTTGCAGGCCTTGTTCTCAGTTTCATCGGGAAAGTACTTGTTACATTGCAAATCAAGTTATGGAACAAGGACTCCCTAAAATCAGTAGTCAAGATACACCATTAAGCGAGCCTGAGTTCGTGAACATGGTAGGCTGAACCTATCCCTTGGCAGAACAACATTGGAAACAGGTCGTATATTATTGTTTGGAAAAAGATTTAATTACTCATAATTATGGTTAAATTCATACTCAGGAAAAGGTCTTAGAAATGAGAAATACTAGATTCAAAGGAGCTACCTATTAGAGAAAGGAGAATTCTACACCAACTAAACAGTATAAACATAAGGTAACAAATCCTTCTATTATAAAACCTCCTATTGATGTAGAATAAAAAATTGACATGCACTAGTAGAAAATGAGAAATTAATGACTAAAAAAATGACTAAAATCAGGCTATAAACAACTATTTTTGAGTCTGTGACTAATAGTAGAAAATTACCACTATCTTATAGCTAGTCACATTTCACTAGTCATTAATAGCTTGACTTAGTAGTCATTGATTTAGTCATTGATAGACAATGATTTAGTCATTGATAGACAATGCTTTAGTCATTGATAGTTAATGATTTAGTCATTGATTTAGTCACAGATTTAGTCATTGATTTAGTCACTGAGTTAGTCATTGATTTAGTCGCTAATTTAGTCACTGATTGCAACCATTAATGACCAAATATACGACTAAATAAACTACTAGATGTTAACATATTAATGACTAAGCTAAATACGACTAAGATACGGGAAATTAGCTACTAATAGTCGTATATATGTGAATTTAGTCGTTTTTGTAGTCACACATTCATGATAAGGCATGGAGGAATCGAACCACCAACCTCCTGCCTATAATTAGGCAAGCGCTCTACCATTGAGCTAGCACCCTTTAAGAAGTTGTTATTGTTTGAGAATGATGATATTCAAACAAATTTATGATAGATATCAATCTACAAACTACATAATTATTACTATTACAACTTACCAGTAACTAGTATTTATGAAAGTAGTCATTTACGCAGTGGAGAATTGTAAATAAGAAGGAGTTGCATTGGATGATTTCGCAAATCTCGACGTTTCGATCCCTACTCTGGGATCATCATCAGGAGACAACTGAAGTGTGAGGTAAAAGACCAAGAAGCCCATTAGTATTTATAGTTAGTGTGAAGCATAATAGGTTCTAGGTTTTTAAGTCGGTTTTAAGTTTTAAATTTTTTTAATTATTTTATTTTTAATTTTTAAATATCATTATTATGAAAATATTATGATAAGTTTTAAATATCTAAATTCAAGCACTTTGGGAACTTCTCCAAAATCCCTCCAGACACATCATTAGCATCACTGACTTTAGGCATTTGTGTAGCGCATCTTTGCATTCTCTTATGCCTGGGGGGTCAGTAGATTTTATAGACATTATGAGATAAGCATAAAATTTCAATCATTTGAGTAAAACTAGGCCATCTGAGTAAAACTAGGCCATTGTCAAAGCAGATCAGGAGAAAAATAGACTCTTCTTGTACTGTAATGAAATATGAAGCCAATTATGCAAACATGCTTGAAATTTTTTAAGATTTAGACAGATAAACTTAAACCTATCTGCAGCACAAGATCAATTCAAGATCAATTCATGCATGGCCATTAAAATGTAAAAGCAGATAGGAAAATTCAAAACTCACATAAAAATGATGAATTCAAAATGTATCTCTGACTTGTATTCAGGATATAAAGTTGCTAATCCCCTGAATCTTGTAGCATTTACAATTAAAATCACAAATTATAATAGGTCAACGACCATTCTATCAATTATTACAAAGCAGTTCTCCAGATTTCTACATGTCAGAAAATTATGACAAACAAACAGACCATGTACTTAAGCTTAATAGCAGTGCAAGTTTAAATTTTTCATAGTAAGCCACACTGACATTTTAGTTCAAAGGAATCCTACAACCACAATGCACTTTGTAACATATCCATTGCAAGATTGATATCCAATTTAGAATTTGGCATGATATTAGTCTTCTAAAGGAAAAAAATCCAATAGAAGAATACTTACAAGGATAGGTGTTAAATGCTCGTTTAATAGAATAACAAATGTAGCCAATACCTGGAATCTAAAAGCACATTCTAGGAAGGACCAAAATAGGTTTTAACTGTTAAACCCCAGGAATGTATTGGAGCCTAGATTTAAACCTAAGAATACCTACAACACTGAGCTTATGGTCCTGCTTAAGCACAAAAAATGTCTAGGTTACAAACATTGCTCATAAATATAATCCGTTTGTTCACCAGCAATGAATTTTTGAAAATAGATTTTAGCACACTATTGATCTGATTATGTTCTGTTATAAAATTAAGCTACATAAATTGTCTTCAACTTTGAGCTATGAAGTTCAGGAACTTACCAAGAATCATCTGGATTGCTTGATTCACAGGCAAGAGGTGGGTCAATAGTATTTAGGATTCTAGGACAAGAATGAATATTAATTCTCTTTTGCCAAATGGCAAGATCAACTTTTTCATACTTCTTTTCCCAGTACAAAAGTTCTGCTATTTCTTCAATTTTCTCTTGTTCCTGCTAGAGCTCCTCTTTTGATCTCTGCCAATATTGGTAATATTGCTTCCAATTGATGGGAGGACAAGAGAGAATCCAATATCCACCTAGTCTTAGGACTATATCCACTCATATCAAATACATACCATCTGCAAACAAATGAAGCTACACAAATCAATTTGAGAATCAAATCAGTAAATTCAAGGCTCTTCTATAGCTCAGAATTTTAACTTTAACAAAAGAATTAATCCTGTAAAAGTCCCCAGTACCATTTGCAGTCCAAGGTATCAAACATCGTGAAAATTGAGACATTTCAAAAGCCCTAGAATGGTAAGGAAGCTGTTGTGTCCCCATTACACCAATCACAGCAGGCACACCTCGCTCCAAAGCAAACTACACTTGGGCTTCATGTGAATCCCTTGGTGCAAATGACATGGTCAAAACATTTCTCTTCAAAAGTTATGCACCCCATCTTGCCACCTAAGCATTCCATAAGGATTTTAGATAAGGGCATATCCTCAAACTCCATAAATCATTGCAAAAACAAAATACAAAACTTATCACCAAACTTTGCCACCCGTGCATATATATAGTTGTCATTAATAATCTTAACCAGCTCAGGGAGGTATTTCACAATTAATATTAACCATTATCCTTTGTAAACTTGCTAGAGAAGCCAAGTTTGTTCACCTTCTATCTTGTTTCTCAAAGTCCATTCGTTTTAGCTCGAAACTTGAGGTAGACGTGATTTATGTTCATAACTCACCTATTGACATAATTATGTCTACAAGATTTAGTATTTGTATTTTTTGTTTTTTATTGTAGGATATTTATTATTTAAAATGTGAAAAGAACAAGGAATGGGAAAGCTACCTTAAAATGGGAAGTTGAAGAAAGTCCCAACCCTTGGAAAGATGTAGATCCAATGTTGCTCACGGATACAAATCATTTAATTGGATTACAAGATGACCTTGAGTGCCCAAATACATGTATAGAATGTTTGTCAATGAAGACTTCCATAAGGACCATGATGACTTAGAGGTTTTTTGAAATATCAGAAAGCACATCCTTTACTTGATTGCCGCCAAAACCAATAATATTACCATATAACGATGTTTTCAAATTGATATTCAAACACACCAATATTGGAATGAGATCAGTCATAAGTGAAGGTAGGGTTTCGATAGCTTATTTACAACCCTATTCATTCAAAATAATGTTCAAGCTGAAGAAAATTCAGGTGCTATTGAACAAAACATTTCTGGATGATTACAGAGCCAAGAAATTCAATCTAGTAAAAAAATTGAAAGATTGGTGGACTGAATATAAGGCCTTCCTAGAAAAGAATAATTGGATGTATTCTCACAATACTTGAGATACCCATGTCAGTATATGAAAACCATGATTTTCATGTTATATGGCGAGGAGGGATCCTCTCATTTTAAAATAGAATGGAATCTATTGGTGCATCATGTAGTAGACACATGGCATGATTTCAATTGGAGGATCATCTTGTCTATCAATCTACTATGCTTCACTAGGGCCATTAAAAAGGTATAAGGATACAAAAACCAGAGTTTTTACATGTTATATTACATATTAGATGTAGTTTGTTCCTATAATCATTTTCCCAAAATGGGATGAGAGTGGAAACCTAGTCTTCTACCTATGCATGTATATTGTTGTGAATTGTGGTCCTCCAACTATAGGTTATATTTCTATAACAGAAATTAAATCCTTGCAAAAATTAAAAGAGAAATGAAGGGTAACCATACTAGTCATGATAAATTCCAATAAGGCCTCTTTCATATATCACACCAAGTGTATTTTTTTTTGCAATGGTTGGGACAACATTCATAACCCAAACTTTGTTGGATATAAGTTCTGCTGCAAAGCCACCAAGACCTGCATTCATGTCCATATCATTGCGATATCTACTCTCCCAAATTCTTTGTTCATTATTTTGTAGCCTTTCATGTGCTTTCTCCACAACTATGTATCAGCATTATATGTCTCAACAGTAACACCTGATAATGAACCACTGAGAACTCTAGGAGGAACAACATTTAGGCACTTTGGGAACTTCTCCAAAATCCCTCCAGACACATCATTAGCATGACTGAATTTAGGCATTTGCGTAGTGAATCTTTGCATTCTCTTATGCCTCGGGGGTCAGCAGATTTTATAGACATTATCAGATATGCATAAAATTTCAATCATCTGAGTAAAACTAGGCCATCTGAGTAAAACTAGGCCACTATCAAAGCAGATCGGGAGAAAAACAGACTCTTCTTGTACTGTAATGAAATATGAAGCCAATTATGCAAACATGCTTGAAATTTTTTAAGATTTAGATAGTTAAACTTAAACCTGTTTGCAGCACAAGATCAATTCATGAATGGCCATTGAAATGTAAAAGCAGATAGGAAAATTCAAAACTCACATAAAAATGATGAATTCAAAATGTATCTCTGACAAAATGTATTCTCTATGTACCAATGATCAAAACATCAATGACATCTCTCACCTAACACTTTCAGAACATGCCAAAGCTATATCTCTGTAGTTCACAAAAATATTGGTACTTGGGAATTAGTCTCACGCCCAAAGGACAAGAATTTCATAGGAACTAAATGGATTTACATAAATAAAATTAATGAAGAAGGAGAAATAGTAAGGAATAAGTCTATACTTGTCTACAAAAGATATGCATAGGTTGAAGGAGTTGACTTCAATGAAACATTTTCTCCTATTTCTCGAATGGAAGCAATCAGAATGTTCTTTTATTACTCATGCTTCAAAAATTTCAAGGTATATTATTAGATGGATGTGAAATACACTTTCTTGAAAAGAGATTTACATGAAGAAGTATGCACTAAACAACCTGATGGTTTCAAGTTGCATGGAAAGGAGGACAATGTTTGGAGTCTAAAAAAGGATCTTTATGGGTTAAAACAAGCCCCTAGGTCTTGGTATGAAATCTTAGATTATTATCTCTTTCAACAAGGTTTCAAAAGATGCATTGAAAATAGAAATATCTATTTGAAAATAGAGAAGAGTGGGATTCTAGTTACCGTTGTCTGTGTAGACGATATCATTTTTGGTTGTAATGATGATAAGTTAAGTC
>LPNX010263981.1:39117-101096 GCA_001517045.1 Pseudotsuga menziesii
ATCATATAGGCTCGAGTTACACATGTAGGCTCAAGTAACCACACTGGGGTGCTAATGACCCACCTTTACAATTAGAGGGGACAACCTCATGACTCTTATTAGTTCTTCCGATTAGAAGCATCGGGGTACAAGATAATACAAGTGGTTCTCCTGGTAGGACCATCGGGGACCACAAAAGATACATATAGAATATTCTTCAAAGTTACAATATTTTAACACCCTCTTCGTCAGAGGGTTATTTTAATATTTTGCACAAAACAAAATTTTGGATAAGAGATACAAAGTGACTCCCCACATCAAATCTGCATAGAAACCCTGAGAATTTTGGAGTGGGAGTCACTCCAGAGGTAGATTTTTGCATTGAATAAATTCAAAAGATGAATCCTGATTGATGCAGCCATGATCAACATTGAATACTGTAATGGGGAAATAACAATTCCATGACAAATGATGGTCTACTATTTGTTAATGGCACACTTGAAGAGGCAAATATGTTTTGCAAAATTTTACATCTTTATTGCACAGCATCAAGTACGAGATCAACCTGGAGAAATATTCTAGCAGTTTTAGCTGCATCAGTGAGGACATGTCTAAAAGTTTGATCCATCTATTCCAATTCGGATCTATGGATCCTACAGGAAGGTCTAAAATACATAGATTTATATTAAAACCAAATGGTTATGGCATAAAAGATTAGGGATGGTTGGAAAACAAAATAGAAAGAAGAATCAACTTATGGTTTCGTAGATGGTTGTCCAGGGGATGAAAGTTGATACTTGTCAAATTTGTTTTAGAAGTAATCCCAATGTGTTGGTTCTTCCTAGCCCACATTCTTCAAGCTGGTTTGGAAAAAATTAGAAAGATTTGTTTTGATTTTCTTTGGAGAGGCGAATCTGACAATATTAGTTTCCATTAGCAAGATGGCAACTGATCTCAAAACCAAAGAATGCGGGTGGTTGGGATCAGAAGCAGTTATTCACTTTTGGTCGCATGCACTGACAGCTAAAAAAATTTAGAACTTGATGTCCAAGGAGGGTCTATGGAAGAGAATTTAGGTTCAGAAGTACTTGGAACCTAAAATTCCTAGATTGGATCCAAAACCCTATCGAGATTCACAAACATGCTTCAAATAATTGGAAATCCTTGAGCACTAGCCTTTCCAATCATTGGCACTAACCTGCTTTGGAAAGTCTAGGATGGGTCACATGTAAAGGTAGGTTTGGATGCAATAATGGGATGGAACAACAATATATTCTCCCATAAGCAATACTTCACTACATGTATCAACAAGGTATATATACAATTTAGGTCTGGAGGAAATGTATGTTGACATCTGGTCTAGTTTATCACCGAGCTAAAGCAGGGTCATATTAGATTGCATGAAGAGTTTGATAAACAATTATAGAATAAGCCCAATGATAGTCAATACTCTCTTAAGCAGGGTTATTAGGTAATAGGTGATGATGGACATAGAGGGTGAAGCTGCAGTCTAATGGTATTCATTGATCTGGAATATTTGAGCCCCTAAAAGACCTAAGGTATTCATGTGGCTCAATCTTCTACAAAAGGTTCCAACATGGGATTATTTGCAAGGGAAACAAAAATATCGTGCAAGTCTATACTATTTGTGCAAAATGGAGAGAAAATATATTACTCATCTATTTACTTCTTGTTTCTATTCTATTCAATGTTATAAGGATGTGTGCAACTGGATTGACACAATAATGCCCCAATCTAAGGCATTTCAAGCTGTTCACTATATCTCAATTTGGAGCATTTGGCCGATGCGCAACTTTAGTCAATTTGAAGGAAGACTTCCTCCCCCTTTTTAGGTATCATCCCATATTATTGTTACTGCCTAGTTCTATTATTCACGAGGAAATCCATCTAAGCCACATATAATTGGGAAGTTGACTGTGGACAAGACATTTACTTGGGCCTTTTTCGATGGAGCATGCCAAAGGGATGATAATATGTCATATTGGAGGCATCCTCTTCCTGCAGAAATAACACTATATTCATTTAATTTCTAATGCAGGTCAGGGTACTAAAAAATGAGTTGAGCTTCTTGCACCCCGAGCTCTGTTTAGACTAGCCCATCATTTGAAAATTACGGATCTTCGGGTATTCAGGGATTCTTTAGTCATGAAGTGGATGACCAATGATCAAAACATCAATGACATCTCTCACCTGACACTTGTAGAACATGTCAAAGCTATATCTCTATAGTTCACAAAAATATCTTACCTACACATATCTAGAAAATTTGACCACAACTGCAGACAAACTCTCTAGTGAGGGGCTGGATAGGGAGCCTAGAATACTTCACATTCAAGAAGTTATGGAGCATGCTAAAGGGATGATAATATGTCGTATTGGAGGCATCCTCTTCCTACAGAAACAACACTATTTTCATTTAATTGCTAATGCAGGTCACGGTACTAAAAACTGAGCTGAGCTTCTTGCACCCTGAGCTCTGTTTAAACTAGCCCATCATCTAAAAATTACAGATCTTCAGGTATTCATGGATTCTTTAGTCATCAAATGGATTACCAATGATCAAAACATCAATGACATCTCTCACCTGACACTTTCAAAACATGTCAAAGCTATATCTTTGCAGTTCACAAAAATATTGGTACTTGGGAATTAGTCTCACGCCCAAAGGACAAGAATTTCATAGGAACTAAATGGATTTACATAAATAAAATGAATGAAGGAGGAGAAATAGTAAGGAATAATTCTATACTTGTCTGCAAAGGATATGCATAGGTTGAAGGAGTTGACTTCAATGAAACTTTTTCTCTTGTTTCTTGAATGGAGGCAATCAGAATGTTCTTTTCTTCCTCATGCTTAAAAAATTTCAAGGTATATTATTAGATGTATGTGAAATCCACTTTCTTGAAAAGATATTTACATGAAGAAGTATGCACTAAAAAACTTGATGGTTTCAAGTTGCATGGAAAGGAGGACAATGTTTAGAGTCTAAAAAGGGATATTTATGGGTTAAAACAAGCCCCAAGGGCTTGGTATGAACCCTTAGATGAGTATCTCTTTCAACAAGGTTTCAAAAGATGCATTGCAAATATAAATCTCTATTTGAAAATAGAGAAGAGTGGGATTCTAGTTACCGTTGTCTGTGTAGACGATATCATTTTTTGTTGTAATGATGATAAGTTAAGTCATGAGTTTGCTAACTTAATAGCACTAGAATTTGAGATGTCTATATATGGTGATGAAAAATGTCATCTACAAAAACCCTAGTGATAGAAGCAAAGGATGATATATATATATGGTGATGAAAAATGTCATCTACAGAAACCCTAGGGATAGAAGCAGAGGATGTTCAACTAGTGGACTATAGCGAGGGTCCCTTGGAGAAACAAAATGTGTTTGAATATAGGGGGTATAATTTCTCTAGAGAGTTCCTTGTTCATGAGCCAAGGGTTTATTCCCCTCTTCGTCAGAGGGGTTATTTTAATATTTTGCACAAAACAAAATTTTGGATAACAGATACAAAGTGACTCCCCACGTCAGATCTGCATAGAAACCCTAAGAATTTTGGAGTGGGAGTCAGTCTAGAGGTAGATTTTTGCATTGAATCAATTCAAATGTTGAATCCTAATTGATGCATCCATGACCAACATTGAATACTGTAATGGGGAAATAACAATTCCATGACAAATGATGTTCTACTATTTGTTAATGGCATACTTGAACAATTTAAGTCTGGAGGAAATGTATGTTGACATCTCGTCTAGTTTATCACTGAGCTAAAGTAGGGTCATATTAGATTGCATGAAGAGTTTCATAAACAATTATAAAATAAGCCCAATGACAGTCAATACTCTCTTAAGCTGGGTTATGAGGTAATAGTTGATGATGGCCATAGAGGATCAAGCTGTGGTCTAATGGTATTCACTGATCTGGAAGATTTGAGCCCCTAAAAAACCTAAGGTATTCATGTAGCTCAATATTCTGCAAAAGGTTCCAACATGGGATTATTTGCAAGAGAAACAAAAATATCATGTAAGTCTATACTATTTGTGTAAAATGGAGAGCAAAGATGTTACTCATCTATTTACTTCTTGTTGATATTATGTTCAATGTTATAAGGATGTATGCAACTGGATTGACACAATAATGCCCCAATATAAGGCATTTCAAGTTGTTCACTATATCTCAATTTGGAGCATTTGGTCGATGCGCAACTTTAGTCAATTTGAAGGAAGAATTCCTCCCCCTTTTCAGGTATCATCCCATATTATTGTTATTGCCCAGTTCTATTATTCACAAGGAAATCCATCTAAGCCACAGATAATTGGGAAGTTGACTGTGGACAAGACATTTACTTGGATGGAGCATGCCAAAGGGATGATAATATGTTGTATTGGAGGCATCCTCTTCCTGTCGAAACAACACTATTTTCATTTAATTTTTAATGCAGGTCAGGGTACTAAAAACTGAGCTGAGCTTCCTGCACCTTGAGCTTTGTTTAGACTAGCCCATCATCTGAAAATTATAGTTCTTCAGGTATTCATGGATTCTTTAGTCGTCAAGTGGATGACCAATGATCAAAACATCAATGACATCTCTCACCTGACACTTGTAGAACATGTCAAAGCTATATCTCTGCAGTTCGCAAAAATATCTTACCTACATATATGTAGGGAAATTGACCACAACTACAGACAAACTCTCTGGTGAGGGGCTGGATATGGTTTTTATCCAACATTCACTAAAAATTTATCAATTCATAGTACTTACCAGAGATTTTGTAAGCAAAGAAGGTGGTGTTGACGCCAGAGGTGCAAAATTCATGGCTTGCCTCTTCAAAAGTCTCCAGGTTCTCTCCAATGCTACTTTATCCATGGCAGCTATGGAAATTAAATAGAGAAATTGTGAACTCTCAACAGTGGTTAATATTGATCCCAAAATCCTCAATGGGTATGACCATTATCCATATCCAAAACCCACCAAACCCTCCAATGTTTCGCGCCAACGATTAGGCTATTTGACAAGAACTTGCAAGTTGAGCATTAATCGAAATCGTCGGAATTGAAAGATGGTGGTTAAGGAAAATCGAATGCCGTTGCAGAATGTCGTTGCTGTAGAGGTTGGGTCACTCCTTGGTAAACTAGTTGGGTCGACCTACCCATGAAAATAAATTTTATGTGTTTCTTCATATATATATATTTTATTATTTTATTTGGAAAATAGTTTTTTTCGTTTATATATATATATATTATTTTTTTCATAAATTATGTTTAATGGTTTGGTTTGTTTTATTTTTATTATTTTTTTATATAAGTTATATATATTTGTTTTGTTTTTATTTTATTTTAATTATTTTATCATATAAAAAATTGGTTTTTATTTATATTTTTTGTTTTATTGTGTGGACTAGGTAAAGTAGTAGTAAGTAGTAATGTTTGGTAAGTAGTAATGTTTGGTAGAGAGGTGGGATCTGGGACTAGGTAAAGACTATGGGGTAGGTAGTAATCCTATGTGTATGGTAGGCTTGTTGTAATGGTTGGTCTTCTAGTAGTATGGTATACTGGGTAAAGCCAATTGGTATGGGGTAGACTTCCCAGCCAATTATTATAATCTACTAGCCCATTCCTAGTTGGGTGTAAGTCACGCATATCAAATCTATATTCTAATTCTATTTAATTGGATATTTATTTCACTCCTACCATGTAATATTGTACCGTACTGCCCCAATGAGTTCCCTCAACATCTGTACTCCTCGGCCTCCAGTTGTACTCCCCAATTCCTCTAGTTTAATGGTTCACTCCGAGAAATCAATCTACTAGCACCATCTTGGTAAAGAGACTGGTTGTTCCTCGTAGCATAACTTCCTTTCTATCGTGAACCAACTGGCTCTTGGCTGCCTTACCTTATGAATCTACCCGTCAAGGAATGTCATTTGAAATCAAAACTAGGAAACAAGGCAAAATGGGACCTATATTAACTGACTAGTTATCTCCTTCTCAAAGAAAGTAATATATAAGGAAAGAGGTTGAACAATAAAAAATGGTAAGGAAAGTTACCAGTATAAATAATATGTATAAAGGCAAGTTCCCCATTTGAAATAGGCACCCAGAGATTAAACTGATCATGGCACCAAGGTTTGTAAGAATAGCCCTCAATAAAAATATTCTAACGAATATTTCCTTTCATAAGAAGGCATCGACTCCTGTATCAACTCTGGGATCGACTGCATGGTGTAGCATAATGAGAATCGACATCTACTCTTTACGCATACTTGGATTGATTAATAGCACCGCCACCTGATCACATCGACTTATACATGAAGTACAAACATCGAGTGTATCAATTCTTGGGATCAACAAACACTTTTGAGCACTATTGAAAAATGGATGTAGGTTTCCAGATATAACACCAATCATAAATGACACCCTCTAACATTATGCAATATACACCCACCATATCCATATTACTTGCAATTAAAATTTGGGTTTAGAAACCACTTTTATTAAAGTTCAACCTCTTGAAAAATTAGGAAAAAATTAACAGCGACTTATAGAAATAGCTAAACATAAAAAATACATCCTCTCACATATGGAAAATTAGTATGCATTTAGGAGGTACTCACACCTCTCACACCTTGAAAATGAGTACTAGCTCTTTCTTTGACAATTGGGTTATGCTCCAAAGCACTACAGACCTCTCTTCTCCCAAAGTTGTAATGTTGCTTACCAAGGTTACTCTAGATATTTTACTAAGGATAAATGATGCAGCGGAATCACTCTTAAATTACAATGTGGCCATTTGAAAATTAAGATTCTAAATTTTACAAAAGGGAGTGGGTTTCCCTTAATTGAATATTCTCCATATGTTTAGGTTAGTGGTAATCAATTTAGTGAACTAGTTCTGGAAAGAATCGAGTTAGCTTTGCTGTCAATGGAAGAGTTAAGTTGGAAATAGAATAGAATGCAATTGAATTCATATAGGATATCTTTTGAAGCTGTCAGATTGTTAGCATAAATTTAGGAATTAACTTTCTAATTCTATATTTAGTTTTCTTCTCCTTTTGTATATATTCTGAATTAGTTTGTTAAAAGGTTGGATTATCTGAGTAATGGAAGGCTTATTTCCATATAATATTGTTGTAATCCACAAAGTTAATCAATGAGTCTTACAATTCTTGGGGGCTGCTCATGAATCTTACAAATATAAAAATATTAAGCAGATTACGTAGTTTTAGTATTTGGGAAAGCATTATACTCTACTACAAAAAAAGAGGTGCAACAGCAGGTAAAGACTTGCACAACTCCTCTCGTAAGTGTTTCTGGAAGGGGTCCCGTAGGGAAAGTAAAGAGTTCAAGTCCCTCCCTTGAACCTTGAAGCGAGGAAATTCTTAGATATTATAACCTTCAATCTGAAATCCTGTACACAACATTTTTGGTCTACCAACCCTTGGAATTGCTAGTTCCTGATTTTAATCTGTAAACATAGCAATATTATTATGAACCTGGGCAGGTCTAACCTATTTTCGGGGTTGCAACTTGTGAAAATCATGGGATATCCAATAATATATTTGATCCTTATGGCCTATTATAGTGCATCTGCAGGTGTAGCAATCCTCTGCTACTATAAGGGAATTATGATCTAGCCATTTCATCTCCACCACATCCACAACAAAGAAAAAAAACATGAATAAAGAAAAACACAATAGATAATCAAGAAAAACACAGAACAAACCTGCAGGTCTAAACATTGATGCCATTCTGAAGGCAGTGGAGACCCGATGTGAAGATCAATACCAATATTTGACAAGTGCAATTTCTGTCCATCGACACCAATATCATCACCATGTTTAGAATTGCCTGAATTCCAATTCCATTTACTCTTCTTAGATTTGTCTTCAAGCATCTTCTTAGATTTAGACAAATTACTTGTAAATCTAGTCCTCTTAGCCTAAGTATTCAACACAATAGGGTAGGGTTGTGATTCATATAATGGGGCAAGGGTTTCATTTTCGGTGACCATGACCCCGGCCTCAGCCTGTTCTTGCCCTACTTTGTAAATTCTCTGATCCATTCTCAGGATCACCTCCGCTTGTCTGTACTGATGTCATTGCCCTCAATAAACCAAAAACTAAATGAAGATTCACTTCATTGCATAAAAACCCTCGGTTTGCAATAGGGCATCCACCGTTATCTTGGGTATATCTTTCTGGTCTACGGAAGCGTTAGGTGCTCTATAGCTGTTTACTAGGGGATCATGTGCCATATGTAGCGGTGTCGATTCCAGTTGGTCATGTAGGAAAAGAACCCCTCCCTTTTCTATATAATTTAGGGATGGGCACATCATATCGTATCCTTCTTTCAAATACACAGGTGCAACATATCCATAGCCAAATGGTGTCTAAAGCAATAAAACAAGGATGTCCAAAGGCAAAGCATATAGGTGGAATTAGATATTGTACTCACAGAGCTTATCATTGACGGGAGACGCTACTCGCAGCAGTAGGTGTGGATGCAATCCATGTCCAAGAAAAAGCGTAACTAATACTTCTTTATTTTGTTTGCTTTTGGATTAAGCCTAGTAACCAAACCCAACGTCACCATGACTCCATGTAAATCATATGTTATAACACTATATTTAAACCATATGGTATAATATGGTATAATGTGGAGCCTAAACCATAAGCGCCAATTTTTAAAACATATCACAAAGGCATATGTTTATATCCATTAAAACCATACCAATGTAATGTCGATTTTTAATATATTATTATATGCCACATCATAAATCTTAACCATATCTTTATCCAAGGTCATGCCACGAAGCTGAGATTGTATGCAAGCGGTAATGTTAAACATATCCATTAAAACCATACCAATATAATGTGGATTGTTATATTATTATATGCCACATCATAAATCTTAACCATATCTTTATCCAAGGTCATGCCACGAAGATATTGTATGCAAGCGGTAATGTCAAACTTTATGTGTTATAACCATATAACATAAAAAAATGCCATTGTTTGAACTATGGAATAATAACGTGGTAAGGTTTAAATATAGGTTATGTTGGTATAGACATAATTGTGTTTGGTTAGTTTTATTTATATTACTAAAAATGATTTTAAGTATTTTTTTAGTAATATTGATAATATATAGAAATATTAAACAATGTTAATTTTAACTTTTGATTATTTTTATTTTTTATTTTTGAAGATATTTGGTTTTATAAAGAAAAATTGACTAGTCAACAAAAAAAAAAATTCAAAGATATGCCTCTAATAATTAACATAAACCTCTTAAATGTACTCCATGCCAAGATATCTTCTTAAATATACCCCAAGTCAACACCTTGTTATGTAGTTATATCCTGTGCAACAATTTTGTTTTTAGAGGAGTAGTGGTTTTCTTTACTTTAAATATGCCTATTTATATAAGAAAATAATTTTATTTACTTTAAATATTTAAAATAGAATGATAACATATTACAATTTTTAAGTCAAAATTACTTAAAGAGAAATGCAAGGTAATTATTAATTGACCAAAGGAGAAAAATAAGCTAGAAAACTTATGGTTAACTCTTATTGTGGATGGAGTGAAGTAAGGTAGTGAAAAAAAAACTGGGAACAATTTATGTAATGTTTCCATCCATCATGATTTTGGAGAATTAAAGGATAAGCAAAGGATATCTTGAAAGAGGTTTTACTTATCAAATAATGAATGCTTTATGAAGCTTGAAGCAATGAAGAAGGAATCTTACAAAAAGGTTCGATTTCCAACATATTTGTTGAGGAAAATAATCTTCAGTTTTTGAAATTATGATTGTTAAAGTTGATCATATATGATAATGCTATGTTATTTTGTTTTGCACAAATTTTTGATCGAAATATAAAGTCGTAGTGCTTTTTGCAAGAGTGTGCTATTAGACATAGATATTTTAGGCTTAAGTTTTATTTGAGGTTTATCCATAATTTCATTTTTTTGGGGGGGTTGGAAAGCAAAATATATGTTAGTTTAAATTTTTCTTCAGTTGGAATGTATAAATATAAAAGAATTTGTAAATTATTTTATTTATTTTATAGAGAGATAGAGAGAGGGGGATCAACTTTAATTTATGGGGTCTTAATAAATTACTTTGTTTATTGTAACAAATTATTTTTATGTTAAAAAAACTTAGAAAAAGTTTAACCAAATTTTTTATGTTATTAATATTTTGGAAAATAATTTAAAGCAACTTTAGTGAGACTTGATCTCTCGACAATTTATACTAAAAAATTATTTTTTATATTTAAATAAACTTTTATAGAATACTTAATATAAATAAATAAATATGGCTATATTTATTTAAAAAAATAAAATTAAAATACTATTTTTAAATATATTATAAAATATTATAAAATAACTCCACTAGTTCAATAAAAATTGGGTCACACTTCCATTAAACGTAAAGCACGATAAGTACATCACATAATAATACAAAATCAATCCCAAAGTGTGCAAAAGAAATTAATAATACTAAGGGTCTCTACATACAATGCTTGTTCATTTTCCTTGTTCCCTCCAGACATAGCATCAAAAATGAAAAAAAAGACAAATGGGGAGAAAACAGACGTACGACCATAAATAAATATCATAGAAGGAATCATATCCAACCCCCTAATCCATTTTCCCTCAAGGCAACCACCGTTCTCTATCACAAATAGACGCAGGCAGAGATGCCTACTCTTGAGACTCAAACACCGACATCCAGATTCAAGAAAGACACAACACACCAAACGAGAAGATACGATTCATCTTGAAAGCACGAAACGAGAATATGGACCAGCAAGCAGAAATTCCATGGCCATGGAAAGAGGAGACGAAATTGCAGAAGCGGAAATGCCATAAATGCTGAAACGAAAAGATTGTGATTGTGATTGCCCGCCTGCCATTGTTAGTTCTCTCCATTTGTTGGTTCTTTCCATTCCCTGTTCAATCCAAAGTGTACAAAAGTTTTAAAAGGAAACAACATAAAGCAATTCAATCTGAAGCTTAAAAAGGAAACAACCGAAAGCACAGGTTAAACAAGAAAAATGGAAACAAATTTATACATAAAAATATATATTATATATTTGTCAAAATAGGTTGTTTTAAATTGTGTTTTTTCCAAGGTGTAAATGAAAAAATTATGGAATCTCTATTTATTGAAATATAAATTATATATTTTGTTATAATTTATTGAAATTTAGATTATATATTTTGTTAAAATATAGCTTTTTAAATTGTTTTTTCTAAATATAGAAAGAAACATGGTGGAATCTTTCTATATTAATGGTTTTTTTTCATTGTAAATAAATATGTAATTTGTTATTCATAAGAATCAAAATTACATCATAGTTGTTTATGTAAAATCCCCTTCAAAGTAGGATAGAAGACAATATTGAAGCCTTGGGAAAAACATTACAATATCCAAAAATAAATGAGAGGGATTCTACCCATCAACCTGTAGAAAGAAAAAATGTGGAAAAGACAAAATAACTATGAGACAAAAATAGCCGAGCTCCAGAGAGTTGTCATGCAGATACAACCTAAAACAGTCCAAGGAAAAACTAGAATGGAGAAACTAGAAGCAGGTAAAGCGACCTTCAGTAATCATGATTATGTTTGAGTACTAATTACATAATTAGTGAAGAATACCAGGACAGTCTCCTATCGCAATATTTGATAGGTTGTCTGCATCATAATTTAACTCCCTGTACAGGTGCCTGAAGGATAAAGAAAGAAAACAATTCTTTAGGAGCCCAATCCTTTTCAACCAACAATCATAACTCAGTTACTGCAAATTGGTGAGACCTCTGGCCCAATCAATTATCATGACCTTTGATTCGCCAAAAATAGAAAGCTAGAGAATATTTATTTTTTTTGCAAACCATAAAAGCCCCCATAAGGCTAAAATTTCATGCAATTGCTTTATTGGATCTCTGAAGATCGAGGTGCATGGCACTAATATTACTAATAGAAGGTAGAAAACTTACAAAAATTACACTTCATTGCCAAATTTGCAATTTTCCATGACACAATTAAAATGACTAACATAAATGACTAATTCATATTCTTCTAGCTAGTCATTTTTTATGCCGTGACTAAATTAGTCATTTATTTTAGTCATTTTTTACTCTGTCACTTATTATCTAGTCATATTTGTTAACTGGTGACTAAATTAGTCGTTAATTTTAGTCGTTTATAGCTGGGTCAATCAAAATTGCTCATATTTAGTAGTAAATCACTTGGAAAACCTGTGGTGACTAGAATTTTAAGTCACCTAGTAGCTAATTCCTCATTTTGTACTAGTGATGGGAATGTTTTTAACACATGGTTAAATAGTGCTAAAGTATTAGCTTATGCAACCGACATCCTTCAGATTCCTCATCAAAAATAAAAAATGTTTAAAGATTTAGAAAGCAATCATAATATTTTCAAAGAATATGCTCTTCCAAGTAATAATGTCATCCTTGAATATTTTCATGTTGTCCTTGAACATATTCCCATAGTCCTTCACAATGTTGATCCAAAAAGGGAGGACCACACGCCTTTCTATGTCTCTCTTTTAGTTGATGATCTTCTCCTTCATAACTGCATGTTAGATTTAGGTGCTTCATCAAATGTAATTACGGCGAAGGTAATGGAACAATTAAAACTAAGGATCACATTACCCTACCACAATATTTTTGCAATGGATGCAAGAAGAGTTGAAATGGTAGGGATAATTTTAAACCTACATGTAAAATTGGTCAAGTACCCTGACATCGATATGGAAATGGATGTTATAGTAATTGATGTACCAGATAATTGGGGGATTCTTTTGTCGAGGAAGTGGGATGAAACTCTAGGTGGACACATCCATATGGATTGGACATACACAACTATACCTGCATCGGAAAACACTAAGGTTATAATTCCCAGAGAAAAGGAAAGGACGCGTCATGTAGAAAATCCTAAGAAGCCTGGAAATGAATTTCTACATTCCACTGACAACTTTGGAAACTATGCTATCTTGTGCAACTTCATGGCCCATATTAAAGAAAATATTAAAAATGAAAAGATAGATGAACTTTGGAAAATGTACTTTGACGAGGATTATTCTAAAGCTGGAAAGGGTGCAGACATCGAAATTTTTTCTCCTTCTAATAAAAGCTGCAACTTTGCTTTTAGATTGGAGTTTGAAGCATCAAACAATGTGGCTGAGTATGAGGCATTGTTTCTAGGATTAGAAACTGTTAAGGACATGGGCATAAAAATGTTACACGTAAAAGGTGATTCAGACTTGGTCATCCTCCAACTTAAGAATCAGTATCAGTGTAAAAGTGATAGACTAAGGAAGTATAGGAATGCTATATGGGACATCATGGATTGGTTTCATGCACTTAATATTCATAAAATCTCTAGGGAAATGATTGGTTTAGCACATAAGTTGGCAGCAGAAGCATCCACCCTCCAACCTTCGGATGAGATGATTAATGGGAATGGTAAAATGGAAATCAATTTTAGGTGTTCAATTCCTGATAATGTAGATCACTGGAAGGTATTTAATGATGATAAAAAACTCTTATGATTCATCCATAATCTCCAGGAATTTGAAGGTTGTGAGATAAGTTATCCGCAAGAGGGTAAAGAGTATCAAGAACATGAGGATAATAATAGAAATCACGTCTCAAGTAACCTTATATCTTTTGAGAAGTTGTTTTACAGACATAATCGCCATAAAAATAAAAAAAGAGTCAATAAAAATCAAGGATTATGTGGAAATAAATATAGGTACAAACAAAGACCCAGAGTTAATAAAAATTGAAAAGGTACTTTGGAAAAGGAAAATAACAACTTAATCAATCTAATAAAAGAATATAGAGATGTGTTGGCCTTTATCTATGTTTAACTTAAATCTTATTAGGAATATGTTTTTCAACATACTATTCCCCTTAAAGAATAGGCTAAAGAGGTTAAACCTTTCCGACAAAAACTTAGGCGAATAAATCCTAAGTTGGCCCCTATTGTTCTGAAAGGGTTACAAAAGATGTTTGCAGCATGTATAATAGCACCTACAAGACACTCATCGTGGTGCTCCAACTTAGTTATTGTTAGAAAAAATATTGGGTCAATTATAATAGTACATATTTTAGGAATCTAAATACATTGTGCCTAAAGGATAATTACCCATTGCTCGACATAGAAACATTGCTTCAAAGAGTAAACGAATCAGGAATGATGTCCATGTTGGATGGTTTTTTCGGATATAGATAGCTGTTAGTAAATAAAGAACATCAACATAAAACAATATTCACCACACCTTGGGGAACTTTTAAATTTTAAAGAATGCCTTTTGGCTTATTAAATGCAGGTTCCACTCTCCAGAGAGCCATGTATTTCGCTTTCAAAGAGCTCATAGGAAAAATAATTGAGATTCATCAAGATGACTTAACCAATTTTTAAAATAAATACCTGACCAGATAAATTATCTTAGGTAGGTTTTCATAAGATGTCGTAAATATGGCATTTCCTTGAACCCTGCACAGTCAATCTTTGGGGTTGACGAAGGCAAGTTATTGGGACACATCATCTCTAAGGATGGGGTCAAGATTAACCCTAGACATGTAGAATCCATTAAGAAGGTCCCCTTGCCTCATAATTTAAAAGATCTCCAGTATTTCAACAATTAGATCAATTTCATAATGAGATTCATCCCAAATTTAGTAGAACTAATGAAACCTCTACAAAATTTATTAAAGAAAGATGGTAAATTTGTATGGACGTATGAAGGGAAAGATGCTTTTAGAAATATCAAAGATGCTATATATAGATCACCTGTCTTCATTAGTCCATATTACTCCAAAGAGACTCATATTTTCTCTTTTTCCTCGGAATACACCATTGTTGGTGTTTTGCTTCTGAACAATTATGAAGGATAGGAGCATCCTATAGCCTTAATGAGTAGATCCTTGTAAAATTCAGAATTGAAGTACACTTCCATGGAAAAGTAATCTTATTCTATTGTCAAGTAACTTAAACATTTTAGAACTTATGTCGAATACTCTAAAATCATTGGGTATGTACCCCATGCAACTGTCAAAGATATCATGTCTCAGTAGGATTGTTTAGGTATCAGGGGTAAATGGGTTTCAAAGATTCAACAATATGACTTAGAGATAAAACCCACTAAATTGATTAAGGGACAAGGGCTTGCGAAGATGTTAAATCAAGGGAATGAGAAATCCTTAGGAATGATTTGGCAGAATAGTAATCCAAAACAAAGTGTATTAGGCTAGCTTTAGAGATTAGAGCAGCAACCTTGGTATTCATAGATCATATTCTTCCTCCGTAACATTACATGACCTGATCACCTACTTGGACATAAACGCAAAGCATTAAGGTTAAAATAAACTAAGTATTGTATAACAAATGATAGTCTAGGTTGGAGAAACCCACACGGCTTAATACTTAGATGTGTTGATGAACCTAAGTCCAAAACACTCACGGTTGAGTTCCATGCAAGATTTTGTGGTGCACATTTTTCAGCAAGAACAACCACCCAAAAAATCCTTACAGCAAGTTACTATTGGTCAAACCTTTTTTCAGATGTGCATAATTTTGTCAGAAGTTTCCCCCAGCGTCAGTTGTTCACTAGGAAGTAAAAGATGAAATATTTTCCCTTAAAGCCAATAGTACTCCAAGCCCCTTTCCAGCAGTGGGGGCTTGATTTCATCGATAAGTTCAAAGACAATAAGGTATAATTTTAGGGTTGAAATTTAGCCTAATGGGCTATTTTCCATGTTTTTCTCCAAAACAATATTCGCCATTTTTCATTTTTTGAAGCTTTGTTTCGCACAATTTTGATGGTGTAAAATGTTTTCACCCTAAAAATTGCCAAATTATTATATAAACGATATAAAATACTTGTAAATTAAAATATTTTTTGAAAAATATCGCCAAACATTTTATATTTGGCGTTTTAAGAATTCATAAGATTCACCAACATTTTTACACTTTTAAATAAGTATGGTTCCTTAAAATCACCCTTGAAGAAAATTCAAAGAATATTGGTTATTCCTGGATACTTACCACCAAATATTATTTCACTAAGTGGGTAGAGGAAATACCCACCAAGAAGGAAACCGATGTTGTAGTCATGGATTTCCTAGAGGATAGGATTATCACAAGATTCGTTGTGCTAGCCAGAATTATCATAGAAAATGGCCCATGCTTAAGCTCCTCAGAAATGTCATCCTTTTGCTTCAAATATGGCATTGTCTTGTCACATTCATCCAACTATTATCCTTAAGAAAATGGTTTAGATAAGTCAAGTAACAAAAAATTAATGACCATAATCAACAAAACAATTGGTGATAACAAGAAAGAATGGGATAGCAAGGTTAAGTATGCATTATGGGATGATAGGATTACTAAGAAAATTTCAACCAAGAAGAGTCCTTTGGATATTGTCTATGGCCTAGATATCACCTTACCAATCAATTTAAAGCTTCTAGTGTATCAGCTTCTTCGGAAATTTAGCTTAGATCAGGATGCCATTTAGAACAGAGTTAATCAGTTGATCAAGTTAGATTGAAAATAGAAGGAAGTCCCTTAACCAGAGTATCAAAAATGCATATAAAATTAAGAGGAATTTTGATAAGTCTTCCATACCTGGATCCTCTCAAGTAGGTGACACAGTTTTGTTATGGGAAAAACCGAGGGAAAAACCAAGAAAACATGGGAATTTTGATAGCCTATGGATGGGACCTTATATCATTGATGACGTTGCAGGCACTAATTCTTTGTATCTAAATGATATGGAAGGGGAAAGATTAAACCTTCTATTAAATGGTTTTCTTCTCAAGATTTTCTTCAACGAGATGGTGTGATGCGTTTATTGGTATCAATGGTATCAGGGCCTATTTCTAAACTTATCCATGCATGTATTTTATTCATGTATCGTATTATTGTATTATAGATGTTGTATCATATTACTAACCTTGAAAGTTTTGTTTCTAAAATAGTTCTTTTGTACATTATATTTCATACTAAATTTGTGTAATAGCTTAGTTTCCCAGTTGGTTTCCTTTTATATATGTGTTACTTATTGACTTTAGTTTTTGTGCAGGAGTCAGGGATTCTAGAATTCTCACATCCTCTCTTTGATTAGAAGATTAGTCAAAGCACATGTCCCTAGATGGAGCCGGATTTTACCTACTAGGTCATACCTAGTTGGTGGTGTTGAGTGATCTGGGTGATGAGAACAAACACCATTGTTCATTATTCATAATTCAGAAGTCATCCAGCCTTCTTCCGGGAAATTTTTTAAAATTTTCTTATACCGCATTTTCATATCCCCTTGGGGGAGTTGTAATAAAATGTTCTAGCATGGTGTTATATGTAAAATAATCGGTCCCCTATACTTACCTATCAATCTAACTAGCCTTTTCCCTTAGAGATTATTTGTTGATGAAAAAACAACTAATAATTTTTGAGTTTTTCACTTATATCTCTAAAGTTGGGGTGGTCGTCTTGGTAGTTAAGTCTATGGGGTTATTAGAGTCTATGTGTAAATGTTTACAATCATGCTAGGCATTAATAATGAGTCATATGGACATGTGTTAGCCTCCCTAGGTTTATTTTTAAGTTTTGGTCCAAATAATTTTTTTTTTCCGTAAACTTATCTATTTTTAATAGTTTAATTGGGAAAATTATGGATGTAATAAAAGTGTGGTTAGGGATCAGTTTTGGAAATGGGGGTGCTCGTTTTGTAACTCAAAGCATTAGTTTAACCCAAAAACCTACTTTTCCTAAGTCTTAAGTGATAATTTTTTCACTAAAGTCAAAGATCTCCTAAAATTCAAATTTATTAATTAGAAAATCAAAATAATTACTAAATGGAGAATATTCCCAAATTCCTAAATCAGTGGGATTTGCTCTGATTTGATTGAAATCAGTCTCATCATCTTCAGACAGACTGGGCATTTCCATTCCTTGACTGAAGGTACTGATTTGCATTGATGAGGGAATTAACTAGCTCACACAAGAGTAGAGGTTGTGTGGGTTGATTTGGAAGTTAAGTGATGTTTAGGTTGGACCACTAAGAGAGGTTTCATTTAGGTTTTCACTTCCAGTTCAGTTAGACTCAGTTCATCTTCATATCATAATTAGCTTAACTCTCCATCAACTTCACTCTCCCTCTTAGTCGGGCATGCGCCCCTCTTGGCTAGCCTAGCTATAAATAAAGGACAACCTTCACCATTCCAAGATAGTTAGATTTGGATGAAGATTTTTTCCCATTGTAATACTGTTATTCTTCATCTATTTGTTGAGAATAAAGAATCTTTGGGAGGCTATACCGTGTAGTGCTTGTATCGTGTGGATTCCCAGCGTGATGCTGCAAATCCGGGTAACTGCAATTTTTCAAGATTTGTATTTTTATGTGTTCTAGCTTAAAAGGATTCGGCTAAATCAGTAAGAGTGTATATTTGGAAAGTAACTTTACTTGCTTTATTTATTCACGTTGTGTATGCTCAAATATCTAAGATTTTTCTTAAATTAGATTATTTTTGCATGATTTTTTCTTTCATACATTTATATCTAGATCTCATGGGTTTGTGCAAGTTTTTGTGATCTAATTGCAGGTTCCCAATTCTATGAGGTGTGAATCAATATTGAAGACATTCCCTATTCAAAAATTCTCAATACATTGTCCCTCAATGCTCCAAAAAAGGGCCTTTTGGCACGCTTTCTTTTATCCCCGCAGCAAAACCAATCTTCTCTCCCCTTTCTCTTTCTTTAAAATTAAAACTTCCTTGGTTATTATGTTTAAAGTATCCTGACATCGATATGGAAATGGATGTTGTAGTAATCAATGTACGAGATAATTGGGGAATGCTTTTGTCTAGGAAGTGGGATGCAAATCCAGGTGGACACATCTAGATGGATTGGAGATATGCAACTATACCTTTATTAGAAAACACGAGGGTTATACTTCAAAGAGAAAAGGAAAGGAAGCGACATGTAGAAAATCCTAAGAATCATGGAAATGAATTTGTGCATTGAACTGACAACTTTGGAAACTATGCCATCTTGTCCAACTTCATGTCCCCTATTAAAGAAAATATTAAAAATGAAAACATAGATGAGTTTTGGAAAATGTACTTTGACGAGGATTATTCCAAAGATGGAAAGGGTGTGGGCATCACAATTATTTATCCTTCTAATAAAATCTACAAATTTGCTTTTAGATTTGACTTTGAAGCATCAAACAATGTGGCTAAGTATGAGGCATTGTTTATAGGATTAGAAACTGCTAAGGACATGGGAATGAAATTGTTAAACATAAAAGGTGATTCAGACTTGGTCATCCTCCAACTTAAGAATTAGTATCAGTGTAAAAGTGATAGACTAATGAAGTATAGGAATTCTATATGGGACACCATGGACTGTTTTGATGCACTTACTCTTCAGAAAATCCCTAGGGAAATGAATGGTTTAGCGGATAAGATGGCAGTAGCAACATGCACCCTCCAACCTTCGGATGAGATGATTAATGGGAATGGTAAAATGGAAATCAATTTCATGCCTTCGATTCCTAATAATTTAGATCGCTAGCAAGTATTTAATGATGATAAATGACTCTTAAGATTCATCCATAATCTCCAGGAATTTGAAGTTTGTGAGATTAGTTATCAGCAGGAGGGTAAAGAGTATTAGGAGCATGAGGATAATATTAGAAATCACGTCTCAAGTAACCTTATAGATTTTGAGAAGTTGTTTCACAGACATGATTGACATAAAAATAAAAACAATAAAAATTGGGGATTATCTAGAAATAAATATAGGTACGGACAAAGACCCCAAGTTAATAAAAATTGGAAAAGGTACTTTAGGAAAGGAAAGGAACATCTTAATCAATCTAATCAAATAATATAGAGATGTGTTGGCCTTTAGCTATGATGAAATAATATCTTATTGGGAAGACATATTTCAGCACACTATTTCCCTTAAATAAGAGGCTAAAGAGGTCAAACCTTTTTGACAAAAACTTAGGCGAATAAATCCTATGTTGGCCCTTATTGTTAAGACAGAGTTATAGAAGATGTTAGCAGCAGAGATGATAACACCTACAAGACACTCATCATGGTACTCCAACTTAGTTTCTGTTAGGAAAAAGAATGGGTCAATTAGAATATGTATAAATTTCAAGAAACTAAATACATCATTCCTGAAGGATAATTACCCATTGCCCAACATGGAAACATTGCTTCAAAGAGTAATAGGTTCAGGAATGATGTGCATGTTGGATGGATTTTCCGTATATACTGAGGTGTTAATAAATAAAGAGGATCAACATAAAACAACATTCACCACACCTTGGGGCACTTATAATTTTTTAATAATGCATTTTGGGTTATTAAATGCAGGTGCCACTTTCGAGAGAGACATGGATTTCGCTTTCAAAGAACTCATAGGAAAAATAACTGAGATCTATCAAGATGACTTAACTGTTTTTTCAAACGAGAGATTTGACCACATAAGTGATCTCACAGTTTTTCATAAGATGTCATAAATATGGCATTTCCTTGAACCTTTCCAAGACAATCTTTGGGGTTGATGAAGGCAAGTTGTTTGGACACATCATCTCCAAGGTCGGGGTCAATATTGACCTTGAACGTCCAGAAGCCATTAAGAAGGTTCCCTTGCTTCAGAATTTAAAATCTCTCTAGTATTTCAACGGTTAGATCAATTTCATAAGGAGATTAATCCCAAATTTAGCAGAACTAATGAAACCTCTACGAAAGTTATTAAAGAAAGATGCTAAATTTGTATGGATGGATGAAGGGAAAGATGTTTTCAGAAATATCAAAGATATTATATCTAGATCACATGTCTTAATTATTCCAGATTAATCCAAAGCATTTCAGATTTTCTCTTTCTCCTCGGAAGACACCATTGTTGGTGTTTTTCTTAAAACAAATTGTGAAGTACATGAGCAGCCTATAGCCTTTATGAGTAGAGCCTTACAAAATTTAGAATTTAATTACACTTCCATGGAAAAGAAAGCTTATTCTCTTGTCAAGTCCCTTAAAAACTTTTGTACTTATGTCGGATACTCTAAAGTCATTGGGTATGTACCCCATGCAGCTATTAAAGATATCATGTCTCAACAGGATTGTTTAGGTATTAGGGGTAAATGGGTTTCAAAGATTTCGTAATATGACTTAGAGATAAAACCCTCTAAATTGATTAAATGACAAGGGCTTGCGAAGATGTTAACTTAGGAGAATGAGAAAGCCTTAGGAATGATTTGGCAGAATAGTAATCCAGAACAAAGTGTATCAGATGAGCTTCAGATATTAGAGCAGTAGCCATGGTATTAATATATCATCTTCTCCCTTTGTAACCTTACATGCCCTGATCACCTACTTTGCCATAAATGCAGAGCATTAAGGTTAAAAGAAACTAAATATTGTTTAACAAATGATAGTCTAGTTTGGAGAAACCTGAACCACTTATTACTTAGATCTGTTGATGAAACTGAGTCTAAAAGAGTCACAGTTGAGTTTCATGCTAGATTTTGTGGTGGACATTTTGCTTGAAGAATAACCGCCCACAAAATCCTTAGAGCAGGTTACTATTGGAGAAACCTTTTTTTAGGTGTGCATAAGTTTTTCAAAAGTCTCCCCCAATGTCAGTTGTTCACCGGGAAGAAAAAGATGAAAGATTTTCCCTTAAATCCAATAGTAGTCCAAGCCCCTTTCCATCACTAGGGGATTGATTTCATCGGTAAGTTCAAAGACAATTCAAAAAATGGTTATTCTTAGATACTTACCGTTGCATATAATTTCACTAAGTAGGTAGAGGCAATACCCACCACAAAGGAAACCGATGTTGTAGTCATGGATTTCATAGATGATAGGATTATCACAAGATTCTGTGTGCCAGCCAGAATTATCACAGATAATAGCCCATGATTCAACTCCTCATAAATTTCATCCTTTTATTTCAAATATGGCATTGTCTTATCACATTCATCCAACTATTATCCTCAAGGAAATGGTTTATTTGAGTGAATTAATAAAAACTTAATGACCATAATCAAGAAAACAGTTGGTGATATCAAGAAAGCATGGGATAGCAAGATTAAGTATGCATTATGGGCTGATAGGATTTCTAAGAAAAGTTCAACCGGGAAGAGTCCTTTCGAGCTTGTCTATGGTCTAGATGTCACCTTACCAATCCATTCAAAGCTTCAAGTGTATAATCAGCTTCTTCATAACTTTAGCTCAGATCAGGATGCCATTCAGAATAGAGTTAATCTGTTGATCGAGTTAGATGAAAACAGAAGGAAGTCCCTTGACCAGAGTATCAAAAATTCAGATAAAATCAAGAGGACTTTTGATAAGTCTACCAGGCCTGTATCATTTCAAGTAGGTGACATAGTTTTGTTATGGGACAAACGGAGGGAAAAACTAGGAAAACATGGGAAATTTGACAGCCTATGGATGGGACCTTATATCATTGATGAAGTAGCAGGCGCTAATTCTTTTTATCTAAATGATCTTGAAGGGGAAATATTAAACCTCCCATTAAATGGTTTTCTTCTCAAGATGTTCTTCACCGAGACGGTGTGATGCCTTTATTGGCATTGGTGGTATCAAGGCCTATTCCTAACCTTATCCTTGCATGTATTTTATTCATGTATCATATTATTGTATTATAGATGTTGTATCATAGTACTAACCTTGAAATTTTTATTTCTATATTAGTGTTGTAAAATATTTATTTTGTACATTATATTTCATACTAACTTTGTGCAATATCTTAGTTTCCCAATTGGTTTCCTTTTATAAATGTGTTACTGATGGACTATAGTTTTTGTTCAAGACCTAGAGATTATGTAGTTCTTGCATCCTCTCTTTTATTAAAAGATCAGCAAAGGATGTGTCCCTAGATCGAGCTAGATGTTACATACTATGTCATACCTAGTTGGTGGTGTTAAGTGATCTAGGTGATGAGAACAAACACCATTATTCATTATTCAGAATTTAGAACTCATTCAACCTTCTATTGGGATTTGTTTTAAATTTTATTATACCACATGTTCATACCCCCTTGGGGGAGTTGTAAAAAAATGTTCTAACATGGTGGTGTATGTAAAGACTCAGTCTGCTAGACTTATCTATTGATCCAACTAGCCCAGAGCATTTTTCCCTTAGAAATTATTTGTTGTTGAACAAATGACTTATAATTTCCGAGTTTTTCACTCATACCTCAAAAATTGGGGTGGTCGTCTTAATATTTAATCCTAGTGGGTTATTAGAGTATATGTGTCAATTTTTATAAACATGCTAGGCAATAATAATGAGTCATATGGACATGCTCTAGGTCCCCCTAGGTTTATTTTTAAGTTTTGGTAAAATTATTTTTTCCGTAAACTTAGGCTATTTTTTAATAGTTTAATTGGGAAAATTATGGATGTAATAAAAGTGTGGTCATGGATAAGTTTTGGACATTGGGGTGCTCGTTTTCTAACTCATAGCACCAGTTTAACCGAAAAACCCACTTCTCCTAAGTTTTAAGTGATAAATTTATCACTGAAGTAAAAAATCTCCTAAAATTCAATTTTCTTAATTAAAAATTCAAAATAATTAATAAATGTAGAATATTCCCAAATTCCTATATCAGTGGGATTTGCTTTGATTTGATTGAAATCACTCTCATCAGCTTCAGATAGACTGGGTGTTTAGATTCCTTGACTGAAGGTACTAATCAGCACTGATGAGGGAGTTAACTTGCTCAAGCAGGAGGAGAGGTTGCACCCTCTTTCTCTCTTCTCCCACATGTGGGTTGATTTGGTAGTTACATGATGTTAGGTTGGATCACTGAGAGAGGTGTCACTCAGGTTTTTAGTTCTGGTTCAGTTAGACTCAGCTCATATTCATATTAGACTCTGCTTAACTCTCCATCAGCTGCACTCTCTCTCTCAGTCAGGCATGCACCCCTCTTGGCCAGTTTGGCTATAAATAAAGGACAACTTTCACCATTCCAATCTAGCTTGAGCTGGATTAAGAGTTGGTGCCTATTGTAATACACTTATTTTTCATCTATTTGTTGAGAACAAAGAAGCTTTGGAGGCTATACCTTGTAGACATTCTTGTATTGTGTGGATTCCTAGCGTCATACTGCAAATGTGGTAACTGCAATTTTTCAAATTTTGTGCTTTTCCATGTTCTAGCTTCAAAGGATTCAAATGAATCAGTAAGAGTGTATATTTGGAAAGTAACTTTACTTGCTTTATTTATTCATATTTTGTATGCTCAAAGATCTAATATTTTTCTTAAATAAGATTATTTTTGCATGCTTTTTTCTTTCATACATTTATATCTAGATCTCATGAGTTTCTGCAAGTTTTTGTGATCTAGTTGCAGGTTCCCAATTAGATGAGGTGTGGATCAATATTGATGCCATTCCCCATTCAAAAAATATCAATACATTGTCCCTCGATGCTCCAAAAGAAGGCCTTCCTCACGCTTTATTTTATCCCAACAACAAAACCAATCTTCTCTCCTCTTTCTCTTTCTTTAAAATTAAAATTTCCTTGGCTACTATGTTTATGTATGAACATCTAGTTTTATCATATGAAAAATTCTTTCATTAGATCTCATATATAAATATTCAAAGTTAGATCTCGTTTTAAAAAAAGATTCATAAGCATCTTAGATCTAGTTCAAAGAAATCGTCATTTTTTTAAGGCATTGAAAGTAGATCTAAAATTTGTTGAATGCATGGTTGTTCCCTTGAATCCAAAAGCTTTTATTTAACAAAATAAAGTGCTTTATCTTAGCTTTTCCAAATATATCCAAGATTCTCAAGAGGACTTTTCTGCTTGAGTTATTTTTTGTCTTTTCTTAAAGGTACTTTAACTTAGTAATTTTCGGTATTTTTTTGGGTGTTGTCCAAAGACACTTTTAAAGTGTTTTTGGGAAATTTAAACTAATTAAAGCATGCTGGTGTTTAGCGGGTCTGTCAGAAAAGAGGAGGAGGTGTTGTCCGAAAAGAAAATTTTGGGCCATCTGGAACCCCCCATGGGTCTCCCCATCTTCCGTAATAATTATTATTGTACTTTGTAAGTCCTTGGGTTCATTCTGTATAAGAACCAAGTAGCATTTTTCAATTAATTTTTGTAACCAGGTTTAATAAAAAGAAAAATCAGGTAGGATCTTTCGAGCCTACTCCCCATTCCCCCTAGGGGGATCCACGTCTTTTTTTCCTTTTTTCCTTTTTCTTTCTTTTATTTTGTTTAGTTTACTTTACTTTTGTTTATTTAAATGTAAGTAATGTACTTTGTGTTACATTGCATGTTGTTTACATCTATCAAGTTCTCGAAGTAAACTTACTACTTACCCCACAATTTCCCGAGTGACCTGAAAGGGGAAAGATATCCATGGTAGGATAATTAGATAACCATGTTTTATTTTTTGTTCAGCAGTTTAATTCTAATTTCAAGAACTTAAAACACTCATAAAATAAACCCCTCCTTGATTTCCCAATTGCAGTTCACTTGAATCGAAAGAGATCCTTGGGGGTTCATTTTTTCTTCTTTTAAAAAGAAAACATTTAATAAAATATTTAAAATATTTTAGAATCCGTTGTGTATTCTATGCACCACTGCGGTTCATTCGATTAGTCGGCTGCATCAAAATCAACGTGGGTGACTAGATTAATTAAGTCTTCATGGCCCAAATTAACCTCCCAGGCAAAAATCCAATGCCTGGAATTAATCCGTTGAGGTGGAAAAATCCACAAAGGAAGCAGGAACAATTGGGTAGTGACCTCGGGACACCATTAGGCTACACCTGTGTTGGTGTAGTGGTTAACACGTCCCAGAAACTCCAACCATCCCACATATTCCTTTCGGGGAGCCACATTAGATAACGATTTCAGACATACTCCTTGTACCTTCACGTATATCTTGAGTCCCCTTTCCCCCTAATTTAATCAACTCATCCCATATTAATCTAAAATTTGACCAAGAGCTCTTGCAACATTTATTTCAGCAATACTACAACATTTTCATTTTTGGACTCCATTATTGGCACTGGTTTATTTTTACTTCATATCATCATATATTTCCACATGCGTTGCTTATCATACATTGATGTTTATTATTTTGAGGTTTAATTAATATTGCAATAACTTATGTTAAATTTGTTTATAAAACTCCTAAATAACTCATTCATCACCATCACACTAAGCCTTAATAGCCTTAGTAACTTAATAGGGTCCACCCCCCTTGGATTCGATTAGGAGTTGGCCTAAATGTAGGAGTCAATAACAAGGTGATAGCCTTGACTCGATACTTTCCCCCAAGGACACACCGAGTCGCTTGAATATTTCTGTCACATCACCCCTAGGTGTGTGAAAGACGGTAACATTTTTCGTCCCCATTGTCGGGGATAAATCTTTTTATTCTCGAGTATGAATTAACTTTTCTTTTTGTTTCAAAAACATAAAAAGATTAAAAAAAATTGATATATCTTGTCTTTAAAATTTAAAATTTAAACTCGATCCATCTAGCAACTCCACTGTCTAATATCCCTCCAAGGTATTGTACACGAAGGAACTCCAAAGGAGTATTTAATCTCATCCCTGAGCCTGAAATGGATTATAGAAGAAGATTGAATAAACAGGCTTCTCGTATAATCCTTGAAGGTTTAGGGTCCCAATCCACCTCATATATCCATCATTTATTTTTAGAGATTCATATCCATCAATCTTAAGAAATGACTGATTTCTTCGAACTCCTTGACCTTTCTCAGATAGCAGGTGATCCTAATGTTATTTTCCCAATGATGCTATCAAGAAGCTGCCTACATTTCAAGGAAACAATTCCATCTCAGTCAAATCAGACCTTCAAAATTTTTCTATGCATCTAATTAGTTATTGTAGTCAAGCTTCCCATGACCATGATGATGTCAAAATAAAGCTCTGTGCTTTATACTTAGAAGAAGATGTTGGAGAATGGTACCTTCACTTAGATGATAATTCATATAAAACACTTAATGAATTCCTGGAAGAAATCCTTGAAATCGGTTGTCAGGATACACCATCAAGCGATCCTGAGTTTGTGAACATGGTAGGTCGAACCTATCCCTTGGTAGACTAGCATTAGCAAGATGCCATAGATTATAGTTTGGAAAAGGAGTTCATTACTGAGAATTATAGTGAAATGCCTACTCAGGAAAAGGACTTAGAAATTAGAAATGCTAGATTCAAAGGAGCTACCTATTAGAGAAAGGAGAATTCTACACCAACTAAACAGTATAAACCTAAGGTAACAACTCCTCCTATTATAAACCCTCCTGTTGATGTAGAATCAAAACTTGACATGGGAATGTGGTTAAATAGTACTAAAGTCTCAGCTTATGCAACCGACATCCTTCATATTCCTGGTCATAAAGAAAAATTGTTGAAAGGTTTAGAAAGTAATCATAATATTTTCAAATAAAGTTCTCTTCTAAGTAATAACGCCATCATTGAGGATTTTCCTATCGTCCTGGAAGATATACCCATAGTCCTTCACAATGTTGATCCAAAAATGGAGGATCGCCTGCCTTTCTATGTCTCTCTTTTAGTTGATGATATTCTCCTTCATAACTGCATGTTAGATTCAGGTGCTTCATCAAAAGTATTTACAAGGAAGGTAATGGAACAATTAAATCTAAGGATCACACAACCCTACCACAATGTTTGTGTAATGGATGCAAGAGAAGTTGAAGCGATAGGGATAATATTAAACCTACATGTAAAATTGTCCAAGTATCCTGATGTCGATATGGCAATGGATGTTGTAGTAATAGATGTACCAGATAATTGGGGAATGCTTTTGTCCAAGAAGTGGGATGCAACTCTACGGGGACAATTCCGAATGGACTGGACATACACAACTATACATGCATTAGAAAACACTAGGGTTATACTTCACAGAGAAAAGGAAAGGAAGCATCATGCAGGAAATCCTAAAAAGCCTGGAAATGAATTTGTGCATTGCATTGACAACTTTGGAAACTATGTCGTCTTGTCCAACTTCATGTCCCCTATTAAAGGAAATATTATAAATGAAAATATAGATGAAGTTTGGAAAATGTACTTTGACGGGGCTTATTCCAAAGATGGAAAGGGTGCATGCATCGTAATTATTTATCCTTCTAATAAAATCTACAACTTTGCTTTTAGATTGGAGTTTGAAGAATCAAACAATGTGGATGAGTATGAGGCATTGTTTCTAGGATTAGAAACTGCTAAGGATATGGGCATAAAAATGTTAAACATAAAAGGTGATTCAGACTTGGTAATCCTCCAACTTAAGAATCAGATTAGTGTAAAAGTGATAGACTAAGGAAGTATAGGAATGCTATATGGGATACCATAGACTGGTTTGATGAACTTAATCTTCATAAAATCCCTAGGTAAATGAATGGTTTAGCGGACAATATGGTAGTAGCAACATCCACCCTCCAACTTTCGGATGAGATGATTAATGGGAATGGTAAAATGGAAATCAATTTCAGGCCTTCAATTCTTGATGATGTAGATCAATGGAAGGTATTTAATGATGTTAAACAACTCTTAAGATTCATCTATAATCTCCAGGAATTTGAAGGTTGTGAGATCAGTTATCAACGGGAGGGTAAATAGTATCAGGAGCATGAGGATAATATTAGAAATCATGTCTCAAGTAACCTTACAGATTTTGGGAAGTTGTTTGACAGACAAGATCGCCATAAGAATAAAAACGAGTCAATAAAAATTGGGGATTATGTGGAAATAAATATAGGTACATACAAAGAACCCAAGTTAATAAAAATTGGAAAAGGTACTTCAGAAAAAGAAAGGAACAACTTAATCAATTTAATCAAAGAATATAGATATGTGTTGGCCTTTAGCTATGATGAAATTAAATCTTATGGGGAAGACATGTTTCAACACACTATTCCCCTTAAATAAGAGGCTAAAGAGGTCAAACATTTCCAACAAAAACTTAGTCAAATAAATCCTAAGTTGGCCCCTATTGTACATAAAGAGTTACAAAAGATGTTAGTAGTAGGGATGATAGCACCTACAAGACACTCATCCTGGTGCTCCAACTTAGTTGTTGTTAAAAAAAATAATGGTCGATTAGAATATGTATAGATTTCAGGAATCTAAATACATCGCGCCTAAAGGATAATTACCCATTCCCCGACATGGAAACATTGCTTCAAAGAGTAACATGTTTATGAATGATGTGCATGTTCGATGGATTTTCCATATATAACTAGGTGTTAGTAAATAAAGAGGATCAACATAAAACAACATTCACCACACCTTGGGGCACTTATAAATTTTTAAGAATTCCTTTTGGCTTATTAAATGCAGGTGCCTTTTTCCTTTTGGCTTATTAAATGCAAGTGCCACATAAGTCATCTCAGGAAGGTTTTCATAAGGTGTCGTAAATAGGGTATTTCCTTGATCCCTTCCAAGTCAATCTTTGGGGTTGACGAAGGCAAGTTGTTGGGACACATCATCTAAAAGGATGGGGACAAGATTGACCCTGAACATGTAGAAGCCATTAAGAAGGTACCCTTGCCTCATAATTTAAAATATTTCCGGTCTTTCAATGACCAGATCAATTTCATTAGGAGATTAATCCCAAATTTATCATAACTAATGAAACCTCTACAAAAGTTATTAAAGAAAGATGTTAAATTTGTATGGGCGGATGAAGGGAAATATGCTTTCAGAAATATCAAAGATGTTATATATATATATATCACATGTCTTAATTAGTCCATGTTAATCCAAATAGTTTCATATTTTCTCTTTCTCCTCCAAGACACCATTGCTGGTGTTTTGCTTCAGAAGAATTGTGAAGGACATGAGCAGCCCATAGCCTTTATGAGTAGAGCCTTGCAAAATTTAGAATTGAAGTACACTTCCATGGAAAATCAAGCTTATGCTCTTTTCAAGTCCCTTAAAATTTTTAGAACTTATGTCGGATACTCTAAAATAATTGGGCATGTACCCCATGCAGCTGTCAAAGATATCATGTCTTAGCAGGATTGTTTAGCTAGCAGGGGTAAATGGGCTTCAAAGATTTAGGAATATGACTTATAGATAAAACCCGCTAAATTGATTAACGGACAAGGGCTTGCGAACATGTTAACTCAAGGGAATGAGAAAGACTTAGGAATGATTTGCTAGAACAGTAATCTAGAACAAACTGTATCAGACAAGCTTCATAGATTAGAGAAGTAACCTTGGTATTCAGATATCATGTTCTTCCTTCCTAAACTCACATGCCCTGATCACCTACTTGGCCATAAACGCAAAGCATTAAGGTAAAAGAAACAAAGTATTATTTAACAAATGATAGTCTAGGTTGGAGAAACCCGGATGGATTAACACTTAGAAGTGTTGATGAACTCGAGTCCAAAAGACTCATGGTTGAGTTCCATACAGGATTTTGTGATGGACATTTTGCAGCAAGAACAACCGCCCACAAAATCTTAGAGCGGGTTACTATTGTCCAAACATTTTTTCAGATGTGCATAAGTTTGTCATAATTCCCGCCTAGTGTCAATTGTTCACCATGAAGCAAAAGATGAAATATTTTCCCTTAAATCCAATAGTAGTCCAAGCCCCTTTCCAGTAGTGGGGGCGTGATTTCATCGGTAAGTTCAAAGACAATTCAAGCAATGGTTATTCTTGGATACTTACCACCATAGATTAATTCACTAAGTGGGTAGAGGAAATACCCACCAAGAAGGAAACCGATGTTCTAGTCATGGATTTCCTAGAGGATAGGATTATCACAAGATTCGGTGTTCCATCCATAATTATCATAGATAATTTCCCATGCTTCAGCTCCTCAAAAATTTCATCCTTTTGCTTCAAATACTACATTGTCTTATCACATTCATCCAACTATTATCCTCAAGGAAATGGTTTAGTTGAGTGAAGTAATAAAAAATTAATGACCATAATCAAGAAAATAGTTGGTGATATCAAGAAAGCATAGGATAGAAAGATTAAGTATGCATTATGGGTTGATAGGATTTCTAAAAAAAGTTCAACCAGGAAGAGTCCTTTCAAGCTTTCCTGTGGTCTAGATGCCACCTTACCAATCCATTTAAAGCTTCAAGTGTATAATCAGCTTCTTTAGAAATTTAGCTCAGATCAAGATGCCATTCAAAACAGATTTAATATGTTGATCGAGTTAGATGAAAAAGAAATTTAGATAAAATCAAGATGAATTTTGATAAGTCTACCAAACCTAGATCCTTTCAAGTAGGTGACCTAGTCTTTTATGGGACAAATGGAGGGAAAAAGTGGGAAAACATGGGAAATTTGACAGCCTATGGATGGGACCTTATATCATTGACGAAGTGGCAAGCTCTAATTCTTTTTATCTAAATGATCTGGAAGGGGAAAGATTAAACCTTCCAGCAAATGGTTTTCTGCTCAACATGTTCTTCACCGAGACGGTGTGATGCCTTTATTGGCATTGGTGGTTTCAAGGCCTATTTCTAAACTTATCCTTGCATGTATTTTATTCATGTATCATATTATTGTATTATAGATGTTGTATCATAGTACTAACCTTGAAAGTTTTATGTGTATATTTGTTGTAAAATAGTTCTTTTGCACATTATATTTCATACTAACTTTTTGCAATAGCTTAGTTTCCCAGTTAGTTCCATTTTATATATGTGTTACTGATGGAAATTAGCTTTTGTGCAGGACCCAGAGATTCCAGAGTTCTCGCATCCTCTCTTTGATTAGAAGATCAGTTAGAGAACATGTCCCTAGATGGATCCAGGTGTTACATACTAGTTCATACCTAGTTTTTGGTGTTAAGTGAGTTGGGTGATGAGACCAAACATCATTATTCATTATTTAGAATTCAGAAGTCATTCGACCTTCTTCTTTTTTGTTCAGCACTTTAATTCTAATTTCAAGAACTTAAAACACTCATAAAATCAATCCCTCTATGCTTTTCCAATTGCGGTTCACTTGAACCAAAAGAGATCCTTGGAGGTTCATTTTTTCTTCTTTTAAAAAGAAAACTTTTAATACGATCTTTAAAATCCTTTAGAATCCATTGTGTATGCTATGCACTGTGGTGGTTCATCTGATAAGACTGTTGCGTCAAAAGCAACATGGGTGACTAGATTAATTAAGTCTTCATGCCTCGAATTGACCTTCCTTGCAAAAATCCAACGTCTCGAATTAATCTGTTGCGGTGGAAAAATCCACAAAGGAAGTGGGAACAACTGGGTAGTGACCTTGGGATAGCGATAGGATACACTCTTGTTGGTGTAGTGTTGAACACGTCGCAGACACGCCAACTAGGCCACATATTCCTTGCGGGGAGCCGCATCAGATAATGATTTTAGACATACTCCTCATACATTTGGGTATATCTGGAGTCCCCTTTCCCCCTAGTTTAATCAACTCATCCCATATTAATCTAAAATTTGACCATTATCACTTGCAACATGTCTTTCAGTAATAGAATAACATTTTTCATTTGTGGACTCCATTATTGACACTTTTTTCTTTTTACTTGATATCATCATATGTTTCCACATGCTTTGCTTATCATATATTGATCTTTATGTTGTTGTTGTTTAATTAATATTGCAATATCTTGTGTTATTTTTTTATTATTAAACTGATCCTAAATAACTCATTCATTACCATCACACTAAGCCTTAATAGCCTTAGCAACTTAATAGAGTCTACCCCCCTTGGCTTCAATTATGAGTTGGACTAAACAAATGAGTCAAGAACAAGGTGACAACCCTGACTCGAGACTTTCCCCCAAGGACACAATGAGTGGCTTGAATATTTTTTCCATGTCCCCCCAAGGTGTGTGAAAGGCGGCAACAAGAAACTCTAGACCTCGTGACTTCAAATATCTCTAGGTCGTCATTCTTTACCAACTTACCAAATCGATGTTGGGAAAGGTTTGAATGAATCACCAAGAGGAAAAAAAATCTTGTTACAAATGGACAAAATGAAATTACAAATGAATCTACCATCCATGGGAAACTCAACATCATTTCCGAATATACTCTTGAGTTTGAGTTCATGAGCCCACCTCCTCGTGACAATTTTTAGCCTCATGAATCTTCCTAAGATGTGCATATCATCTCCATAACTAATGATGAAGGTCAATCTACCAAGTTCTTTCAGGTTATCTTTCAATTTAAATGTATGTATTTGTTTCCCTAGATTGCAGAATCAAACAAGTGTATTGTTATTGATTTTATGTGGGTTGTTCCAAATTCTAAATACACAATTATTAAAAAAGATGCTTTTCCTAGATTGGAGAAGGATCAAACAAGTGTTATAGCATTGATTTTATGGGGTTATTCCAAATTATAAATACACAATGCTACTTAGAATATAATCATTTATCTTGATTTGGATATACAAATCATCACTTTTGAAAATGAACAAACCTAGTCATGCCTTTAAAGATACAATATTTTAAAACAATGCAATGGTTTAGAACTACTATCATATTGTTTTTAAGAAAAGTGGTATTCAGTTGAGGAGTCCATGTAAAATGATTGGATATGACATGTTATTGGTAAATTTAAATTGATCTAATTACAACTATATAATATCCAATGGTATTAAGAGTATTAAGAGGTTCTTGTATGGAAATTTTAATTTATAATTTTTTTAAATTTACTAAATATTTTTATAAAAATTTACTTGTTAAGATAAACGTATAATTAAAATTAAAATAACTTAAGTGTATTTTTTATGACGGTATCTCTCACCAAAATTATATATAAAACAATTATGACGGTATCTCTCACCAAAATTATATATAAAACAATTATGACGGTATCTCTCACCAAATATATGTGAATCAATATGACAGGAGGAATCAATATGACAGGAGGAATATGACTTTTGCTTGTAACCAAGTAAGGTATTTGGCAATTTTGTATTCCACGATACACAAAGGTTACGTTGATAGTGAGAACCTTGCTAAAACTATTAAAGGTGCACTTTGTTTAAAATTATAAAAATAAAAAACTATATTATAAAGTTAGTTTTATATATTTAAAAGTTTAATAAAAAATTAAAATCAACTTCTAGATGAAATCAATCTCGTAATAAAACATGATTGTATTTGGAAAGAATAATAAATAATAAAATTAATTGAAATATAAATAATAAATAATAGAAATAATTTTGGGGCATCAGCTGCACTCTCCCTCTTAGTCGGGCATGCACCCCTCTTGGCTAGTCTGGCTATAAATAAAGGACAACCTTCACCATTCCGAGCTAGTTAGATTTGGATGAAGATTTTTTTGCTATTGTAATACTATTATTTTTCATCTATTTCTTGAGAATAAAGAATCTTTGGGAGGCTATACCATGTAGTGCTTGTATCGTGTGGATTCCCAGCATGATGCTGCAAATCCGGGTAACTGCAATTTTTCAAGATTTGTATTTTTATGTGTTCTAGCTTAAAAGGATTCAGTTGAATCAGTAAGAGTGTATATTTGGAAAGTAACTTTACTTGCTTTATTTATTCACGTTGTGTATGCTCAAATATCTAAGATTTTGCTTAAATAAGATTATTTTTGCATGATTTTTTCTTTCATACATTTATATCTAGATCTCACGAGTTTGTGCAAGTTTTTGTGATCTAGTTGCAGGTTCCCAATTCGATGAGGTGTGAATTAAGATTGATGACATTTCCTATTCAAAAATTCTTAATACACTGTCCCTCAATGCTCCAAAAAAGGACCTTTCTCACGCTTTCTTTTATCCCCGCAGCAAAACCAATCTTCTCTCCCCTTTCTCTTTCTTTAAAATTAAAATTTCCTTGGTTATTATGTTTATGTGTGAACATCTAGTTTTATCATATGCGGAATTATTTCATTAGATCTCATATATGAACTTTCAAATCTAGATCTCGTTTTCAAAAATATTTCATAAGCAGCTTAGATCTAGTTTAGGGAAATCGTCATTTTTTACAAGGCATTGAATATAGATCTAAAATTTGTTGAATGCAAGGTTGTTCCCTTGAATCCAAAAGGTTTTATTTAGCAAATCAAGTGCTTTGCATTGGCTACCCCAAATATACAACAACTAAACAGTATAAACCTAAGGTAACTACTCCTCCTATTATAAACCCTCCTAGTGATGTAGAATAAAAACTTGACATGGGAATCTGGTTAAATAGTGCAAAAGTCTCAGCTTATGCAACCAACATCCTTCAGATTCCTAGTTAGAAAGAAAAATTATTGAAAGCTTTAGAAAGTAATCATAATATTATCAAAGAAACTACTCTTCGAAGTAATAATGCCATCCTTGAATATTTTCTTGTTGTCCTCAAAGATATTCCTATAGTCCTTCATAGTGTTGATCCAAAAAGGGAGGATCATTCGCCTTTCAATGTCTCTCTTTTATTTGATGATCGTATCCTTCATAACTGCATGTTAGATTTAGGTGCTTCATCAAATGTAATTACAAGGAAGGTAATGGAACAATTAAATCTAAGGATCACACGACCCTACCACAATTTTTGTGCAATGGATGCAAGAGAAGTTGAAGTGTTAGGATAATATTAAACCTACATGTAAAATTGGACAAGTATCCTAAATTCGATATGGAAATGGATGTTATAGTAATCGATGTACCAGATAATTGGGGAATGCTTTTGTCTAGGAATTGGGATGCAACTCCAGGTGGACACATCCAGATGGATTGGAGATATGCAACTATACCTTTATTAGAAAACACTAGGGTTATACTTCAAAGAGAAAAGGAAAGGAAGCGACATGTAGAAAATCCTAAGAATCCTGGAAATGAATTTGTGCATTGCACTAACAACTTTGGAAACTATGCCATCTTGTCCAACTTCATGTCCCCTATTAAAGAAAATATTAAAAATGAAAACATATTTGAGTTTTGGAAAATGTACTTTGACGGGGATTATTCCAAAGCTAGAAAGGGTGTGGGCATCACACATATTTATCATTCTAATAAAATCTACAAATTTGATTTTAGATTGGAGTTTGAAGCATCAAACAATGTGGCTAAGTATGAGGCATTGTTTATAGGATTAGAAACTGCTAAGGACATGGGAATAAAATTGTTAAACGTAAAAGGTGATTCATACTTGGTCATCCTCCAACTTAAGAATCAGTATCAGTGTAAAAGTGATAGACTAATGACATATAAGAATGCTATATGGGACACCATGGACTGTTTTGATGCACCTACTCTTCAGAAAATCCCTAGGGAAATGAATGGTTTAACGGATAAGATGGCAGTAGCAGCATCCACCCTCCAAGCTTCGGATGAGATGATTAATGGGAATGGTAAAATGGAAATCAATTTCATGCCTTCAATTCCTAATAATTTAGATCACTGGCAAGTATTTAATGATGATAAACAACTCATAAGATTCATCCATAATCTCCAGGAATTTGAAGGTTATGAGATCAGTTATCAGCAGGAGGGTAAAGAGTATTAGGAGCATGAGGATAATATTAGAAATCACGTCTCAAGTAACCTTATAGATTTTGAGAAGTTGTTTCACAGACATGATTGACATAAAAATAAAAACAATAAAAATTGGGGATTATCTAGAAATAAATATAGGTACATACAAAGACCCCATGTTAATAAAAATTGGAAAAGGTACTTCAGAAAAGGAAAGGAACATCTTAATCAATCTAATCAAATAATATAGAGATGTGTTGGCCTTTAGCTATGATGAAATTAAATCTTATTGGGAAGACACGTTTCAGCACACTATTTCCCTTAAATAAGAGGCTAAAGAGGTCAAACCTTTTTGACAAAAACTTAGGTGAATAAATCCTATGTTGGCCCTTATTGTTAAGAAAGAGTTACAAAATATGTTAGCAGTAGGGATAATAACACCTACAAGACACTCATCATGGTACTCCAACTTAGTTTCTGTTAGGAAAAAGAATGGGTCAATTAGAAGATGTATAAATTTCAAGAAACTAAATACATCGTTCCTGAAGGATAATTACCCATTGCTCGACATGGAAACATTGCTTCAAAGAGTAACAGGTTCAGGAATGATGTGCATGTTGGATGGATTTTCCGTATATACTGAGGTGTTAGTAAATAAATAGGATCAACATAAAACAACATTCACCACACCTTGGGGCACTTATAAATTTTTAATAATGCCTTTTGGGTTATTAAATGCAGGTGCCACTTTTGAGAGAGACATGGATTTTTCTTTCAAAGAACTCATAGGAAAAATAACTGAGATCTATCAGGATGACTTAACTATTTTTTCAAATGAGAGATTTGACCACATAAGTGATCTCGCAGTTTTTCATAAGATGTCGTAAATGTGGCATTTCCTTGAACCTTTCCAAGACAATCTTTGGGGTTGATGAAGGAAAGTTGTTTGGACACATCATCTCCAAGGACGGGGTCAATATTGAACTTGAACGTCTAGAAGCCATTAAGAAGGTTCCCTTTCTTCGAAATTTAAAATCTCTCTAGTCTTTCAACGGTTAGATCAATTTCATAAGGAGATTAATCCCAAATTTAGCAGAACTAATGAAACCTCTACAAAAGTTATTAAATAAAGATGCTAAATTTGTATGGACAGATGAAGGGAAAGATGTTTTTAGAAATATCAAAGATATTATATCTAAATCACATGCCTTAATTAGTCTAGATTAATCCAAAGTGTTTCAGATTTTCTCTTTCTCCTCAGAAGACACCATTGTTGGTGTTTGTTTTAAAACAAATTGTGAAGTACATGAGTAGCCTATAGCCTTTATGAGTAGAGCCTTACAAAATTTAGAATTTAAGTACACTTCCATGGAAAAGAAAGCATATTCTCTTGTCAAGTCCCTTAAAAAATTTTGTACTTATGTCGGATACTCTAAATTCATTTGGTATGTACCCCATGCAACTGTCAAAGATATCATGTCTCAATAGGATTGTTTAGGTATCAGGGGTAAACGGGTTTCAAATATTTAGTAATATGACTTAGAGATAAAACCCACTAAATTGATTAAATGACAAGGGCTTGCGAAGATGTTAACTTAGGAGAATGAGAAATCCTTAGAAATGATTTGGCAGAATAGTAATCCAGAACAAAGTGTATCAGATGAGATTCAGATATTAGAGCAACAACCATGGTATTCATATATCATCTTCTTCCTTCGTAAACTTACATGCCCTTATCACCTACTTTTCCATAAATGCAGAGCATTAAGGTTAAAAGAAACTAAATATTGTTTAACAATTGATAGTCTAGGTTGGAGAAACCCGAACCACTTATTACTTAGATCTGTTGATGAAACTGAGTCCAAAAGAGTCACAGTTGAGTTCCATGTCGGATTTTGTGGTGGACATTTTGATTGAAGAACAACCTCCCACAAAATCCTTAGAGACGGTTACTATTGGTGAAACCTTTTTTTAGATGTGCATAAGTTTTTCAAATGTCTCCCCCAGTGTCAGTTGTTCATCGGGAAGCAAAAGATTAAAGATTTTCCCTTAAATCCAATAGTAGTCCAAGCCCCTTTCCAATACCCACCACGAAGGAAACCGATGTTGTAGTCATGGATTTAATAGATGATAGGATTATCACAAGATTTAGTGTGCCAGCCAGAATTATCACAGATAATGGCCCATGCTTCAACTCCTCATAAATTTCATCCTTTTATTTCAAATATGGCATTGTCTTATCACATTCATCCAACTATTATCCTAAAGTAAATGGTTTAGTTGAGTGAATTAATAAAAACCTTAATGACCATAATCAAGAAAACAATTGGTGATATCAAGAAAGCATGGGATAGCAAGATTAAGTATGCATTATGGGCTGATAGGATTTCTAAGAAAAGTTCAAGCAGGAAGAGTCCTTTCAAGCTTGTCTATGGTCTAGATGTCACCTTACCAATCCATTCAAAGCTTCAAGTGTATAATCATCTTCTTCAAAACTTTAGCTCAGATCAGGATGCCATTCAGAACAGAGTTAATCTGTTGATCGAGTTAGATGAAAATAGAAGGAAGTCCCTTGACCAGAGTATCAAAAATTTAGATAAAATCAAGAGGACTTTTGATAAGTCTACCAGACCTATATCATTTCAAGTAGGTGACATAGTTTTGCTATGGGACAAACAGAGGGAAAAACTGGGAAAACATGGGAAATTTGATAGCCTGTGGATGGGACCTTATATCATTGATGAAGTAGCAGGTGCTAATTATTTTTATCTAAATGATCTTGAAGGGGAAATATTAAACCTTCCATTAAATGGTTTTCTTCTCAAGATGTTCTTCATCGAGACGGTGTGATGCCTTTATTGGCATTGATGGTATCAAGGCCTATTTCTAACCTTATCCTTGCGTGTATTTTATTCATGTATCATATTATTGTATTATAGATGTTGTATCATAGTACTAACCTTGAAAGTTTTATTTGTATATTAGTGTTGTAAAATATTTCTTTTGTACATTATATTTCATACTAACTTTGTGCAATATCTTAGTTTCTCAGTTGGTTTCCTTTTATAAATGTGTTACTAATGGAGTATAGTTTTTGTTCAAGACCCAGAGATTATGTATTTCTCGCATCCTCTCTTTTATTAAAAGATCAGCAAAGGATGTGTCCCTAGACGGAGCTAGATGTTACATACTATGTCATACCTAGTTGGTGGTGTTAAGTGATCCGGGTGATGAGAACAAACACTATTCTTCATTATTCAGAATTTAGAGCTCATTCAACCTTCTGTTGGGATTTGTTTTAAATTTTATTATACCACATGTTCATACCCCCTTGGGGGAGTTGTAAAAAAATGTTCTAACATGGTGGTGTATGTAAAGACTTGGTCTTCTAGACTTATCTATTGATCCAACTAGCCCAAAGTGTTTTTCCCTTAGAAATTATTTGTTGTTAAACAAATGACTAATAATTTTTGAGTTTTTCACTCATACCTCAAAAGTTGGGGTGATCGTCTTGGTATTTAATCCTAGTGGGTTATTAGAGTATATGTGTCAATTTTTATAAACATGCTAGGAAATAATAATGAGTCATATGGACATGCTCTAGTCCCCCTAGGTTTATTTTTAAGTTTTGGTAAAAATATTTTTTTCGTAAACTTAGGCAATTTTCTAATAGTTTAATTGGGAAAATTATGGATGTAATAAAAGTGTGGTCATGGATAAGTTTTGGACATGGGGGTGCTCGTTTTCTAACTCATAGCACCATTTTAACCCAAAAACTCACTTCTCCTAAGTTTTAAGTGATAAATTTATCACTTAAGTAAAAAATCTCCTAAAATTCAAATTTCTTAATTAAAAATTAAAAATAATTAATAAATGCAGAATATTCCCAAATTTCTATATCAGTGGGATTTTCTCTGATTTGATTGAAATCACTCTCATCAGCTTCATATAGACTGGTTTTTACATTCCTTGACTGAAGGTACTAATCAGCACTGATGAGGGAGTTAACTTGGTCAAGCAGGAGGAGAGGTTGCACCCTCTTTCTCTCTCCTCCACACGTGTGGGTTGATTTGGTAGTTACATGATGTTAGGTTGGCTCACTGAGAGAGGTGTCACTTAGGCTTTTAGTTCTGGTTCAGTTAGACTCAGTTCATCTTCATATCAGACTCTGCTTAACTCTCCATGAGCTGCACTCTCTCTCTCAGTCAGGCGTGCGCCCCTCTTGGCCAGTCTAGCTATAAATAAAGGACAACCTTCACCATTCCAAGCTATTTTGAGTTGGATGAAGAGTTGGTGCCTATTGTAATACACTTATTTTTCATCTATTTGTTGAGAACAAAGAATCTTTGGAGGCTATACCTTGTAGACGTTCTTGTATTGTGTGGATTCCTAGCGTCATACTGCAAATGTGGTAACTGCAATTTTTCAAATTTTGTGCTTTTCCATGTTCTAGCTTCAAAGGATTCAACTGAATCAGTAAGAGTGTATATTTGGAAAGTAACTTTACTTGCTTTATTTATTCATATTTTGTATGCTCAAATATCTAATATTTTTCTTAAATAAAATTATTTTTGCATGCTTTTTTCTTTCATACATTTATATCTAGATCTCACGAGTTTCTACAAGTTTTTGTGATCTGGTTGCAGGTTCCCAATTAGATGAGGTGTGGATCAATATTGACGCCATTCCCCATTCAAAAAATCTCAATACACTGTCCCTCGATGCTCCAAAAGAGGGCCTTCCTCACGCTTTATTTTATCCCAACAACAAAACCAATCTTCTCTCCTCTTTCTTTATCTTTAAAATTAAAATTTCCTTGGTTACTATGTTTATATATGAACATATAGTTTTATCATATGAAAAATTCTTTCATTAGATATCATATATAAAGATTCAAAGTTAGATCTCGTTTTAAAAAAAGTTTCATAAGCATCTTAGATCTAGTTCAGAGAAATCGTCATTTTTTATAAGGCATTGAAAGTAGATCTAAAATTTGTTGAATGCATGGGATTTCCCTTGAATCCAAAAGGTTTTATTTAACAAAATAAAGTGATTTAGCTTAGCTTTTCCAAATATTTCCAATATTCTCAAGAGGACTTTTCCGCTTGAGTTATTTTTTGTCTTTTCTTAAAGGTACTTTAACTTAGTAATTTTCAGTATTTTTTTGGGTGTTGTCCAAAGACAGTTTTAAAGTGTTTTTGGGAAATTTACACTAATTAAAGCATGCTGGTTTTTAGTGGTTCTGTCAAAAAAGAGGAGGAGGTGTTGTCCGAAAAGAAAATTTTGGGCCATCTAGAACCCCCCATGGGTCTCCCCATCTTCCGTAATAATAATTATTGTACTTTGTAAGCCCTTGGGTTCATTCTGTATAAGAACCAAGTAGCATTTTTCAATTATGTTTTGTAACCAGGTTTAATAAAAAGCAAAATTAGGTAGGATCTTTCGAGCCTACTCCCCATTCCCCCTAGGGGGATCCACGTCTTTTTTTCCTTTTTTTCCTTTTTCTTGCTTTTATTTTGTTTAGTTTACTTTAGTTTTGTTTATTTACATGTAAGTAGTGTACTTTGTGTTACATTGCAAGTTGTTTACATCTTTCAAGTTCTCGAAGTAAACTTACTACTTACACCACAATTTCCCGAGTGACCCGAAAGGGGAAAGATATCCGTGGTAGGATAATTAGATAACTGTGTTTTATTTTTTGTTCAGCACTTTAATTCTAATTTCAAGAACTTAAAACACTCATAAAATAACCCCTCCTTGATTTCCCAATTGCGGTTCACTTGAACCGAAAGAGATCCTTGGGGGTTCATTTTTTCTTGTTTTAAAAAGAAAACATTTAATAAAATATTTAAAATCTTTTAGAATCCATTGTGTATTCTATGCACCACTGCGGTTCATTTCATTAGTCGACTACATCAAAATCAATGTGGGTGACTAGATTAATTAAGTCTTCACGGCCCAAATTAACCTCCCAGGTGAAAATCCAATGCCTCGAATTAATCCGTTGAGGTGGAAAAATCCACAAAGGAAGCAAGAACAATTGGGTAGCGACCTCAGGACACCATTAGGCTACACCCATGTTGGTGTAGTGGTTAACACATCCCAGAAACTCCAACCATCCCACATATTCCTTGCAGGGACCCACATTAGATAACGATTCCGGACATACTCATTGTCTTTAAAATTTAAAATTTAAAATTTAAACTCGATCCATCTAGCGACTCCACTGTCTAATATCCCTCCAAGGTATTGTACATGAAGGAACTCTGAAGGAGTATTTGATCTCATCCCTGAGCCTGAAATGGATTATAGAAGAAGATTGAATAGACAAACTTCTCGTAGAATCCTTGAAGGTTTAGGGTCCCAATCCCTCTCATATATCCATCAATCTTAAGAAATGACTGATTTCTTCGAACTCCTTGACCTTTCTCGGATAGCAAGTGATCCTCATGTTATTTTCCCAGTGATGCTATCAAGAAGTTGCCTACATTTCAAGGAAACAATTCCATCTCAGTCAAATCAAACCTTCAAAAATTTTCTATGCATTTGGTTAGTTATTGCAGTCAAGCTTCCCATGACCATGGCAATGTCAAAATAAAGCTATGTGCTTTATCCTTAGAAGAAAATGTTGGAGAATGGTACCTTGACTTAGATTATAATTCATATAAAACACTTAATGAATTCCTGGAATATTTTAAGAAGAAATGGGGAGAGAAAAAGGAACCAAGACATCAACTTGCTGCTCTCCATAACATTAAAAATATGGAAAATGAAACTATGGAAGAATTTAACAAGAAATTCAGAAACCATGTTTCTGACCTCCATAAATATATTAAGTCTCATGATGATTCTATCCTCATCTATTATATTGAAGAATTCACGGGATATTTGAGGTATCTGTTAAGAGATAAAGAACCCGCTGATTTAAAACAAGCCCAGGAATCGGATGAAAAAATTGAAAAGAATATGCAATCATTGGGTAAGTCCAACTTACTTGGATTCACTAGAGGAAATTATTCCTATCAAAATGAGTATAATGGAAAATTCATTGAATCATAGGATAAGGAAGCATCTAAAAATCCTATGAAGGAAATAACCAACATGATGAAAACCTTGGTAACTAATCAAAACCAACAAATGGCCAATCATGTTGCACAACTAAATCATATTCAGAATAAGGTTGTTAGGATGGAGAGAAATCACATTTCTCATGCACAAAGGAAATTTCAACCAAATCCTAATCATATGTATCAAAAGGAGGCACAAAATCAAAAACCTAGGATTCCAAACTAGTTGGATTCAGTCAACATGGTAGAGGATGCAATTCTATTTTGCAGACCTTGTTCTTAGTTTCATTAGGAAAGTAATTGCTACATAGAAAATCAAGCTATAGAAGAAGGAATCCCTGAAATTGGTAGTCAGGATACACCATCAAGCGATCCTGAGTTCGTGAACATGGTAGGTCAAACCTATCCCTTGGAAGACCAGCATTAGCAAGATGCCATAGATTATAGTTCAAAATATGAGTTCATTACTTAGAATTATAGTGAAATGCCTACTTAGGAAAAGGTCTTAGAAATGAGAAATGCTAGATTCAAGGGAGATACCTATTTGAGAAAGGAGAAGTCTACACCAACTAAACAGTATAAACCTAAGGTAACAACTCCTCCTATTATAAACCCTCCTGTTGATGTAGAATCAAAACATGACATGGGAATGTGGTTAAATAGTACTAAAGTCTCAGCTTATGCAACCGACATCCTTCATATTCCTAGTCAGAAAGAAAAATTGTTGAAAGGTTTAGAAAGTAATCATAATATTTTCAAATTAAGTTCTCATCTAAGTAATAATGCCATCATTGAGGATTTTCCTGTCGTCCTCGAAGATATGCCCATATTCCTTCACAATGTTGATCCAAAAATGGAGGATCACCTGCCTTTCTATGTCTCTCTTTTAGTTGATGATATTCTCCTTCATAACTGCATTTTAGATTCAGGTGCTTCATCAAAAGTATTTACAAGGAAGGTAATGGAACAATTAAATCTAAGGATCACACGACCCTACCACAATGTTTGTGTAATGGATGCAAGAGAAGTTGAAGCGGTAGGGATAATATTAAACCTACATGTAAAATTGTCCAAGTATCCTGACGTCGATATGGAAATGGATTTTGTAGTAATAGATGTACCAGATAATTGAGGAATGCTTTTGTCCAAGAAGTGGGCTGCAACTCTAGGGGGACAATTCCAAATGGACTGGACATACACAACTATACATGCATCAGAAAACACTGGGGTTATACTTCACAGAGAAAAGGAAAGGAAGCATCATGTAGGAAATCCTAAGAATCCTGGAAATGAATTTGTGCATTGCACTGACAACTTTGGAAACTATGTCGTCTTGTCCAATTTCATGTCCCCTATGAAAGGAAATATTAAAAATGAAAATATAGATGAAGTTTGGAAAATGTACATTAACGGGGCTTATTCCAAAGATGGAAAGGGTGCATGCATCGTAATTATTTATCCTTCTAATAAAATCTACAACTTTGCTTTTAGATTGGAGTTTGAAGCATCAAACAATGTGGCTGAGTATGAGGCATTGTTTCTAGGATTAGAAACTGCTAAGGATATGAGCATAAAAATGTTAAACGTAAAAGGTGATTCAGACTTGGTAATCCTCCAACTTAAGAATCAAATTAGTGTAAAAGTGATAGACTAAGGAAGTATAGGAATGCTATATGGGATACCATGGACTGGTTTGATGAACTTAATCTTCATAAAATCCCTAGGTAAATGAATGGTTTAGTGGATAATTTGGTAGTAGCAACATCCACCCTCCAACTTTCGGATGAGATGATTAATGGGAATGGTAAAATGGAAATCAATTTCAGGCCTTCAATTCCTGATAATGTAGATCAATGGAAGGTATTTAATGATGTTAAACAACTCTTAAGATTCATCCATAATCTCTAGGAGTTTGAAGGTTGTGAGATTAGTTATCAACGGGAGGGTAAATAGTATTAGGAGCATGAGGATAATATTAGAAATCACGTCTCAAGTAACCTTATAGATTTTGAGAAGTTGTTTAACAGACAAGATCGCCATAAAAGTAAAAACGAGTGAATAAAAATTGGGGATTATGTGGAAATAAATATAGGTAGATACAAAGACCCCAAGTTAATAAAAAATGGAAAAGGTACTTCGGAAAAAGAAAGGAACAACTTAATCAATTTAATCAAAGAATATAGAGATGTGTTGGCCTTTAGCTATGATGAAATTAAATCTTATTGGGAAGACGTGTTTCAACACACTATTCCCCTTAAAGAAGAGGCTAAAGAGGTCAAACCTTTCCGACAAAAAATTAGTCGAATAAATCCTAAGTTGGCCCCTATTGTACAAAAAGAGTTACAAAAGATGTTAGTAGCAGGGATGATAGCACCTACAAGACACTCATCCTGGTGCTCCAACTTAATTGTTGTTAAAAAAAATAATGGTCAATTAGAATATGTATAGATTTCAGAAATCTAAATACATTGTGCCTAAAGGATAATTACCCATTCCCTGACATGGAAACATTGCTTCAAAGAGTAACATGTTTAGGAATGATCTGCATGTTGGATGGCTTTTCCGGATATAACTAGGTGTTAGTAACTAAAGAGGATCAACATAAAACAATATTCACCACACCTTGGGGCACTTATAAATTTTTAAGAATGCCTTTTGGCTTATTAAATGCAGGTGCCACTTTCCATAGATCCATGGGTTTCGCTTTCAAAGAAATCATAGGAAAAATAATTGAGATCTATCAGGATGAATTAACTATTTTTTCAAAATAAATACCTGACCACATAAGTCATCTCAGGAAGGTTTTCATAAGGTGTTATAAATACGACATTTCCTTGGTCCCTTCCAAGTCAATCTTTGGGGTTGGCAAAGGCAAGTTGTTGGGACACATCACCTCCAAGGATGGGGACAAGATTGACCCTGAACATGTAGAATCCATTAAGAAGGTACCCTTGCCTCATAATTTAAAAACTTTCCGATATTTCAACGACCAGATCAATTTCATGAGATTAATCCCAAATTTAGCATAACTAATGAAACCTCTACAAAAGTTATTAAAGAAAGATGTTAAATTTGTATGGGCGGATGAAGGGAAATATGCTTTCAGAAATATCAAAGATGTTATATATATATATATATTATATATATATATCACATGTCTTAATTAGTCCATATTAATCCAAATAGTTTCATATTTTCTCTTTTGCCTCCAAGACACCATTGCTGGTGTTTTGCTTCAGAAGAACTGTGAAGGACATGAGGATCCCATAGCCTTTATGAGTAGAGCCTTGCAAAATTTAGAATTGAAGTACACTTCCATGGAAAATCAAGCTTATGCTCTTTTCAAGTCCCTTAAAATTTTTAGAACTTATGTCGGATACTCTAAAATAATTAGTCATGTACCCCATGCAGCTGTCAAAGATATCATGTCTCAGCAGGATTGTTTAGCTTGCAGGGGTAAATGGGCTTCAAAGATTTAGGAATATGACTTATAGATAAAACCCGCTAAATTGATTAAGGGACAAGGGCTTGCAAACATGTTAACTCAGGGGAATGAGAAAGACTTAGGAATGATTTGTTAGAACAGTAATCCAGAACAAAGTGTATCAGACAAGCTTCATATATTAGAGAAGTAACCTTGGTATTCAGATATCATGTTCTTCCTTCGTAAAATGACATGCCCTGATCACCTACTTGGCCATAAACGCAGAGCATTAAGGTAAAAGAAGCCAAGTATTATTTAACAAATGATAGTCTAGGTTAGAGAAACCTGGACAGATTAATACTTAGATGTGTTGATGAACCCGAGTCCAAAAGACTCATGGTTGGGTTCCATGTAGGATTTTGTGATGGACATTTTGCAGCAAGAACAACCGCCCACAAAATCTTAGAGTGGGTTACTATTGTCCAAACGTTTTTTCAGATGTGCATAAATTTGTCATAATTTCCCCCTAGTGTCAATTGTTCACCATGAAGCAAAAGATGAAATATTTTCCCTTAAATCCAATAGTAGTCCAAGCCCCTTTCCAACAGTGGGGGCATGATTTCATTGGTAAGTTCAAAGACAATTCAAGCAATGGTTATTCTTGGATACTTACCGCCATAGATTAATTCACTAAGTGGGTAGAGGAAATACCCACCAAGAAGGAAACCGATGTTCTAGTCATGGATTTCCTAGAGGATAGGATTATGACAAGATTTGGTGTTCCATCCATAATTATCATAGATAATGTCCCATGCTTCAGCTCCTCAGAAATTTCATGCTTTTGCTTCAAATACTAAATTGTCTTATCACATTCATCCAACTATTATCCTCAAGGAAATGGTTTAGTTGAGTGAAGTAATAAAAACTTAATGACCATAATCAAGAAAACAGTTGGTGATATCAACAAATCATGGGATAGAAAGATTAAGTATGCATTATGGGCTGATAGGATTTCTAAGAAAAGTTCAACCGAGAAGAGTCCTTTCGAGCTTGTCTATGGTCTAGATGCCACCTTACCAATCCATTTAAAGCTTCAAGTGTATAATCAGCTTCTTCAAAAATTTAACTCAGATCAAGATGCCATTCAAAATAGATTTAATCTGTTGATCAAGTTAGATGAGAAAGAAATTCAGATAAAATCAAGAGGAATTTTGATAAGTCTACCAAACCTAATCCTTTCAAGTAGGTGACCTAGTCTTTTATGGGACAAATGGAGGGAAAAAGTGGGAAAACATGGGAAATTTGACAGCCTATGGATGGGACCTTATATCATTGACGAAGTAGCAAGCTCCAATTCTTTTTATCTAAATGATATGGAAGGGGAAAGATTAAACCTTCTAGCAAATGGTTTTTTGCTCAAGATGTTCTTCACCGAGATGGTGTGATGCCTTTATTGGCATCAGTGGTTTCAGGGCCTATTTCTAAACTTATCCTTGCATGTATTTTATTCATGTAACATATTATTGTATTATAGATGTTGTATCATAGTACTAACCTTGAACTTTTTATTTGTATATTTGTTGTAAAATAGTTCTTTTGCACATTATATTTCATACTAACTTTTTGCAATAGCTTAGTTTCCCAGTTGGTTCCCTTTTATATATGTGTTATTGATGGAATTTAGCTTTTGTGCAGGACCCGAAGATTCCAGATTTCTCGCATCCTCTCTTTGATTAGAAGATAAGTTAGAGCACATGTCCCTAGATGGAGCCAGGTGTTACATACTAGGTCATAAATAGTTTTTGGTGTTAAGTGAGTTGGGTGATGAGAGCAAACATCATTATTCATTATTTAGAATTCAGAAGTCATTCGACCTTCTTCTTTTTTGTTCAGCACTTTAATTCTAATTTCAAGAACTTAAAACACTCATAAAATCAATCCCTCTACGCTTTTCCAATTGCGGTTCACTTGAACCAAAAGAGATCCTTGGAGGTTCATTTTTTCTTCTTTTAAAAAGAAAACTTTTAATAAGATCTTTAAAATCCTTTAGAATCCACTGTGTATGCTATGCACTATGGTGGTTTGTCTGATAAGACTGTTGCATCAAAAGCAACGTGGGTGACTAGATTAATTAAGTCTTCATGCCCCAAATTGACCTCCCTTGCGAAAATCCAATGCCTCAAATTAATCTGTTACGGTGGAAAAATCCACAAAGGAAGTGGGAACAACTGGGTAGTGACCTTGGGACAATGTTAGGATACACTCTTGTTGGTGTAGTGTTGAACACGTCACAGACACGCCAACTAGCCCACATATTCCTTGCGAGGAGCCGCAACAAATAACGATTTTAGACATACTCCTCATACATTCGGGTATATATGGAGTCCCCTTTCCCCCTAGTTTAATCAACTCATCCCATATTAATCTAAAATTTGACCATTATCACTTGCAACATTTCTTTCAGCAATACAAAAACATTTTTCATTTGTGGACTCCAATATTGACACTTGTTTCTTTTTACTTGATATCAACATAAGTTTCCACATGCTTTGCTTATCATATATTGATCTTTATGTTGTTGTTGTTTAATTAATATTGCAATATCTTGTGTTATTTTTTTATTATCAAAGTGATTCTAAATAACTCATTCATTACCATCACACTAAGCCTTAATAGCCTTAGCAACTTAATAGAGTCTACCCCCCTTGGCTTCAATTATGAGTTGGACTAAACAAAGGAGTCAAGAACAAGGTGACAACCTTGACTCAATACTTTCCCCCAAGGACACACCAAGTGGCTTGAATATTTCTGCCACGTCCCCCCAAGGTGTGTGAAAGGCGGCAACAGGAACCTCCAGATCTCGTGACTTCAAATATCTCTAGGTCGTCATTCTTTACCAACTTACCAAATTGATGTTGGGAAAGGTTTGAATGAATCACCAAGAGGAAAAAAAATCATGTTACAAATGGACAAAATGAAATTACAAATGAATCTACCATCCATGGGAAACTCAACATCATTTCCAAATATGCTCTTGAGTTTGAGTTCATGATCCCACCTCCTTGTGATGATTTTTAGCCTCATGAATCTTCCTAAGATGTGCATATCATCTCCATAACTAATGATGAAGGTCAATCTACCAAGTTCTTTCAGGTTATCTTTCAATTTAAATGTATGTATTTGTTTCCCTAGATTGCAGAATCAAGCAAGTGTATTGTTATTGATTTTATGGGGGTTGTTCCAAATTCTAAATACACAATTATTAAAAAAAATGCTTTTCCTAGATTAGAGAAGGATCAAACAAGTGTTATAGCATTGATTTTATGGGGTCATTCCAAATTATAAATACACAATGCTACTTAGAATATAATCATTTATCTTGATTTGGATATACAAATCATCACTTTTGAAAATGAACAAACCTAGTCATGCCTTTAAGGATACAATATTTTAAAACAATGCAATGGTTTAGAACTACTATCATATTGTTTTTAAGAAAAGTGGTATTCAATTGAGGAGTCCATGTAAAATGATTGGATATGACATGTTATTGGTAAATTTAAATTGATCTAATTACAACTATAGAATATCCAATGGTATTAAGAGTATTAAGAGGTTCTTGTATGGAAATTTTAATTTATAATTTTTGTAAATTTACTAAATGTTTTTATAAAAATTTACTTGTTAATATAAACATAGAATTAAAATTAAAATAACTTAAGTGTATTTTTTATTATTATAAATAAATATAAAATCAAATTACATGAAAAAATGATTTTCCAAAATCAAAACAAAGTAAATTTGAACAAACAAAAAACTCAAATCATTTTAAACAAATATGTGACTATGGTTCCACTTAATCTTTAAAAAAAACATTCAATAACAACCATTACTTAATCAATCAAGACCATAATCTTGTACTTATAACTTAACTAGCATAGATCCATCTTAAACTTTAATTTCATTTGATGTAATTTTTTCTTCATGTGTAATAATTTAAGATAAAAAAAATTTATACCTCAAGAAATTGGATCCCTTGTGAGATCTAGATTTAAGATAAATATATGTTGGTTTTAATTTTTGTATTTTACTAACACAACCACTTACCTTGTGGCTACTTAACAGGATATGTCACAAGTTAAGAGCCACTAAAAGTTAAATGAGTTCTCTCACACACTGCTAGTTATCCAGACATTAGCTAGGAGTTATCCATGAATCAACTACCACTTATCCATGCATGAATTATTTTTTATATTGTTTTTTTAATAATTTTTTGTTTCGAATTTGTAACTATTGCCATAGAAGAAAGAAAAAATTATGACGGTGTGGAGGAAGGGATCTCTCACCAAACATATGTGAATCAATATGACAGGAGGAATATGACTTTTGCTTGTAACCAAGCAAGGTATTTGGCAATATTGTATTCCACGACACATAAAGGTTACATTGATACTGAGAACCTTGCTAAAACTATTAAAGGTGAACTTTGTTTAAAATTATAAAAATAAAAAACTATATATTATAAAGTTAGTTTTATATATTTAAAAGTTTAATAAAAAATTAAAATAAACTTTTAGATGAAATCAATCTGGGTAATAAGTAATAAAACATGATTGTATTTGGAAAGAATGATATATAATAAAATTAATTGAAATATAAATAATAAATAATAGAAATAATTTTCAATCATTGATTTAAGTTAGGAAAAGAAGAATTAATTGAATAATTATAATAGAATTAATTCCAAATTAGATTGAAGTTAAGAAGAGAAAAGTTAATTGAATAATTATAGAAGAAAGAAAGATAGAAAAAGATGAGAATGAGTTGCTTAAAATAACATTAAAATAAGGTTGTTGAAAAGTAAATAAATTTAATGATATTAAGAAGAAAAATAAGAGTAAAGGAACAAAGATTAAGAAAGAATAGCTGCAGAATTGTTGGAAAATAAGAGAAGATAAAGCTTATAATAAACCAAAAGGTCCAAGCTAAATAAAAGAGGTAGGAGAAAATATCAAAACTAAGATTAAACTAGATAAAATGAAATAATTTTTAAAAAGAATAGATGCAAGTAGATACTAAAGGATTAATTTGAATGAAATTTAATAAAGGAAAAGGTAAAAAATAAATCTAAATGTTGTAGAATGAGAGTAGAGATACATTCATTCTAGCTGAAAAATGACTAAACCAAAATGTCCCCAAATGAGAGGACCCAGGAGAAAATATCAAAACCTAAGATTAAAGGAGTTAAGAAGAAAATATTAAAAACTAAGATTGAAGGAGATAAGAAGAAATAACTTTAAAAAAGGATAAGAGGATAAATTTAAAATAAAATAAAATAAGGTAAAAGGAATAACAGAAAGAAATGTTGGAAAATGGAAGAAGAGACATATTCACTTAAGTTGAAATATGACTATAAACTAAAAGATCAGAAAATAAAAGGAGGTATAAGAGAAAATATCAAATTTTAAATTTTTATAATTTTTATATTTTTGAATTCATAAAAGTAATTAATAATGTATCTTTTAAGATTGAAATATGTTTAATGAAAAAGCTTTAATTTTAATTTTAATGTTGTTACTTTTATCAGTGTAATTTCTATTAAGCATATAGTGAGGATGAATTTCATTATTATGAGAAGTGATTATGTAAAAGAATTCACAAATATCATTTTAAATGTATGTATGCCTTTCCCAGATTGTAGAATGGAAAATCAAACAAGTGTCTTGTCATTGATTTTATGGGGTTGTTCCAAATTCTAAATACATAATTATTAAAAAAAATACTTTTCCTAAATTGGAGAAGGATCAAACAAGTATACTCGCATTGATTTTATGGGGTTATTCCAAATTATAAATACACAATTATATATATATATATATATATATAATGTGTGAATAAATGAATATAAAAAATGTGTGGATACCTAGTTGAAACATAGACAACAAGTGATTACAAGTTAAATGGAAATGCTACTTAGAAGATAATCATTTATCTTGATTTAGATATACAAATCATCAGAATCACTTTTCAAAATGAACAAACCTAATCATGCCTTTAAATATACATTATTTTAAAACAATGCAATGGTTTAGAACTACTATCATATAGTTTTTAAGAAAAGTGGTATTTAATTGAGGAGTCCATCCAAATGTGTACTCATAATAAAATGGTTGGATATGACATGGCATTGGTAAATTTAAATTGATCTAATTATAATTATAGAATATTCAATGGTATTAGGAGGTTTTTATATGAAAATTGCAATTTATAATTTTTTTAATTTACTAAATGTTTTTATAAAAATTCACTTGTTCAGATAAACATGGAATTCAAACTAAAATAATAAGTACATTTTTTTATTATAAATAAATATAAACTCAAATCACATGAAATAAATGATTTTCCAAATACAAAACAAAAAAAATTTGGACAAACAAAAAAACTCAAATCATTTTAAACAAATAAGTGACTATGGATCCACTTAATTTTTAAAAATAACATTTAAGTAACACACATTACTTAATCAATTAAGACCATAATCCCCTACTTATTACTTAACTAGCATAGATCCATCTTAAACTCCAATTTCATTTGATGTAATTTTTTCTTGATGTGTATTAAATTTAAGATTAAAAAAAAATTATACCTCAAGAAAATTGGGTTGCTTATCCTTAATAGATCTAGATTTAAGATAAATATATGTTGGTTTTAATTTGTTTTTTACTAGCACAATCACTTAACTTGTGGCTAGTGAACAAGGATAAGTCACAAGTTAAGTGACACTAATAGTTAAATGAGTTATCTCTAGTTATCTAGACATTAGCTAGGAGTTATCCATGCATTAACAACAAGTTATCCATGCATCAATTATTTTTTATATTGTTTTTTAAATAGTTGTTTGTTTTGAATTTGTAACTATTGACATAAAAGACAATACACTTGTCTCATACTCATGTAATTTAGAAAAAACACACGTGTTTGTCACCCCAAAATCTCAAATAAAAACACATATGGGTGTAATGATTAGATTACACCTCAATAAATTGGATCCCTTGGTCCTTAATATATCTAGATTTGAGACAAATATATGTTGGTTTTAATTTTTTTAATTCCATGAACCTTAATTTTTTATTGTATGATAAGATATGAATTTATTTAATTAATTTTTGAGAGGACATTTTTTTTAATTATATTTTATAATTGGAAACTTTACCTTATGCCATGTGAGAAGATCTCCTCCATCGTAGTCTGAGAAGACCTCACTACTCTGCAATTAATATTTCAAAACCAGCATAGATCCATCTTAAAAGTAGATCTTTATTTAGTTATGGGTTTCAGCCACAAATTATGGTGGGTTTTATTTATTTTAATTTTATAAGCACACATGTTTTTTATGGTGGTATTTATTTTAATTTTATAAGTACACATGCTTTTTTTTAGGTTGATATAGGGGTTTAGATATTATAGATTTTGGACTTCCTTGAGTGGGTCAACTAGATTAACCTAAGTGTAACAAGTGTACTATATAACTATATGGAAATTAGCTTAATGTTTAGCGTTTGTTTAACAACCAGCCATCTCCAAAAACCTATGTGGTTGGTTGGGCTTATGGTAGTGTACTTTTTAGTTTTGCTAACATAACACTACCTTGGGTGACAACATCTCCCCCATATTCAGTTGGGTACAATGAGGCCATGAACCCATACTTACCAAGTATGGAGGAGATGTTGTAACACTTAAAGTTGTATTTAACATTCCATAAAGAAAAATGCAAATGATGTCGAGTATATATATATTCATGAGAGGCATCAAATATTTTGATGTTTTTATGTGTAAATTGGATCTCTCTTTACGTTTGATAAATCCTGATTTAAAGTAGATCTAATCTATGCATGTCAAGTTGTTATGTTTCAAATTTAAAAATATTAATGCATTTAAAATAAAAAATAAATTTTATTTTAAATTAAAAAATATATTTTTTTACTATAAAATGTTTACTTTCTTAAATTAATAAACTTTAATGAATCAAATTAATATAAAAAACAAATGCCAAGTGACAAGAGCCTGCAAATTGATATAGACGGTGAAATAACCAAACACTTTTGAAGAATTAGTTATCCGTTGGTCTCAATTATTCTTATATGGTTGTGAATGAGTTATCACTCGTTCTAGATTATTCTGTATATTGTAAGGTCAAAACAGGAGCCGAAGGCATATGCTTCTGCTTAGTTTAAGATGAATCCAGTATATAATATAATAGTAATGCGTGAGGGATATGCTTCTGCTTAGTATAATAAAATCAATCCGTGCCAGTTAAGATCAATGTACAGTATACATACAGCCCATCAGTGGAAAAGTGAGATTCTGATTAAAGGGAGTTTCTGTGAAACCGGTTCGCCACCCGACGGCGCTGGATTGGATTGGAAAGAAAAGCAAAGTCTAATGTATGCAAAGTCTAGAAAGACTTCAATCCTTGGTAAGGACATTCTTAACACCCAATAGGCTCAACTCCTCTATTTAATTTTCCAATACATCAAACAAGCAGCCTTTATCAAAATCAAATATCCTAACTTGTGCAAAGTTAATCTTGAAATAATATTTTACTCCCTAACCTTCATCAATAATGACATGATGAATTACTCCGTCAAGGATTTATCTATACATTGGGGTATGCATCACAATTTTTTGTTATTTTTTAATAGATAGTAGAAGACCTCTTTAAGCAATTATACACTTGGTTATCCTTGCTTAACTTGCAACACAGTGTTCTTTTATTGCATCCCTAGATACGATTGCTAGTATAGTTGTGAATTAGTTATCAATGGTTCTCAATTATTCTTATATATTGTTAAGTCAAAAAAAAACCAAAGGCATCTGCTTTTAAACTTTTGAAACATTATTTTCATAACAAAAATATTTCCAATAACCTTTCATATATATATTTGAATTAAAGAATACCATTTTCTTAAAACGTACAGCCAATTCGAAATGAAACCTTGTCTTCGAATCGTTAATATTGCTTGTGCTTAAATCTCTGCAAATTTTTTCGAATTTTGGTAATGGAAGTTTAAGATGAATCCAGTATATAATATAATAGTATTGCGTGAGGGATATGCTTCTGCTTAGTATAATAAAATCAATCCGTACCAGTTAAGATCAATGTACAGTATACATACAGCGCATCAGTGGAAAAGTGAGATTCTGATTAATAATGTTGTAAATATGTAAATGAATATGATAATGTTGTAAATATGTAAACAATGAATATATATAATAATGTAATATATATAATGTTGGTAGAAGTAATATATGTAAACAATGAATATATATAATGAATATATATAATAATGTAAACATTTAGTTTTGGTAAATAATAATAATGTTGTAAATATGTAAACAATGAATATGATATCTAAGATTGATGAGAATGTTGTAAACAATGAATATGATATTTAGTTTTGGTAAATAATAATAATGTTGTAAATATGTAAATAATAATAATGTTGTAAATATGTAAACAATGAATAATTTTATGTTGTTATATTAATTATGAGAATGAATATACTATTTCCTTTAACTTGCATGTTATAATTTTTCATTATTATAAATGATGGAACATAAATTAACTTTATGTTCTTCTATTAATTACGAGAATGAGTATACCATTTCTTTTGTGTTATAATTTTTCATCAATGTAAATAATTGAATGTAAATTAATGTGCTAATAATGCACACGTCATATCATGTTAGAATATTTAAAATAAACACATTACACTTATGATTATGTCAAACTTTTTTAAATTGTTTTACATAAAAGAAAATGAATGATTATAATTAAATATATTTATATATTAAATATAGTTAAATTATCATAAATAAATTTATGAATTTATAATAATTCTGAAATTTAAAATTAAGTTAAAAATATAATTTTATTAAATAAAAAAAACAAAAAAACAAAAATATAATAGTTATAGTTATTTTTAATTATATAAAATTGAAGTAAAAATCTATTAAATAATTTCCATAAATATTGTAAACAAACTATATATAAGATTTCTTTCTTAATAGAATATCATTCTTGGAAAAGAGTTTAGATTGAATTCTTTTGTTTTCCTTCATTTCTAATCAAATATTGAAATAATATTGATGTTTTTTTGAAATGTTTCGACTTCCACGAGGTAAAGAAAGGCTTTAATTTTGATAAGATATATTTGATTATTTAACTTGGTCTACCAAATATTATCTTTTAAAATATTTTGCTTTCTTGTTATATTATTGAGTTTGCTGAATTTTCAAAAAATTCATCTTATTACTTTTCAAAATACTATTATTGCTTTCTTGTTATATTGTTGAGTTTGCTGAATTTCCAAAAATTTATTTTACCAATTTATTTTTAGTGTTTTTCAAAACCCATGTAATGTATTTTTAAAATAACTTGAAAATAACTTGTTTTACTTTTGATAACATATATTTGATTACTTAGCTTGTCATTCAAAATTCCATTATTGTTATATTTCAATGTTTTCTGCTTTTAATAAGATACATTTGATTATTTAATGTGGTTTACTAAATATTGTCCTTCAAAATACTATTATTGTTATATATTTAATGTTGTCTTTCACATCAATTATTAGAGGTTATTTTATTTGATTGTGCTTGGTTCTTCATAATCTTGCTAATCATCATCCATAGTGTTATTAATGGACTTGACATTTAAACCATAAGTTTAACAACTTCTTCTTTATGATATTGTTGGGGCCAACCCACTTTCATTTTGAGTTCGTTGGAATCGTGTTGCACCACTTAGGTGGGATCTTGGTTCACTAGATAGTCAGATGTCGACCCAAGGTTGGCCTAAGAGATAGGTCCACCAAAGTTGTGCTTGGTAATATATATAATTGCAATGTTTCAACTTAGTTTTGGTAGAGAATGAATGTAGAGATATATACTTTAGTTTTGTATTTATTTATTTATTGTTAATAACCTATTTTTTCTCACCTACCTTGGCATGAGTTCCATCACCATTATACATCATAATTGGCTATATTATCTCCATACTCATCTCATTCATATCCATATGACCTTAATAGTGTGACTAAAAGTTGAAAGAAAAGCAAAACAAATTGACTATATCAAATAGGTTATTCCTTTTTCCTCGAAATCTATGACTCGGTCGCTCTGTTTACCTCAAAATCTATGACATGATTCAAAAAGTAAAAATAGCTATTGATTTGGCCTTCCAAACCATAAATTTCCCACCAAATCATTAATGGAATTAGGGGGAGCATTCTCATTGGAACTAGATCTCAGTTGTGTCCACCAAATTTCCTATAAATATAACCCTAATGGTTATCATTTTCATATATCATACATCCATGGAATTGTTAGGTCGATGAAATTCCACCAAAAACTAAGAGAGAGAGACATCATTCTATCGTTCTTTCACCATTGTGGAATCCACCATCTAATCACTTTGTCGGAGGCTTGGGTGCAAAAGACTTAGAATAAAATGCCTTGGATTATCTACAAAGGTCCCCTGCCATCAATAATCTTACCAAGGTTGTATTCTCCTATTCTTTGTGTGATAAAATAAAATATTGTTTACAAGTGTTGCATTTATTGCTTTTAGCTACTTTTGCTATATGTTATGCATGCATATTGAAGAATTTACTTCCTTTAGTTTAGTTTAGTTTTATCTTGTCATGGACCCCCTCCCCTCTACATCAACATATTAGGGAGGAATGCGACTATAACTGCTCAATCTGATACCACGATGACGTGAACCTGATGCCCATACACCTGACTGATATGCATAATAATTTAAAACTTATTTTATTCACATTTATTCACATTTATTATTTATATGACCCAATTTAACCATGAACCAATGCCACCTTATTTTATTCACATTCATTATTTATATGACCCAATTTAATGCGAATATGGTAAAATAAGGTTCTTTTGGGTCTCATAGCTCCCTTATTACAAAATTGTATGCCTTCACCTCAACCTAAGGAACTAGTAGGTTGGTGAAACATTGTTTGCTAATAGTCTTATTCAGATGCGGACATGACAAATAACCATTAGTGATTCATGTGTAATGAATATTTTTTTTATAATGAAAATATTAAAAAAGGATAAACTTAATGATGTGCCAACAAGATATTTTGTTATATATGGAAATTATGTGTTAGGTTATTATATAGTGAATTTAGTTTGAAAAGATGAATATTTATAATGAGTGAGGTTAAACATTTTAAAATTTTAATTTTCATGTTTTGCATCATCATTAGATATGCTTTACCAGAATTGTAATTTTGGATATATAAAATTGTTATTTTTATGCAAAAATAAATAGAGTGCACTCTAATGCCCGTACTATTATACATTACTAACATCTCAAAGTTTTAGTTCCATCAATTCAAATTGATGCTTAATAGATAACCATTTTTCAAGTAAAAATCTAAACTTTGTTTCTGTTATTTAAAATTGTTGAAATAAAAGCAATGTTTAAGCTTAAACTATTTAAATACCTGCAATATAATATTTAAATCTCATTATACTAATTTGGGTGAGGATGCACGATGATATGAAGGGACCCCATTCTATAGACATGGAGGCCCCTCTCGAGCCTCCCATGCATTGCAATAACAACGATGTAGTTGACACATTCTCAAGACAACCAGATGCAAGTATTTTCAACCTCTCACATGCATCAGGAAAATAATATGGAAATCTTGGAGGAATTCTTCCCTACCCACGAATGGATAGTATTCTTGGTTTCCATGACATACTTTTGCAGGACACTCCAACCATCACAGAGGATAATGGGAATCAGATGCATCCAGACTCTCTTCTTTTATTCAAGCTCCAATTGTGATTCTGCTAGACACGAAAATAAGAATTCACATGGTGGTATGCTATGTTTATTGTTTCATATCTATAGAACTTTGTTCAACCACTTCGACTAGGGTCTGAGTTGGAAGTGTAGAGGTGGTTTGGTGTAGATCCCCTACCATAATGGTGTCTTGCACCAAGAGTTCTTGGAAAATTAAAATCATTTAAGGACGCAAATATTTCTATTGTCCATGCATTTTTCAAGAGGCCAAGGTTGAGGCCTCTCTCTATCACAAAAGGTCCCCATTAGCATAAGCTTGAGATAACAAAGGTGGAAAATTGGGTTAAGGGTGAGCTAGAGGTTACTCTGGAAAGTGAGATCTATAATGATGTTAAAGCATGGGCGCTATATGTGGGTATTATTACCTATTAGGTCATCCCTAGTTGGTGGTGATAAGAGAGTCAGGTGATGAGAACAAACATCATTTTTCATTATTCAGAATTCAGAAGTCATTCAACCTTCTTCTGGGATTTTTTTTTAAATTTTTTTATACCACATGTTCATACCCCCTTGGGGGAGTTGTAATAAAATGTTCTAGCATGGTGGTTTATGTAAAATACTTGGTCTCCTAGACTTATCTATCAATCCGACTAGACTAGAGTGTGTTTTTCCTTAGAGATTATTTGTTGTTGAAGAAACGACTAATAATTTCTAAGTTTTTCACTCATACCTCCAAAGTTGGGGTGGTCGTCTTGGTATTTAAGCCTACGGGGTTATTAGATTCTATGTGTCAATGTTTATAAACATGTTAGGCATTAATAATGAGTGATATGGGTATGTTCTAGGTCCCCCTAGGTTTGTTTTTAAGTTTTGGTAAAAATATAATAATATTGTAAATATGTAAACAATGAATATGATATCTAAGATTGATGATATGGAATAATATTTTTATGTTCTTATATTAATTATGAGAATGAATATACCATTTCCTTTAACTTGCATGTTATAATTTTTCATTATTATAAATGATGGAACATAAATTAACTTTATGTTCTTCTATTAATTACGAGAATGAGTATACCATTTCTTTTGTGTTATAATTTTTCATCAATGTAAATAATTGAATGTAAATTAATGTGCTAATAATGCACACGTCATATCATGTTAGAATATTTAAAATAAACACATTACACTTATGATTATGTCAAACTTTTTTAAATATAATAATGTTGTAAACATTCAGTTGTAAACATTCAGTTTTGGTAGGAGTACTATATAATAATGTTGTAAATATGTAAACAATGAATATGATATCTAAGATTGATGATATGGAATAATAATTTTATGTTCTTATATTAATTATGAGGATGAATATACCATTTCCTTTAACTTGCATGTTATAATTTTGTTATAATTTTTCATTAGTATAAATGATGGAACATAAATTAACTTTATGTTCTTCTATTAATTACGAGAATGAGTATACCATTTCTTTTGTATTATAATTTTTCATCAATGTAAATAATTGAATGTAAATTAATGTGCTAATAATGCACACGTCATAGCATGTAGAAAATTTAAATTAAACACATTACACTTATGATTATGTTAAACTTTTTTAAATTGTCTTTACATAAAAGAAAATGAATGATTATAATTAAATATATTTATATATTAAATATAGTTAAATTATCATAAATAAATTTATGAATTTATAATAATTGTGAAATTTAAAATTAAGTTAAAAATATAATTTTATTAAATAAAAAAAAACAAAAAAATAATAATTATAGTTATTTTTAATTATAAAAAATTGAAGTAAAAATCTATTAAATAATTTCCATAAATATTGTAAACAAACTATATATAAGATTTATTGTTATATATTTAATGTTGTCTTTCACATCAATTATTAGAGGTTATTTTATTTGATTGTGCTTCAGGGTTCTTCATAATCTTGCTAATCATCATCCATAGTGTTATTAATGGACTTGACAATTAAATCATAAGTTTAAGAACTTCTTCTTTATGATATTGTTGGGGCCAACCCACTTTCATTTTGAGTTCGTTGGAATCGTGTTGCACCACTTAGGTGGGATCTTGGTTCACTAGATAGT